>CAUYUJ010018572.1:52500-160000 GCA_963575745.1 Prorocentrum cordatum
TCATCACCAGCATGACCGTCATCATCCTCGTCATCATACATCTCATCTGCATCAACAACAGCATCGGCAGCATCAGCATCACCATCATCAGCGTCAACATCACCATTCGCATCCTCATCATCGTCATCATCAACCTCAGCAAGTTCACCATCAGCACCAGCACCACCATCGTCACCATCATCAACAGCATCGACTTCACCATCATCATGCTCACCATACCCATCAGCAGCAACAACCAGATCATCACCAGCACCCGTATTATCATCAACAGCAGCATTAGCATCATCACCATCACCGTCAGCAGCATCGTCATATGCATTATCACCATATTACTTCGTCCCGTCCTGCTTCATACCTTCACATTGTGACGACCTTTCCATTATCCCTCCTCCGTGCTCCTCCATCCTATTTCTTATTATTCGCTCCACCCTCGTTTTTTATTCACCTACCTCCCCCTGTCTGCTTTATGCAA
The DNA here is from genome assembly GCA_963575745.1 of Prorocentrum cordatum. NCBI lineage: Eukaryota > Dinophyceae > Prorocentrales > Prorocentraceae > Prorocentrum > Prorocentrum cordatum. Next base: position 52,973 of record CAUYUJ010018572.1, read on the forward strand.
TTTCACACAATGCGTACTACTCTCTTCCCTCCCCTGACTCCGTGCGGGAACTGTCCGCCCCCCTGCGCGTATTGTTCTTGTATACAGGAGCGGCCGAGTTCGTGGTTGTTGCATATGTGTCTTGCAATCGGTCTGTTTTCGGTGGTTCAAAATGGTGCCCCCGCTACAGGACGGACCTCATGTTCGGATCGGCGCTCTGCCCCCGTCGTTCAGACTGGCGCTCTCGCTCCAGCGCGGGCCACTTTTAATTGACCCGAGTCCGTTTTCGTAGTTGACGCCCCCCTCGCCTCCGCTCATCCAACTTCCCTGGCCCTCCTGCTCATCCCACCCCTGCTTCCGCTCCAGTTCCTGCTACTGCTGTTCGTCATCGTCCGTATCCTTCCTCATCCTCCCCCATTTTTTCCTGCTCGTCCTCCTGCTCACCCGCCACATCCCGCCGCCACCTCCTCCTCATCCTCCTATTTTCGCATCTCCTCTCATGCGATTGCGCATGACATGATTGGGTCTTTTTTGGTGTTCCAGGTCGACTGCGACACGCGTCCGCGGAGAGAGACAAGTCAGCGCAATGGGAAGAGATGCAAGGGCACTTAGCTTGTCCACCCCCCCTCTTTCTCTCTCCTCCCTCAGTCCATACTCTCCTTCCCTCCCTTTCCCGTCCCCACTGCTGCTACAACCCCCCTTCCCTCATCCCATCCATCCGCATGTTTCCCTTTTCGTCCTGGCTGACGGCACTCTGGCTCAGGCACTCTGACTCCTCGCGCGGCCTCTCGCCCTACCTCTTCCTTGGCCCCCTCCTTCCCATCCCCCGCGCCCGAGAGCGTCGATGCTTGCGGGATGCAGATTCGCTGGTTCGATCGCTGCGGAGGAGCAGCTCACCCTGCAGGCGCTGGGAATGGGCCGCACGCTGCCGGCCTACAGCATCCAACGGCGAGCTGAGGACCAGCCAGAGCATGGCAGGGGAAAAGCGGCGGAGACGGCTACCGTCGCCACGCCGAGGCTCCCATGGATGCGCTTGGCCGAGGTTGGCCTTGCTGTTCGCCGAGAAGACGGCGCTCATTCGCCTCCTGGGCAAGCGCCAGGCCACCGGTGCGAATCCGCACCCGAGCCGTCCAGGGCTGACCGCGCCGCCGGAGGGCATCCCGAGCGGGAGGAGGGCGCCAAGCGCACCACGCACGCCTCCCAGGACCAGCAGGCCAAGCACGGGCGAGAGGATGACGCTGAGCCCTGCGAGGAAGACACTGCCTGAGCAGAGGACGAGGAGCCCGGCGAAGAGCAACCCGAACGCGAAGCGCAGCGCCGCTGCATTTCCTTGCGGCGGGGCCGTGAGGGGAGCGCAGCTGGCTCTGAACCTCGGGGCCCTTCGTCCAGCGCCGCCAGAGAGGTGCCAGATCTGCAGCTACATCGACGATGTGGCCATCGTGGATGAGGTACCAGATAACGATCTAGACCCCGATCCGGAGCCAGAGACCGAGCCAACGAGGCTGAGCGGGAACGACGACTTCAGCCTGGACAGGAGCCCATGGAATGAACGGAGTCCTACGCAGCACAATTACAAGCAAATGTTCTATAAGGTTCCCCTCGGGGAGTACACTTGAAATCAGATATTACATAAGGTCTTTCGCGTCGAACGCACTTACAAGTTAACTTCGAGGGTCACGCCAGCAGTTTGGGATCTCATGTATCATGGGCGTTCAGAAGCTCCCGTTCTAGAAGACCTTCAGGATCTCTTGTATGATGACCGGCTGGTATCCTTGGGGCATCTTGAGACCTCGCCCACACGGCTCAACATCAACACCGAAGCCCAGGGCGACTTCGCGACGATGAGTCCTGCGACAGTTCAGCAGGTCTGCGGGACAACGAGTCCCAGGCTTACTCGCAGAACCTCTGGGAAGACGAGCTCTACAGAGCACGGAGCCACGAGACCTCGGGATGTCGAGCTTTCCGGGGGATTGGTTCAGATCGACCTCGGGACAACGAGCTCCCCAGGGAATTTGGTGCAGAGAGGTCCCGAGCTCCACATGCCCTGGGCCAGTTTTTTCAGCACGGACAAGTTCTGGGTGTCTCTGGGAGTCTGCAGAGAACGCGCTCTCGGAGGAAGTTGCTGCAGCGCAGTCGGAAACAATGGGGTTCATGCGCATCCCGTCTCAGAGTCCCTGGGCGGCTCCGTCCGAGATCCAGGGTATGATGGAGTCCCAGAGCAGATTCTTCACGGCCACGGGCGCTGCGACGAAGGACAATGCCATGATCCTGAAGGGGTTGGCCTCGCTCGTGCGGCAACGCTCTTGAAGCGGCACTTAGCCGAGGCGGTGGTGGCCCGCTGCGCCTTGCCGTCGGCCTGACGGCAAGGCGTCTCAAGGCCGAGCTAGTGGAGGAGTCCGCTCGCGGGCTCCGCGCTCGTCCCCGAGTGAGGTCCAGGCCGCGCGCGCAAATTCGTTGTCGTCATACACACCTTTTCCGGCCTCGTCTTCAGTTTGCTCATCTTGCGGGTTTGTACTTCACCGCTGACATACTTCGGTTTTGTTCGATTGTTGGCATGTGGTCCTTCTATACCTCTTTCATCACTGGGTCCTATCTTGCGACATAGTAGCTGGTGCTACCCTTATGGTCGTACTCAGTGGTTCTGCGGTTCATCCCGTCCCGCCAAGGTTTGGCTCGCTGTCTGCAGCTCGCGCTGGCAAGCGGGGGCTCTGGACACAACCGCGAGCGTCGATGCACAGTCCAGACTGTGCGTTTCAGCGGACCCCTTGAATGTGACTGGTGCTGGGCTCTTGTCGTGAATATGCTGTATTTTGTTCCCTGCCCTCAGTCGGTGCCGTTGTCATGCAGCTGCATTTCCACATCCGCGGTGTCCTGCCGTTGTGTTGTGGCTGCTGGGGCCTTGGTTGTGTCATGGCGAACTCGTGAATGTTGCATTGGTCCTCCTGCGTTGAATTTCAGCTCATCTCCTTGTTGGCAGTCCATGGCAGGAGTAACATGACGGATGCCGGCCCAGTGTGGATGCCGGCCCAGTGTGGCTGACATGCCGGCCCAGGCGGCCTAGGAGCCGACGATAGCGCCATAAGAAGAAACACAGTTTTTTGGTCTTCATTTTCCGCCTTATCCCTTTTCCACCTCCCGTCGTCTGCCTCTTCTCTCTCCTCAACCCCCCGTCTCTCTCACCTCCCCCAAATCCCTCATCCATCTCCCTTTTCGTTTTTCTCCTCCTCTGTCCCGTCTCCCCCGCCGCGCCCTCCCCTCCTTTCTCCCCATACGGGACATGCCGACGTCGTCTTGGATGCTTCCGCCGACCCCCCACGCCCTGGGCATGAGGGGACAGGAGGAGGGGAAGAAGGCGGAGGAGGAGGAGGAGAGCGACACGTGAGGATGACGAGCCGGGCAGGCCGACGAGGACGGAGGACGGGGAGGACGATAATGATGATGATGATGATGATGATGATGATGATGATGATGATGATGATGATGATGATGACGATGATGATGATGATGATGATGATGGTGATGATGCTGCTGCTGATGGTGCTGATGGTGCTGATGATGATGATGATGGTGATGGTGATGGTGATGATGATGATGATGAGGATGAGGATGATGATGGTGATGGTGATGGTGATGGTGATTGTGCTGCTAATGATGATGGTGATGATGATGATGATAATGATGATGATAATGATGATGATGATGATGATGGTGATGATGCTGCTGATGGTGCTGATGGTGCTGATGATGATGATGATGATGATGATGATGATGATGGTGATGGTGATGGTGATGATGATGAGGATGATGAGGATGATGATGGTGATGGTGATGGTGATGGTGATGGTGATGGTGCTGCTAATGATGATGGAGATGGTGATGGTGATGATGATGATGATGATGATGATGACGGTGATGGTGATGGTGATGATGATGATGATGCTGATGATGATGATGGTGGTGGTGGTGGGGTGGTGGTAATGGTGATGGTGATGGTGATGGTGATGGTGATGGTGATGGTGATGGTGATGGTGATGATGATGATGATGATGATGATGATGGTGATGATGATGATGAAGATGATGGTGGGGTGAAAGGGGGCGGGGGGGCGGGGACGAGATGGAGGGAGGAAGAGGGGGGGGACGACGACGAGGAGGGGGAGAAGAAGCAGGCCAAGAAGGACGAGTTTGAGGAGGTGGAGGACGAGGAAGAGGAGGAAAAGGAGGACGACGAGGAGGAAAACGAATTGTCGGAGGAAGACTAGGAGGAGAAGTGAGGATCAACGAGAATGAGAGGGAAAACAATGATGTTGATGAGGAGGCTGGACCGCCGCAAAGAACCCAAAATGTCTCAAACAATTATATACCGATGTTCGGCCTTAACGACAACCACAAGGACCAGGACCCGGTACGACGGACGACAACGACGAGAGCAACGACAGACGACAAACAACACGTAAACAAAATACGACGGCCTTCGGAGTTCCCAGCAGGTTTCCGGAACTCTCCGGAGGTGTCCAGAAGCCTCTAGACGCTTCTGGAGGGCTTGAGGCGACGTGAATGGTCAAGAGCGTCAAAGGCCCGAATCCCAGATTTTCGATCTCGCCGACGACGGGTGACCGACGGCGACGACGACACTCGAACGACGACCAACGACGACAGTCGAACGATTTAGGGCAACTTGCGACGTCGACGATGAGGACGACGACGACGACGGCGACGACGGCAGTCGAACGACGAGGACAGTCGACAACCGACAGACGACGTTGGTGACGTTGATGACATTTGATGACATGGGTGGTGGCGACGATGATGACGGCCGACGTTCGACGGACGACGGATTCGTCTCCGGCGGCAACGACGACGACGATGGAAGCGGAGACGACAACGACGGCGGTTGCGACGACGACGGCGTCGACGACGCCGACGACGACGACGATGGCGACAACGACGACTGCGACACCGACGACGAGCGATGACCACGACGACCGCCTGCGGGGAGGAGCGCCCCTGCCGCCCAAGCGTGCCCGTGGGCCCCTGGCTTGAGCGGGATAGCGCGCCTCCCCGAAGGCCGCCGTCGCGCCGGCCGCGCCAAGTGTAGACTAGTAGAGGCAGGTGCCGAGTGGGGGGTCCACCACCAGAGGCGTGGCCACCACCTCATGGCCAAGCAGGGACGAAGCGTCCTGGTCTTTCCATGCGCTCCTCACAAATCGCCGAAACTTTGTACAAGGTTATCAGGACGCTTCTGGCTAAGGAAGTCGTGTTTCAAGACGTCGATGTACGTTTTAACCACATCGTTTTGTTATGGGGGAATGGTTCTGCCCTCTGAGCATGATGTGAAGGGCCTAGAGGAATCCCAGGACGGTCGGTCCCTGCCGATTCTCAATGATCGAGGGTTTCGGAGGGGGAAGGATCGAGGATCGAAGATGCTGCGCGTTTCAGCAGAGAAGGTGCAGACGAGGATCGAAGAGTTCGGTCTCGACGTATCTGGCCGTTCCGGGTGGCTCTGTAGGCTTGCTAGGAAGAGGGTACCAGACCCTCTGGAGGTGATCCCCTTGGCACCGTCTGCGAGGATGGGGGAGTTACCATGAAGAGAAGGGGTCCTGACGGAATGAGGGGGTCCTGGCGTTTTTCGCCGATTTCGGTTTCCTGGGGACCTCCTTGGGCCCCAGGCCGTCAAAAGGCGATTCAGAATGAAAAGCTGATCCCAGGGAAACTCCTGGGGGTCCAGGACCCTTGTTACTAATGGCAAGGGATGTGACTGAGGAGGGAGGATTGAGGTTTTGTTGGGCGTGCGGAATCCGTTTGGGTGTTCGCACATCCTCCCTCCTTCTCTCTCCGTTCTGCTCATTCCTCCATCCTTCCCCTATCCTTCCCCCCATTCTTCCTCCCTCCTGCCTCCCTCGTCCCCCTCCCTCCTATACTTTACCGCCCTCTCCCTTCTCTTCCCCCCCTCCCTACTCCCTCCCTTCCCTTTCTCACTTTCTCCTCCATGCCTCCTCGTCTTCGTGCCCTTCCCGCACTTACGCCTCCCTCTCCCGCCATCCTCCCTTTCCCCCGACTGGTGTTCGGAGTAAGGGGGGGGGGACGGGGAACGAGAGGAGGGGGGGGGATAGGGGGGTAAGGGGTGGTGGAGGAGGATGATTTGCAGGTCGAGATAGAGGTGGATGTGCAGGAGGACCGAGGATCGAAGATCGAGGATCGAGGGTCGAGGGGTCGAGGATCGAGGGTCGAGGGTCGAAGGGCGTATGGAATGGGCAGGGAGCGCGAGGGGGGCGTGCAAGCTTTGCATGGGACACCCCTGCGGCGCCGTCCGAGCGAGCGCGGCAGGGGGGCGCTTGGGGCACGGCGTTTGCGGGCACGCCGGCGGCGACGTCGAATTCGGGAGCGCCGCCAGTCGCAGAAAAGAAGGCCCGCAGCCGCGAGAGCTCACCTTGTGCGCGCGGGCTCGATCTTCTGCACCAAGTTTGAGTCGGGCCTGTCCCCCTACAGGCCGATTTTCGACGAAGAATGAAACCTAGTCAAAACATACCCTAACGTATGCAAAAATGATCAAACACTTGTCCCCAGACTATTTGTTTGACAATTTTTTGATATTCCTCCTGTAGAAGAACAGGCCCGACTTAACACCAGGTCGTTTGGCCGGCCAAAGGTCCATGGAGCTGGCTGGGGTTCCGAGGTGGCCCAGCACTGTTTCTGGCCAGCAGGTTCGAGGTCCTGGGTTCGTGGAAGGTGTTTGCCCCGTTCGGCCTCCCGGGGTGGTTTTCAGGCCCCGGGACTGAACAGCGGATCCGTGGAGAAAAATTGCGCCAGACCGGTGCGCGCGCGCGTTGTGATGGCCAGTGGCGAGGTACAGCACGCCATGCCGCTCGTTTTCGAGCCCTCCTCGTGCCTGCAGAAATGTGCCTTCGTGTCCTCATGCCGCGAGACCTGTTGGCTGAAGCTCGAAGCGGATTTGCTTGCGCATCGTGGGGTTGAGATCCAGGATCTCCCTTGCAGAGGCAGCAAAGGCAGCTACGAAGCCAACAGGTGTAGCCAGGAGCAAGCAGCAAGCCGCGCGAAGCAAGCAGCGGCAGGCAGAGATATAATTCATAAACAGCATGAAGCGCAAACGTAAGCACCAGCAGCAAGCAACATAAGAAGGAGGGACGGGGGAGCAGGAGGGGGCAGAGGAGGGAGAAGCAGGAAGGAGCAAGAGCAGGAAAGGGAATGAGAAGGGGGGGGCAACAGGAGCAGGATGGGGGGAGGACGAAGGCGACGGCGAGGAGGCGGGGGCGGAGTGGGGTTGGCGGGGGAGGCGTGTCCCCTCGCCTCCGGCCCTTTCGCAGCCGCGGCCGCACAGTGGTAGAAGAGAGAAAGAGGAAGTCTTGGGGCAACAGCAGCCGCAAGACGAGAACGGGAATGGGGGCCCCCGTCATGGGAGGCGGAAGGGACGAAGAGGAGGCGGAGGAGGAGGAGGAAGGAGGAGGAGGAGGAGGACGAGGAGGAGGAGGACGAGGAGGAGGAGAAGGAGTATCGTCATGAAGCAACCGGGTCCTGAGGGAAACGGATTCTGATGTTCTTTCCCCGTTTTCGGGCTCCCCGGGCTACCCCCCTGGGCCCCGACGTTGTCAAAAAATAACGAATCCAGGGTGAAGAACTGGTCCCGTGGGAAGGCCTCAGGATCCAGGTCCCATTTCCTTCAGGACACGTTTCCTGCATCCCAGGACTTGACCACACCCTTTCCGTAGTCGGCCCGGGACCCGATCAGCCGGAGCAGGAGGAAGAGGCAGGAGGAGGAGAAGGATGATGATGAGGAGGAGGAGGAGGAGGAGGAGGAGGAGGAGGAGGAGGAGGAGAAGGACGCAGGAGGAGGAGGAGGCAGGGCAGGAGGAGAAGGAGGAGCGGCGGAGGCGCCTCCCTCCTCGCGCGGTCCTCCCTGCCCCCTCGGCGCCTCTCGTCGCTGGCGTCGTCGCCGGCGCCGCTCCGCGCGCTGGCGACCGCCGAGCAGCGCCGCCGCGCCCAGCCGCCGGCGCCCCGCTGCCTGCCAGGCTCAGGCTCAGGCTCCCGCCCCTCCCGGCTCGGGCTTGGGCGACGCAGTCAGGACGGCGAGGCGGGGGCGCGGCAGGGCGGGGGAGCTCCGATCGCGGCATGCCGGGGGCTGCCAGGGGCGAGGGTGGGGCGCGGCAGGACGGCGAGAACGGGGCGCGGCAGGGGGCCGCCGAGCGGCAGGAGCGTCTGCGGCAGAGGGGTCGGCCCTGACCAGGCCCGTGCACCGGCCCGCGATCGGTGCATCTGGGGCAGGCTCGCGCCGTGGCAAAGGTCACGACGGGGCCGTAAGATGGCCCGACAGACCTCCAAGAGGGCCCCAAACGTCGGGGGCGGAAAAGAGGGGGGTGATGACTAGGGGGGGGTGGACACCATGGCGGGGGCCATGACATTTCCCCAGATTTCAGGGCGCCTGTTCTTGTTTCATTACGTCCCTGGCCCCCCCGCTTGGCCGCGCACATGCCGCCGGTCATGATTTACACCCCCCCCTCTTGGACACCCCCCTCTTGGCCGCTCCCGAAAACGGGCCCAAGAGGGCTCCGAGACAGTCCCGACAGGGCCCCAGGATGCCCCAGGAGGCTCCCAAGAGACCCCGAAGAGGCCCCAAGAGGCCCCCACGAGGCCCCCAGGAAGCCCCACGAGGTTCCCGAGAGTCCCAGAAGATCCCGCAAGGACCCCACAGAAGTTCGAGATCGCTCCAAAACATCCCAAGAGGCCTCCCAGAGCACTCCCAAGAGGGCCCCACGAGGTAAAACTCATTGATTTGTCATTGGTTTGTGGGGGACTTTTGAGTTCTCCCCTATTCGGCTTAAGAGGGCCCCACAGGTCCAACGGGGCCCCCCAGACAGTCCCGACAGGGCCCCAGGAGCCCCCAGGAGGTTCCCAAGAGGCCCCGAAGAGGCCCTGAGAGGCTCCCACGAGGCCCTCGGGAAGCCTCAAGAGGCCCCCAAGAGTTTCAAAATATCCGGGCAGGACACCACAGAAGTTCGACGACGCCCGAAGAGGCCCCCAAGACAGGCCCAGAACGGGCCAGGAGCCCGAACATGACCCCAAGACAGCCCAACAGAGCCAGTACGCGCTCCAAGACGGGCCCACACCATACCGGGACTGCACAACGCCCCACAGGTGTCCTCAGAAGGCTCTGGGAGGCTCCAATAAGGTCCACGTGACAATCACACTGAACGCGAGGCCTCCCAAGAGCGTACGGCGGCGGCGCAATATAACTTCAGCGTCGAGCCCCGCTGCGACACGGTTCCGCGATCCCCCAAGGCCCTCAAACGGCTCCTTCCATAGTCCCACAGACACGGTCATTGGTACGCCCAGGTCGCCGATCCACATTCTGCCCTGTCCTCCATGCCGTCTCCGACCCAAGTCTTTCGACACTCGCGAGCTATTCACTGCGTTTTTTTGCCCCCCCCCACCACACACACACACGTCTGTGGCCACGACCGCGTAAAAATATAATATGATACCATGTATGCACAACCATGAATATATGGATGTATATATATATATATATGTATATATAAGGTGTGTATATGTATGTGTACGTACATCAGTAGTAACTCGATACACGTATATGTCTAACCTTGTATGGTTTGCATGCACGTGCGCGCGTACGGCATGTATGCACATATTCGCGCGCGCATGTGCGCGAGCACGCCGGCCACGTGCGAAACTCGAAGGACCAAGGTGCATGGCGCGAAGCGCCACTACTGTCTTGTGAACATATATATATATATATATGTGACAAGCACGTGACTATGTATGCACATGCGCCACATATTCATGTGTGTATAGGTGTATGTGTACGTGTACCGTTACGTACATGTATAGTACATACATATAAAGACATCCACGCACATACACCCAAGCATAAACACATGTACACATTTGTACATACATTCATTCATTCATCCATTCATCTATGTAGTGGTACATACATACATACATACATACATACATACAAACAAACATACATACATACATACATACATACATGCATACATGCATACATACATACGTACGTACGTACGTACGTACGTACGTGCATACATGCATGTATGCATGCACTCATTCATACATACATGCGCATACAGGCATACCTACATAGATGTGTATGTAGGTTTGCAAATTAAGATGGCCGCCCCCAAAAGACACAACACATCAACCAACACGAAACAACGTTCTCTGTTCAACGTATTATCCTCTTCTGCCTCCTCCTCCTCCTCCTTCCTCCCTCCTCCCTCCTTCCTCCTCCTCGTCCTCCGCCTCCTCTTCGTTCCTTCCGTCCCCAATGAGATGGGCCCCATCCCCGTTCTCGTCCTGCTGCTGCTGCCCTAAGACGGCAGCAATGATCTCACTGAAAGCAGAATGTGTGATGCCATCCCGTTGCTCGCATGCTTGCGCCACCAGTGACCTGGAATTGGGCGATATCGGACGACCGTCGTCATCGGAAGGCTCCGATCGCTCAGGGTTGAGCGATTCACGTGGTGTCTGAATCCAGCGCGCAAGGAGCAGAGGGGGGCGAGTTGAGACAAAGATAGTTGGCCTTCGGGGGGGCCCTCGTCGCCACGGCTGGACGCAGCAGCTCGAACGTCAGTCGCGTTTGGACACCGTTAGGGGTCGGGGGACCGACTTTGAAATGCCGTTGTCTCAATTCGCCCTGCTCCGAAAAGAGGTCGTCCAACATTAACCTGCTGTGAACCTAACGTGGGCCTCGTGCAACTCCCTCTCCATCCCCTTCTCCCTCGACCTCCAGTCTCCCTCCTCCCCTACCTCTCTTCCCTCATCCTTCCTTCCCTCTCTCCCCCTCCTCCCCCTCCCCCTCGCCCTGAATTGCAGCGACGGGCTCCAGCGGCGAGGGTCGGGCGGGGGTGATGACCGGGCGCAGGAAAGGCGGAGGGAGGCAGGTCGGGAGGCAGGGAGGACGAGGAGGGGGAGAGTGAATGAAGAGGAGGAGGAGGAGGAGGAGGAGGAGGAGGAGGAGGAGGAGGAAGTGCGAGGAGGGAGAAACCGCAAGTAGAGGCAGCAGCGGCGGGAGGTCATCTCTCTCTCTCTCTCTCTCTCTCTTCGCCTCCCTCCTCCGCAGCCGTTTCCCATTCGCCCGGCCCGTCCGGCCAGCTTCTCCCTTGCTCCCTTCCCCCCCTTCTCCCCCGTAGTATTGTTTGGTTTCTTGCTCGTCTATTCTCCCAGCCCCGCAGCTGGCCGCTAGCCACTCGAAGTCCAGGGGGGCGGCATCCCGCCCAGCAAAAACGACACTAAGGCGTCTACTCCTTTCAGCACAGATGTTCTGTCGTCGACGTTGCAGAGTCCGGATGCGCGGCAGGAGTCGGGCGGGGCGCACATTGCGTGCGGAAGGGCGAGCTGTCCCTCTCGCATCGGCGCCGCGCTCATTCTTCCTGAGAGTCGAGCTCCCGCGTTGGCGCCTCGCGCTCTTTTTCGCCCGCCAAGCTGTTGACGCACGAGCAGACGAAACCGTCGCTCTGGGTTTCTGGCGCCGCGCAGATTTCGCGCGAAAGCGGCGCTCCCGCCCGGCGCGGCGCAGATCTTTCACTCGCCAGGTCGCTGGGGGCGGGGCCGCGCGCGAGCGGGCGACTTGTCGCACTCGCCCACGCTCTGTGGAGATCTCGCCAAGGAGTGGCGTCCCCGCGGGGGCGCGGCGCATGCGTCGCTCGCCGAGTCGCCTGAAAGCGGCCGCGGCAGTGGGCCGCTCGAGAGCGGGCGACATCCTGCCTTCTCCCCAAGCGCCGCGCAGCTTGCGCGTGAAAGCGTTCGCCGCGTTTTTGTTCTTCGCCAAGTCGTCGTGAGCGGGACGGCGCGCGAACGCCTTCGGTTCGCTAGGCGGGAACACCTCCCATGCCCAATATCGAGTTCCGCCGCGACTTGTTGGTGCGTTATGGGGGAAGGGTGGGGATGGGCGGGGCCTGCTGACTCGTTCGACCTGGCTGGCCCGACTCCACTGTACTGCTCCTCCTCCTCCTCCTCCTCCTCCTCCTACTCCTCCTCCTCCTTCTCCACCTGGTCCCCTTCCGCATGCTCTCCGGTCCCCTCCCTCTGTGCGCACGGGGAGGGGCCACCCCGATCTTCTTGAAGAGCAAGCATGGGGGACGCTGTGTGGCTGCGCCTGGTCGAGGATGATCCGCGAAGGCCTTCGCCAGGCTCTCCGGCGGGCCCCCGCGTGCTCTCCGAGCAGGCGGGGGGCGGAGTTGGAGGGATGGAGGGGAGGGATGGGACGGGGGAGAAGGAATTATCCTCGTCCTCCCTCCTCCTTCACCCTCCTCCCCCTCCTTCCTCCTCTCCTCCTCCTCCTCCTCCTCCTCCTCTCTCCTCCTCCTCCTCCTCCTCCTCCTCCTCCTCCCTCCTCCCTCCTCCTTCCTCCTCCTCCTCCTCCTCCTCCCTCCTCCTCCTCCTCTCCTCCTCCTCCTCCTCTCTCCTCTTCCTCCTCCTCCTCCTCTCTCCTCTGTCCTTTCTCTCCTCTGTCCTCCAACACTCCCTCCACCATCGTGCGGGGAAGGGACGGGGGAGGGGGAACTCTGCTGCTCGTTGTCCTCCTCCTCCTCCTCCTCCCTCCTCTTCCCCCGTAACTATTTTGGCTCAAGGCCTCTCCCGCTGCCGGCCGCGCGGGGGTGGGCGGCTCGCCGCACGCACAATGGCGATGAGCTCCGGGTGCCACAACGTCGCGTACGCGGGGCAGCGCTTTTCCTCCATCCTCATCTCGACGGCGGTGCTCATGTCTTTCGCCTCCGGTATCGTTGCCAGACTTCATCCAGGCGCCCTTGGTGCCGGCCGAGGGCAGTTTCCTGGACACTTTCCTTCCTGCTCTTCGACGCCGTGCTGTCGGTGTATTCAAAAGCCGTGGCGCTCTCTCGCCTCGGCGATTTGAAGCCATGCTCGCGCAGTCGAGCAGGGGCTGCATCACCCCAGCACCAATCGGATACGGCCATGTGGGGGTGCCGCTCTCGATTCGGCCGCTGGTCAAGGCGGTTTCCAAGGCCATGGAGCAGACCCGCATCATAGAGTATTGACTGAGACCCGCATCATAGAGTATTGACTGCACGGGCATCCACAGGGGCAACGACGCCTGGCTGCTTCGCGAGGGTGTTGCCGTGGCGGGGGCCATTACGACTCACGAGGCGATCACATGCAAGCGCGTTTGCATGGCTGGCACCATCGCTCGGCATCGGGATTGATGACCTCGTAAAGCAGCCAAAGTATCTCCCTCTTGTTCCGCCTGTCCGCGCCAACGATCGGCAGCTTAGACGACCTCACCTCGACTGGGATCCTCTCCATGGTGGTTGGCCTCGCCCTGCTGGTGAGCTTCACCCTGATAGCTCACTTCGCCCTGTGTTTTTCCTCGTTGCGCTGCGCCTTGACGAATGTCATCTTGATGCGGTATCAAGATTAGCATCAGCAAAGCGAAACACCGTATCAATGATACCGTGTTCCGCTTTGCTGATGCTCATTCTGAGCATTTTGTTGCGCCTCTCGGTCGCGCTGAAAACGGTCAACGTCGGGCCGACATTTCTCCCGATGAAGAATCGGGGACCTCTTTGGCGGCGCCGCCACCTTTCTTCAACACGGTGGACGTTCTGGAGCAGCTGGTGCTGCTGGAACGGTCCGTCAATGTGTTGTCCTCGCGGTCCACCACGTGGGAGGCTCTGGATCAATTTGGCATCGCTCGGACTTGTGCATGTTTCCTTCGGCGAGGACCATCCTTGATCATCCGGCGAAAAAACCACGCACGAAACCGACAAAAACACAGGGAACGGACGTCCGAGCGATGGCGAGACAGTGTGCCGCCGCACTGGCTTCGCAAGGGGTCGTGGCTGCCCACGCCCTTCGGGCCTCTTCCCCGACGGCGCGGGCGTGGGTTGACAGCGCCACTCACTCCTCCTCCTCCTCCTCCTCCTCCTCCTCCTCCTCCTCCTCGTCCTCCTCCTCCTCCTCCTCCTCCTCCTCCTCCTCCTCCTCCTCCTCCTCCCCCTTTTCCTCCTCCTCCCCCTCACGTCAACGCGTCGAGGTGGCCGACGACGGGGCCTTCACCGAGCTGCGCGCCTCCGAATGGGGCACCACCGCACGCCGAAGCGAAGTATTGGGATCAAGTCGGGCCTGTCCCCCTACAGGGGGATTTTCGACGAGAAATAATAAATACCCCAACCATAGCCAAAAATAGCCCAAAAATAGTATGGGGGCTATGTTTGGGGTATCTTTTGGCCTTTGTGGAGTATTTTGAGGGTATGTGCTCCATTTTGTCGTCGAAAATCCCCCTGTAGGGGGACACGCCCGACATAAGATTAGGATCCTGAGGTACTGTCTGGCGTGCACGCTGTTCTCGACACCATGTTGCAATCTGGCCACTCCCATGGTCAGTTGGAGCGCGTTCTCCCTGCTGATGTTCCTGACAACGCCAGTGGTCTTCCTCTGGTCGTGCCGCCTGAGGGCCCAGCTGTAGATGCTGCCCGTGAGGTACCCCACGTTCTTCCAGATGCGCGCGATGTCTTCTCGGAGATGTGGCGGCAGGTAGATTTGATCATATTACTGTGTGCTTGTGCCAACTCACGGTGTCCTCGGTATCAAGGTGTTGGAAGAGGCTCTTCGTTTTGCCACGATGCCTGCGTGGCGGTCTTTTCCTCTTTGCGCTCAGGGGGCTCGTGCATGTTCTCTCATTTGGACGCTGTCTCGCGCGAGATTACCGCGGCGGAGCTCGCGCGGCCGTTCACGATGTTCACCTCGTTCTCATCGGCCTGTCCCCTGTTTTCGTCTCTGGGGCAGGCGCGGGCTGGCGGCCGCAACGCTTTGGCGGCCTACGACATGTGAGGCGAGGCTGATTGCGATGCCCCGGCCTCCGCTTCTGGGTTGGAGAAGGACGATTGCGACGTACACCGCCAAAGCTTCTTGAGGGGGTGGTGCGCAGGAGATTCAGCCTCCGCTTCCCCCTCAACCTGTTCGGCATCAAGCTGGTCATGCTGCTGGTGCGATGGAAGAGGATAAGGCCCAAGCTGCGTTGCGACGGTGCGGCCCCAGTAAATTTCGATGGTGTACTAGGGGGTAAAGTACGGCAGGACGGACTTTGTACTGACGGTTATGCTCTTCTTGCTCTCGGTGGTGTTCAAAGTATTGTTGTTGGTTTTGTTCCAAGCGTGGGTGCACAGCACAAGTGGCTGGGGCCTGGCTGTCTCGGTCCTGGCAGATGAAGATCACGAAGTACAGATTTCACCGCACGGTGGACACGGAAGGTGTTCATCGGCCTTCCTTGGCAAACATTGTGAGCATTAAACATACAATTTCCGCTCTTTGCCGATGCGGGGGCTGTTGCTGGTTGGTTCCCCACCGCGACCACAGTGAAGATCAATCAGTACAAGTTCCGCCGCGCGGTGGACGAGACAGAGCCCTCAGTGCACGGCAACAAGTCCAAACTGAACACGGTTGAAGTGCCGATTCATGAACGGGAGTTACAAGCGCGCCGTCTGGAGGAATCAGACGGTTGCAAATGGCTGCTGGACGCAATCTTCTGGACGTGCGGTCATGGGTTGCTTGCGCCTGTCCGTTCTTCGTCCTCCCTTTCCACTTTGCTGCTGCAGAGCAGCCCGCCGTTGCCACACGATTCCCTGAACGCGCTCGGGGGCGACTTCAGTTCGACTACATCGACGGCGCCGACGCCGTCACCAACGACCGCTTCACCAACTCGCTGATAGGCTGGGCGCGTGACTGGACATTCGACACGCGCCCGGTGAAAGGCAGGCCCCGCGGCGCCGCCTCAGCCGCCGGCGTAGAATAGAGAGGATTTCCCCCCAGGTCGCTCGCTCCTCCTCCTCCTCCTCCTCCTCCTCCTCCTTCTCCTCCTCCTTCTCCTCCTCCTCCTCCTCCTCCTCCTCCTCCACCTCCTCCTCTCTCCTCTCTCCTCTCTCCTCTCTTCCCTTCCTCCCTCCGCCGTCGTGCCAGGCTGACGCCATTCGTCGTCCAGCTCGGCGCCGAGGCCCGCCTGTTGCCTGGGCAGGTTCGGCTGCTGCCCGAGGACCAGCAGCCGTGGGCATCGGCGCGGGCCTGCATGGTCCTGCGCTGCGGTTTGCAGGCCGCCACAGCGCGCCAGCTCCGCAAGGCGGCTGGCCTGCGCTCAGCGGTGCCCGGCGGCCAGCGGCCCGCGGCCGCGGCAGCGGACACCTACGACGCCTGCAGCGCACCGGTTGCCGCACGCCCCAGACGGCGCCAGGCTCGGTGCCGCTGCCGAGCCGGGCAGGGCGCCAACGCTCGGCGCTGGAATTGCTGATTGGGCGGCGGCAGGCGGGGGGCGCTCAGCGCCCCCCGCCTGGCGCCGGGCTCGCGGACAGTCGATCGCGGAGCGCGTTCCACTTCTCCGAGCAAAGTGCCTATTCGCAAACGTCTGGAAAACACCTGTTTGCTTCGACGTGCTGGATCGCAAAAACCCAACGGCGGTTCCAGGCCATTTGCGAGTAGCTACTTCGCGAGTCGTGGAACACGCTTGTCTAGTCAACGCGTTTTCCTCGCCGTTGCAGGACCGCCGCTCGGACCCAGATCGACTGGCGGTTGCTCCCGCGGGAGTCCGCAGCGGCTCCCAGCTAAGCTTCGGTCGGACGGACTGCCCTCCTCGTTTCTCCTCCTCCTCCTCCCTCTTCCTCTCTCCTCCTCCTCTCTCCTCCTCCTCCTCCTTTTCTCCTCCTCCTCCTCCTCCTCCTCCTCCTCCTCCCGCCCTCCACCATGGCGCGGGGTCTCGCCGATCTTTGGCGAACCATCCCAGAGTTAGCGGAAGTGGATGAACAAAGCCCTTCCCTCCCTCAATCCTTGCTCCCCCCGTTTCTTGCGCGGGCTCCTTTGGAGAGGGGGGGCGGGGCGGGGACGGGGAACCAGAGTGAGGGGGCGGAGGGGCGGGGGGGCAACGTGGAGCGAGAATGGGAAGAAATGGCAGTTGACAAGGGGTGGAGCGCGAAACTAACAGATTCGGCCGGCGAATCGGAGGGGGTGGTGGAGGCGGCAAGCGGCGGCGAGCAACGGCTAGCGGCAAGCATAGGCGGCACGGTAGGCGGCAAGCGAAGCTATGTTTTGCTCGAGGCATAGGGCAAATAGCAACACATCTGGAAGCTGGCGGCAAACGGCGCGCGTCCCCCAAAAATGCGAAAGGGGGGAAAGGGAGGAAGAAACACTGGAGGACGAAAAGGAGAATGGGTGGGAGAGAACGTGTTTCACGGGCGCTTGCCTTGGGAACATTCGGCGGTGCGTTTCGAACCGGGGGGTGGTCCCCCCCCCCAAACATTCGGCGCCTTCGATCAATACCAGGGTGATTCCCCTTCCCCCAACCCCCCCCTCCCAAACCCACCCCCCTCCCGGCGCCGGCGCCGGCTGCCGCCAGCAGCGCCGACGGCGGGGACGCAGCGACGATGACCAGAGGCAGCCCACAGGGGGGATGGGGGGGGTTCAACCCCCCCCCCTTGCCGCCGACGGGGGGGGGTCCCCCCCCCCTGGCGCCGGCGCCAGCGCTGGCGCTGGCGGCGGCCAGCAGCGCCGGCGCTGGCGCCGGCGACAGCGGGGACGCAGCGACGATAACCACGACTACCACCACCACCGCAACTACCACCACCACCGCTTCAAACCACCACCACCGCCACCAACCCACCACACAACCACCACCACCACCACCACAGCCACCACCACCACAGCCACCACCACCACCACAATTCACCATCACCACCACAACCACACACAAACAACCCACTACCACTGCCACCACCACCACCACAATCTACCACGCCACCACCACCACCGCCACAACCACCACCACTACCAGCAGCACAACCCACCACCACCACCACCACCACCACCACCACCACCACCACCACCACCACAAACCACCACACCACCACCGCCACCACCACCAGTACCACCTCCACGAACCACCACCAGTTCCACCACCGCTACCACTACAGCCCACCACCAACACCACGAACCACCACCACACCACCACCGTCCTCCCGCCACCACCACCACCACAACCCACCACCACCACCACCGCCACCGTCGTCCTCGTCGACGCTCCCCGCCGCCGCCGCCCGCCGCCGCAGGCGCCGTCGCCGGCCCAGAATAGGAAATCGCCGTCCCCGCCGCCGCCGCCACCAGCCGCCGCCGGCGCAGGCGCTGGCCCGAGGAGAGGGAGAGGGGAGAAGTAGGGGAGGGACGGGGGGGGGGTCGAACGTCACGGGAGGGGTCGGGGGTCCGGTTCCAACTCCCCCCCCGTCCAAGCGACCACAGAACGCGTTCCTTCATAGGTGGGTTGTGGAGGAGCTTCCGGAGCAGGAGGACTGGAAGGACGCGGAGGGGAGAAGGAGCAGCCAGCCGCACTGTGCTAGCACACAGAGGCCCGTCCGCGAGAGAACGGGTGAAGGGGCGGGAGGGGGTGAGTCAGGCCATTGGCACGGGCGCGATGATTCTCGCGCCCCCCGCGTGGTGGCTTGGGCCTGGGCGTTGGCGCGAAGACGCTTTGAGCCTCGCAGGGCGCGGCGCGCGAAGCCTGGTGACCCTGGGCGAGGACGCCGTCGATGCTCGGGTCAATGCGTCTTCCGACACGTCCTGGAGCCAGAGGCACCGCTAGGGGGGATAGGCTCAGGGGAGAGCGCACGGATCCGCGATCGCCCATTCATCGCCGATGGAGGGGCGACGGCCCATCCCGCCCAGGAGCGTGGGACGATTCGGTGTCGGGAGCCTATCGCCGACTTGTTGGCGTCGCGTCGCCGTGTCCACCAGGTCGATGCCCCCCCTCCGAGACAGTCCCCCCCATGGCGTTCCCCGTCATGGATGGGGGAAGCGTGAGAGTCGAGTTCGCCAGAGCTCGGGCCTGCCGACATTGTTTGACGGGCTCGTCTTGGATTTGGGCGGTCCAGTTTTCGTGGGATGGTTGCAGCGGGAACTCGCATCAAACTTCAGACAGGAGGCCTCGCCATTTTTCGGGTGGCCCCGTCGGGCCCACCCGAGTCCCCGAACCCGAGTTCCCCTTCTCCCCTCATGGGGCCAGGCGGGTAACAAAGAAACTGCTGCGCAACAGCAGCTCGGGAGCTCGTTGGCTTCGCCGCGCCGAGGGCACGCACAGTGAGGCAGGCCACGCGCGGCACGCCCGAGCCCTGGCCCCGCCGGGGCCCTGCGGAGAGCGTGCTGAACGAGCCCGACGCGGGGGACGGCGGGCTCGGCGGCTTGCCCAAACAGGCATATCTCGGCGGGAGGTTGTTCGCCATCTGTGGCCCCCTGGGGCGAAGATGCAGGATGAACAAGCGGGTCCTGGGGACTGCGTCGAGACCTCCAGGGGGTCCACATCGTGGAAGCATCAAAGGATTCAGGATGAAAAAGCGTGCTCCGGGGAATGTGTCCAGACCTCCAAGGGGTCCACATCGTGGAAGCATCAAAGGATTCAGGATGAAAAACCCGCCCCGGGGAATGTGTCGAGATCTCCACTGTGTGATTCGTTGCGTTGTCCAGTTTATAAGGTAGTTATTCACCTGGGCAGATTGTCCTATATATATGGCCAAGTGCTATTACAGGTCAGCCAAGTTGTTAGCAGACAACTTATAGCAACAACACATGCAAGTTACATATATCGGAGGTGAGGGGGTGAGATCGAAGTGGAACGGAGAGCCCCCCTACCGGGAAATCGATTTCGGTTTCGTGTTCGTGCGTGCCGTGCGTGCGGGCGAGGCGAAGCTGCGTGGGCGGGCGAGAAAAGTCTCCTGTGGCTGAGGCGCGGCCGGACCAAATGTCTCCCTTCCGGGCGGCCCGTGGCCCGCGGTGTCCCGCCGGTGTCCCGCTGGTGTCCCGTGTGGCTGAGGCGCGGCCGGACCAAATGTCTCCCTTCCGGGCGGCCCGTGGCCCGCGGTGTCCCGCCGGTGTCCCGCTGTGTCCCGTGTGGCTGAGGCGCGGCCGGACCAAATGTCCCTTCCGGGCGGCCGGTGGCCCGCGGTGTCCCGCCGGTGTGTCCCGCGGTGTCCCGCGGTGCCCCGCGGTGCCCCGCGGTGTCCCGCGGTGTCCCGATGATGATGATGATGATGATGATGATGATGATGATGATGATGATGATGATGATGATGATGATGATGATGATGATGATGATGATGATGATGATGATGTTGATGTTGATGTTGATGTTGATGTTGATGATGATTGATGTGATGATGATGATGATGGTGATGATGATGATGATGATGATGCTGATGATGATGCTGCTGATGATGCTGATGCTGATGTTGATGCTGATGATGATGATGATGATGATGATGATGATGATGATGATGATGATGATGATGATGATGATGATGATGATGATGATGATGATCGAGTGAGATCGAGTGTGAGATAGATCGAGTGAGATCGAGTGAGATCGATTGTGAGATCGATCGAGGGAGATCGATCGAGCGAGACCGATACTGAGATCGATAGTGAGATCGATAGTGAGACCGATCGAGTGAGACGTTGGTTCCTCCCCCCCCCGAACTTCCTTATCACCCGAAGGGTGGTCGTATAGGTATCATATTACATCCAGTTGGCCCCGTGAATAGCAGAATTACAGCGTGCAACCAACGACTTACGAAATCCGATATAACATCTTGCCTTTGTATTTACTAAGCACTGTAATAGTCTTACAGAGATATGCTAGTTATGGCACAGTTACGAACAACGTATGGAGACTTACGAAGCAGGTGCAAGCAAGGGAACGATGGTCAAGGATTTCCCCCTCTGTTTTCCTCCTCGTCCTTTTCCTCCTCCTCGCCTCCTCCTCCGTCTTCTCCTTCGCTTCCTACCTCCTCCGCCTCCTCCTCCGCCATGTCCTCCTCCTCTTCCACTGTTCGTTACATATCTCTCTCTCTCTTTGTTTCTTTCTCTCTTTCATTCCCTCTCTCCATCCCTCCTTCTCCCGCCCTTCTTCCCGCCCCCCCTGCATTTGTTGCGTAACTTGTGTGACAGGCGTGGCGCTCATACGAGCGCCTATCTTGAGCCGAGGCCTGAGCCAGCGAGGCTTGAGTCAGGAGGAGGGAGGAGAAGCGAGAGGGAGGAGGAGCGAACAGCGGGCATGTGTCCTGCGCATAACGGCTAGAGGAGGACGAAGAGGAAGCGGGGGGAAGAGGAGGTGGGGGGATGTCAGTTGTACCAACTCTTGACGCTTCGCGTATCCCCACCAGGGACTTACCACCCCGACCTCTGTGTTACCCGACAGGCTGGGGCTGGCGTCCTCGGTCGTTCCCTTGTCCGCTCTTGGACGTTGGAACGTTTTCGCGCCATTTTGGCTGCGCTTGGTGGTCTGGGTGCCTACCTCAGGCCTGTTGGACGCACCTGCATGCCCGTTCAGGGGCTGGCATGGCACCTGGATTGCATCGTCTTCCCTGGACGCTGTCGTGAGCCGCCTGATCCGCGGCCCTGCGCGCGTTAGGTAATTTAGTCGCGTCCGCGGCCCGTTCGCGACCTTCCGCCGCTGGCGCTTCCGCCTGCGGCTGTAAAAAGAAAATCCCCACCAGGTGCTTGCAGAGCTCCGTTCCTGTCTACGCACCGATTTCCGGTTCACCAGCCGCGGCACCGGTCCTCAGTACGCGGCATGGCATTTGCACCGTGGTGGGCTGGCGTACCGGCGTGCAGTTCTTAATTCTCTGGCACCCCTGCCTCAGGTTTGCAAGACCAGCCAGTCAGCCCCTTCCTGCCGCTGCTGCACCTCAGCTGCCGCTTCTGAGTGTTGGCCCGTTCGGTTCGCGTGGCGTTTAGTAGCTAATTCGGCTGGCCCGTGCCCCGGACCCCCTCTCGCCGCCTGCCCTCTGCTGCGCGGCCGCGACCAACAAAAAACGTATCCCCACCAGTTATGCGTGGGTCGGTTTGGACATTTGCTTGAATGGGCGCTGTGTGGACGTTTTCTGCCCCTGGCCCTGGCATCCACACTCAGTGCAGCTCGTAGCCTACCTGAGGCGACGCTTAGGCAGCTAGTTGTTTAGGTTACGCCGCTCTAGCTTGCTCCTGTTTTAATTCGTAGGCCCACGCCCCGGACTTACGACTCGCCGCTTGCGCTCTCGCCTGCGGCTGCTTCCAAAAAAGTATCCCCACCAGCCCTCCCGCTTCCCTCGCCTGTGGCTGGGTGACGCATCTCCCCGCCAGCTTTGGCTCCCGCACCCCGCTCAAATCGCGGTTCTGCTCCCCTCGAGGGTCGGTGGCCTCGGGTGCTCGTGGTTGAGCCTGGGCATCAGTCCGTGGCCTCATCCTCGCGCCGCCCAGGCGCTGGCACGTTCGAGG
The DNA here is from genome assembly GCA_963575745.1 of Prorocentrum cordatum. Lineage (NCBI taxonomy): Eukaryota > Dinophyceae > Prorocentrales > Prorocentraceae > Prorocentrum > Prorocentrum cordatum. The sequence continues at coordinate 75,244 of CAUYUJ010018572.1, forward strand.
GCCGACCCGCTCTGGCTGGCCGGCGGCCAAGATGTACGGGGTCGCTCTGACTGCTAGCCTGTGTTCTGTTCGCGTCAGTCGCCTCCCCTGGTCGGGTGGCTGCGGACTGCGCCCCCTCTCCCTACGGGGCTTTGGTGTGCGACTTCGCGGGCGCCACCACTCGCACTCGCCACACCGTGGCGGGCATCGTGGGCCTATCCCCGTGTTGCCCCACCCTGGTCGAACCGTGGTGCTCTTGCGCGCCATTTTGGCTACGCTTCAGCCTCGTTTGGCCAATTCACGCGCACGCAATTCGTTTCCTGGTGGTTTTTGGCCCTCGGCTCAGGCCTCCCTGGCAGCCTCTACAGTCATAGCGGTTGCTCACGCTTTGCATTCAAAATTAACAGCCTGCAGACCCTGGCAAGCGGTCACCCTGGCAATTAGCACCTGCAGCCGTTGCACCGCCGGGCAGTGTTGCAGCCCCGCCTCCTCTCCAGCGGTTTCCTGGTCCCGTTCTGAGTGCCGGTGCTAGGCATGCTTCTGCTTGGCTAATTCGCCCCTCGCGCGGGCCGCCTGGACTTTGACACGCCGTTGTTGCGCTCTCGATCGCGGCCGCCGACAAAAAGTATCCCCACCAGCCCATCCATGAGGGCCGCGTGGAAACACGCAGTTGCACAACCGCCTGAACGCGGCGCGAGGAGGATGAAGAAGAGGAGGGGGCGGCAGGAAAGGAAAGAAGGAAGGAAGGGGTGCTGCTGCTGGTGCTGTTGTTGCTGTTGGTGTTGCTGCTGGTGTTGTTGGTTATCATGTTGCTGGCGCTGCTGCTGTTAATTTGGCTGCTGGTGGCGGTGCCGCTGCTGCTGGTGCTGCTGCTGCTGCTGGTGCTGCTGCTGCTGGTGCTGCTGGTAGTGTTGCTGCTGGTGCTGGTGTGCTGGTGCTGCTTCTGATGGGGGTGTTGCTGCTGGTGCTGCCGCTACTGTTAGTGTTGTTGCTGGTGGTTGTGGTGGTGGTGCTGCTGCTGCTGCTGCTGCTGCTGCTGCCTGTGCTGCTGCTGGTGCTGACGGTGATGGCATCTTGGGAGGAGGAGGAGGAGGAAAGAAAGAGGAAACGGAGGAGGGGGAGGAGGAGGAGCAGCAGCAGGAACGCTGCGCAAGGAGGATGAAGAGGAGGAGGGAAGCGGCAGGAAAGAAGGACGGAAATAACGGACCATGACAAGGAGGACGAGAAGTCGGGCTTTGGGGATATGTTGTGGTTTTTCGAAGACTCGTAATGCCATCTCGGGAGAGGTGGGGAGGAAAGGAGGTAATGAGGTGAGGTGGGAGGGGAGGTGGGAGGGGAGGTGGGAGGAACGGAGGAAAGGTGGGAGGTGGGAGGTGGGAGGGAGGAGGGGGGAGGTGGGAGGAAAGGAGGAGGAGGAGAGGTGGGAAGGAAATATTGGGGGTCCTCTTAACATTAGCATCGCTCCTTATGTCCAGATGCTGGCGGATGTTTGAGGCTATTCTTGAAGGTATCCGAAGGTATTCGAGATCACGTCTTGAGAGGTATCCGAGAGAAGGTATCCGAAGGTATCCGAGATCACGTCTTCAGAGGTCTCCGAGGAGGTATCCGAGATTGCCTGACGTCCACCATCCCTGTGAAATAACTGGGTAATTATCCGAGGTATTCGAGAGGTATCCGAGATCACGTCTTCAGAGGTATCCGACAAGTTATCCGAAGGTATCCAAGATCACGTCTTGGGAGGTATCCGAGAAGGTATCCGAAGGTATCCCCTCCTCCTCTTCCCCAGTCCTCCCCCCCGCCCTCCCCTCGTCCTCATCCTCCCGCCCTTCCTCCTTCTCCTCCTCCTCCTCCTCCTCCTCCTCGTCCTTCTCCTCCTCCTCCTCCTCCTCCTCCTCCTCCTCCTCCTCCTCCTCCTCCTCCTCCCCCTCCCTTTTGGCGTTAGGCGAGCTTTAGATCCCAACAGCCCCCTGGGCGTAGGTGGTCTAGCGAGTAATGTCTTCTTTCTGCCAAGAACTCCTCCTTCCCCTGCTTGGGGGAGGGGGTTGTCCCTCCCCCTACCCCCTCCCCTGTACCTGGGAGGGGGCGGGCCCGAGTCGTCAGAACGTCCAAGATGGCCCAAGATGGCTCCAAGGGGGCCTCGGAGAGCGCAAGATGGCCTCCAAGAGATGGCCCAATATAGCGGTAGATGGCTCAAGATAGCTTCGGACACGCATCCAAGAGGCCTCCAGACGGCCCCACGACGGTTTCAAGTGCCCTCCGAGCCCTCCAAGGACCCCCCAAGTGGCCAATCCGTAGCCATTTTGGCTCAGGACTCCACGACAGGCTTGGGAAGCCCCTGTCCTCACGCGACGCTCCCTGCTCCACTCCTGGCGCGATGGTTCGGGGCCTCGCCGTGCCCATGCCGAGGCTTCCCCCGGAGGAGGCGCAATTCGCATCCGCCTTGCCCGAGCCCCGCTCGCACACGCGAGTGTCGACGCCGGAACCACCTGCATGCTCCGAGGGGGGCGGGCGTGGCGGCCTTGGCCTCGCGGCCGGCACGGGCGACAAAGGCGCTGAGGCGGGCCTTCACGTGAATCTGTGCAATGCGCTGCCAGTCCACTTTCTCGAAGACGAGGACCAGCTTCAGACCGCGCGCGAGGACACCGCGAACGAGGAGTTCTACGGCAAGTTCTCCCTAGAGGAGCTGACGCCTCCGGCGGGCTGCACCGTCAGCCTGGGCGCCGCGCTGCCCTTTGGCGTGCCGGCGCAGGGCACGCAGACTTGCGACTCCGCGGACTTTCCTGGCCCGCCCCGAAGGGCCGGCGCGGCCGACTTCTTGATGGATTGATATTGGGGAAGTTCTGGTAGATCATGTTCACTTGATCTTCCAGATCATAACTTGATCTTCCAGATCTTAACTTGACCTGCCAGATTTTACTTGACTTGAACGGTGCAAGTTGTGGAAGATACGGAAGTTAATTCTAGACGCTTCGCGTATCCCCACCAGCCCGTCCAGAAATGAGTCCCAGGGGAGTGGAGGTTATGAGGGAAGCGGGGGAGCATGCAGAAGAACAAAGGGCGGGGTGAGCCGCCATATACCCCAAGAGGGGGAGGCCGTAGGAGGAGCCGTCGTCGTCGGAGTAGGAGGAGGAAGATGAGGAGCAGGAGGAGGAGCAGGAGGAGGAGGGGGAGGAGGAGGAGGAGGAAGATAAGGAGGAGGAGATGGAGGACTGCGAGGACGAGGAGGACGAGAAGGAGGAAAAGGAGAAGGAGGAGGAGGAGGAGGAGGAGGAGGAGGAGGAGGAGGAGGAGGGGAGGAGGAGGGAGGAGGAAGAAAAAGAGGAGGAGGAGGACAATGGCGAGCTTGGGGGCCTCTTGGGCCGTCTTTGGGGCCTCTTGGCGGTCCCGGGGGCCTCTTGCGTATCTCGGGGAGCCTCTTGTGGCCTCTTGGGGGTCTCTTGGGGGCCTCTTGGAGGCCTCTTGGGCGCTTCTTGGGGCCTCTTGGGGCCCTCTTGGGGCGCTCTTGGGGCGCTCTTGGGAGCCTTCGAGGCGCTCTTGGGGCCATCTTGGAGGAGATCTATCAAAGAAGGGGGGGTCCCCAATTAGCCTCGCCCTTCCAGAGTGCCTCGAGCCGCCTCTTGGGCCCCCCCAAGAGGCCAAAATCCTTCCAAAACCTAGGTAAAATCAATGTTTTGTGTTTTCTCGCCTTTTCGCTATTGGAGCTGTCTTGGGCCATCTTGGACGTCCCAACGCGTCGCGGAACGCCCCGTCCAGGTCAGTGGGGAGGGGTAAGGGGAGGGGTAAACCCCTCCCCGAAGGGGAAGAAGGGGGTTGGCAGAGGAAACTCTCTAGACCACCTACGCCCTAAAGGGCTGGTGGGATTTGCTTGTTTTTTTGAAGTGGTTTTTACAGCGTGTAAGTTACGGGGAAGTTAGTTTTGGGCTGGTTCCAGTTGTGGAAGTTGCGTTCGAATTAGTGTGTGACTTGTTTTGTATTACTTTTCAGGTTTTTTGCTATAAAAAAAAACCACATGCGTTGCGAACAGCGGTTTTCTACCATCATTTTTTAGCAGAAATATGCCTTATGTCTGCCCCCATAGCGTTGTACTGATGTTTTGTTTCTCGAGAGCTTTGCAATGCCAGCGCTTGCGCTCCAGCTCACTTCAATCAAGCGCGTTGCGCACGTACCAAGCTCATTGCGCTCCAGTTTGAATTCAATCATGCGCTTCGCGCACCCTTCGTCTCCTCCTCCTTCTCCGACTTCTCCTCCTTCGCCTTCTCCTCCTTCCAACGTGCCAAGCTCCTCCTCCTCCGTCTCCTCCTCCTCCTCCCCCTCATCATCATCATCATCATCATCATCCTGCTTATCCTCCTCCTCCTCCTCCTTCTCGTGGAGCCTGGAGCGTGAAGATCTGTACTTCCTCCAGGATGACGAGGAGGAGGAGGAGGAGGAGGAGGAGGAGGAGGAGCTCCCCCTCCCCCTCCCCCCTCCTCCTCCCCTCTCCCCTCTCCTCCTCCTCCTCCTCCTCCTCTCCTCCTCCTCCTCCTCCTCCTCCTCCTCCTGCGCCCCCCCTCATTCCCCAATGCGCCCTTAACGCCCCCCATTCTCTTGCCAGTCCTCCTCCTCCTCCTGCTCCCTCCTCCCACCTCCTCCTCCTTCCTCCTCCTTCTCCTCCTCCTCCTCCTCCTCCTCCTCCTCCTCCTCCTCCTCCTCCCTCGTCTGTCTGTCTGTTGTTCTTTCGACGACGACGTCGGCCTCATCTCCTCCGGAGGAGGACGAGGCAAAGATGAGCGCCGAGGAGAAGGGATGTGGAGGGAGGAGGAGGGAGAGGGGAGAGGGAGGGAGGAGGGAGAAGGGAGGGAGCCAGGATGATGAGGAGGACGAAGGGCAGGAGGAGCAGGAGCAGGAGGAGGAGGAGGAGGAGGGGGGGGAAGGAGGAGGAGGAGGAGGAGGAGGAGGAGGAGAAGAGAGGAGGGAGGAGGCGAGGGAGGGGAGGAGGAGAGGAGGGAGGATGAAGGAGTGAAGGAGGGAGGGAGATGATGATGATCAGGAGGAGAGGAGGAGAGGAGGAGGAGGAGGTGGAGGAGGAAGAGCAGCGGCATCAGGAGGAGGAGGAGAGGAGCAGGAGGAGGAGGAGGGGGGAGCAGAAGGGGGGGGGGAGAGGGAGGAGGAGGGGGAGGAGGGAGGATGGGGGAGGAGGAGGAGGGAGGAGGAGGGAGTTGGAGGAGAGGGGCATGAGCAGGAGGAGGAAGAGGGAGCAGGAGGGGGGAAGAGGAAGAGGCGGCGGCGGCGCCAGCAGCGGCAGGAGGAGGAGGGGGGGGGGGAGGAGGGGGAGCAAGAGCAGGAGGGGGAGCAGGAACAGGAGGCGTGAGAGGAGGAGGAAGGGAGGAGGGAGGGAGGAGAAGGGATCATGAGGAAGGAGGGAGGGAGGGAGGGGGGGGGGGGAGGATGAGGTGGAGGAGCATATTCGGAAGAGCAGGAGGCGGAGGGGGAGCAAGGGGAGCACGGGGAGGAGGAGGTGGGAGGAGGAATGGAGGGAGGGAGGGAAGGAGGGAGGAGGGGGAGAGGATAGGGGAGGAGGGAGGAAGAGGAGGAGGAGGAGGATGTTGGGAGGAGGGAGGGGGGTAGGAGGTGGAGGATGAGGGGTCGTCGCAGGCTGCCAACGCGCGTCCGCGGCCGCTAGCCGAGCGAAGATGCGGCCGCCCGAAAACACCCCGATAACACCTCGATAACACCCGGTAACAATGACAATCGAACTGTTATCGAGGTGCTATCGAGTGTTATCAAGTGCTACCGAGCTCGATAGCACCCGACATCACTTCGATAACACCTCGAAACTATTTCGATAACATTGCTATCGAGTGTGATCGAGCTCGGTAACACTCGGTAATGAAGCTATCGATGTGGTATCGATATCGAGTGTTATCGAGCTCGATAACACTCGATAACATCTCGATAGCACCTCGATCGCAGTTCGATACCATTGCTATCGAGTGTGATCGACCTCGGTACCATTCGATATCAATGTTACCGAGATGTTATCGAGTGCTATCGAGCTCGATAACACTCGATTGCACTCGGTAACCCTTTGGTAACACCTCGCTACCATTTCGATAGCATTGCTATCGGGATGTCATCGATGTGTTCTCGGGGTGTTACCGGGCGGCCGCATCTTCTCTCGGCTAGGGGCCGCGGACGCGCGCTGGCAGCCTGCGACGACCCCTTATCCTCCACCCCCTACCCCCCTCCCTCCTCCTCCCCCCCTCCTCTTACTCCTCCTCGTCCTCCCTCCTCTCCCATCCTCTCCCCCTCCCTCCCTCCTTCCCTCCCTCCCTCCCTCCATTCCTCCCCCCCCCTTTCTCCTCCCCCTGCTCCCCTTGCTCCCCTTGCTCCCCCTCCGCCCCCTGCTTTCCCGAACATTCTCCTCCACCTCATCCTCCCTCCCCCCCTTCCCTCCCTCCCTCCTTCCTCGGCCGTTTTGGCACAGGCGCGCGCTCGTTTCGGGCCTGTGCTTGCCGTCACCGAATCTTCGAAACGGCTGGGTGGCGGCGGGCCAAGAGTGGCGTGCTACCTGCCAGCACGGCCCCCTCACTGGCACGTTCTTTGCCATGGCCCCAGCTCGTGACGCTGGTGACAATCGCACATGGCACTGCCGGTTCTGCGTGCACGAGCAGACAGGGGCTCGGTTTTTCAACGAGCCAGAGCTGGCGCAGTGCTTTCAATGTCGACGCTCGACAGGAAGTTGCTTCCACTCATACAAGCAGCCTGTTATTCCCTCGGTCAACACGCGGGCTGCTGGGGGCGGGGGCAAGAAGGGTGGAGCTGAGCCTGACACCTCTTGGGCTCGAGCAGCGGAACTACGGCAAGCCCATGCTCAGATCGCCAAGCTTGAGAAGCAACTCGAGTCGGTTGCACTGCGAGATGCGTCCTAGATGGGCGTGGACACTGAGCATGTGGCTGAGTTCGAGAGCGGCGAAGCACACGACGAAGTTCAAGCTCGAGCTCGTCTGGCAGAACTGGACAAGCAAATCGACATGGCCTCGAAGTGCGATGGAGAGGCGCGGCAGGTGTTGCATAAGACGCTGTCCGACGAGCAGGCCCCTTTGCAGGCCCAGGTCCACAGCAAGAAGCCCGCCACTGCTCAAATGTTTGCGATTACCAGACACATTGAGAATGTTGAGAAGCAGGTTGCGAAGCAGAGCAAGCAGGTGGACATGCAGCGAGCTGAGATCACCAAGCTGCAGGAGAAGCTTGCGAAGCTGGAAGCGTCAATTCAGGAGAAGCGCACCAAGCTGGCCACGCTGCGCCAGCAACACTTGGGTTTGGCCCAGCAAGCTACCACGCCGCCAGAAGGAAAGTCCGATGGCCCACTCACGGCCGTTGGACTGGTTGCAGGCAAGTTGGGCGAAGTACTTCGGCAGCTGGGCGCTGGTGAACAAGCCATGGCCATGGCTGAAGGGGTTGCGCAAGCTTTGCCCACCATCATCAAGAACGCGGAGGTTCAGGTTCTCGGTGCCACCAGGACGGAAGCTCCAGCACAGCCGGCGGCGCCAGCTACACCAGGCGGCGCTGAAACCAAGTCGGAGGTTCCTCAACAGCTTGCCCCTGCTGGTCCTGCTGTGGCTGATGTATTTGTGGAAGGGCCCCGCACTTTGTTGGACTCGGCAGGTGTCACGGTGCCAGAAGATGAAGCGGAGGTGCGTTCGGCAGCCATCAGGTTGCTCAAGATGCGCGATGCCAGTCGGTTCAACACGTTCAGAGCTTATTAGGCGCAGCGTCCGGCGACGCATGATGCTATGGTTTTTTGTTTGCAGTAGTGGTGATGTCAAGTTCTTCGGGCTGTTTGAGTGCGCGCTCGACGGCTTCGCGTACTTCGTCGAGCGGTGCACTCGCTGGCGCAGACTTCGAGTCTAGCCGGCAGAGGTCGCCACACGTGCGACCACACGGGGAACGGGCCACCCCTGTTGACCCAGCGGCTGGTGGACCGCCTAATTCGTCGTGCTCGGGGACCGCGTGTACTTCGGGTACTTCGTCTGCCCCAGCTCCCTTTGATGCAGCGGGTAGGCGTGAGCCAGATGCGGGGCCGACGGTGTCGGCTCCCTCAACCGCTGCTGAGAGAGCTGGGGCACATGGTAGACCGCCTATGGCGTCGTGCTCGGGGACCGCGTGCGCTTCGGGTACTTTGTCTGCCCCAGTTCCCCTCGCTGCAGCGGGTGGGCGTGAGCCAGATGGGGGGCCGACGGTGTCGGTTCCCTCAACCGCTGCTGAGAGAGCTGGGGCACATGGTAGACCGCCTATGGCGTCGTGCTCGGGGGCCGCGCGTGCATCGGGCACTGCGTTTGCCCCAGCCCCCTATGATTCAGCGGGCAGGCGCGAGCCAGATGGGGGGCCGACGGCGTCGGCCCCCTCAATCGCTGCTGAGGGAGCTGGGGCACATGGGCGGCTGCCACATCTCCCCCCCCTACTGCCGCTCGACGCGGCTAAGAAAACTTGCCAGGACGCACAGAGGATTTACAAGTGAAGGGAGTTGTCACCACAGTGAATGCCGACAGTTCAGGCCCTGTCCTGAAATACATGGAGCAGGCGAGATCTGCTGGCGTGCCGTCACAGGAACTTTGCGCAGATTCGGGCGGGTTATTTTCCCTGGCTCCGGCGATGAAAGATCGAGGATATCATGGTGTCTACTGCCCTTCGCTAAGAACGGATGCTGATGGACTCTCGGCGGGCACGGCTGTGCTAGTACCGAGCATGATCACGATTATGAACCCACCTGGTCTGGACTTCCCGATAATCTATCCTGGGCGATTGTAGGTGCGAAGGTGGCTTGGGGATGCGAAGGTGGAACGGGCGCTATCAGCGCGCGCTTCCAGGGGGGCGTTGGCCTCAACGAAGAGGACCAGGCACCATTGTACGCACTCGCTTGTTATCTTGGACAGCTGAATGATATGGCAATCCCGCGGATCGCTGGCGGTGATTGGGTCATGCTGCACACCGCATTCGACGGGCAGGCGTGGCTAGAGCACCTGCGCAGTGTATTCCTGGCGCCCTCAGTGGTCACATGCGTCACCAACAACTCCACGGAAGGGCATGTGTATGAAATGTTGCCGTGTCTGATAAGCTGGCCACAAAGTCGCAGCCGCCGGATGTTGATGAAGTTGCTGGGCTGCCCGTTCATAAGCCAGTTCACTTGCCTATCTTGGCTGGTCAGCATACTAATTGGCGACGAGTCCCGTGCGAGCCCAAAGCGTTACCACGGAAGCCCGACATAGGATCTTCGAGACCACCCCTGGAATGGGAGCACGTCTTGTTTCTGATGCGAACGACTCAGATACAGGAGGAGGTCACGCACGCGTGGGATATGACGGCTACGATGCTGGAAGCGGAACTTCTTAACAGGTGCGACATTGTGGGTGCCCATGCCAAGCCCGACCGAGGGCGAGGAGGACCTGTCAGCACTAAATATGTTGAAGCACGCTGGGCGCCACCTAAGACGCAACCGCAGCTTTCGGCATCAGGGCGAGCATGGGCTGCGGCGGCTAAGTGGGCCAAGCGCATGATGAGAGTCAGTTTCTGGATTAAGTTGCTCTCCGCGCGTTGCCTGACTACTCTTCGCCGTGGACAGGTCGAGTAATTTATCACACCTGCGATGGGCATGGATGGCAGCTAGTCAGACGGCGCGACCCGATGCGAGATCGACTGGTGCCCAAGATACGAAAGGTCAAGCATTCTGAGCCCATGACGAGGCCGGTGTCTTCGGTGGAGGAGTTTCTGGTTTCTGTGGGCGAATTGCTAAGCAGACTGGGGTATTGAGTCTCCGGTCAGATAATGTTCGGAGCTTCTTTTTGGCTGGGTTTGTTTCTCTAGGCGGGCCAGATTTTGAAGGTTTCGCCTTCAACACCGTTGAGAAGTCAGATGAGTTCCAAGCTGAACTTCGTCAAGCAAGCCAGCAGCAGTTGAAGGACTGGATGAGCACGGCATTTCTCAACGGCGCGGGCAAGGCGCATTGGCGCACCAGACTGCAAGCTCTGCAAGCTAACATCATGAGCACGCAGCGCACGCAACCTCATGAAATGGTGGACGATGAGATGTGGAAGTGGCGTCGGGCCTGGACATATCATGACACGCAGCGCATGCAATTACCCAGCGCACACGTTCATTGGCCAGCATTGCAGCACATCACAGTGCAGAGCGTGCGGGGCGCAGTGCAGACATTTTCGTGGAAGACAGCCACTGGTCCGACTCGGATTCGCCCACGGTTGTTCGAGTATATTCCAGATGTTCGTTAAATCGCTGTCGCCGAGCTTTTCATGCTGTGCGAGCGGCTCTTGATCTGGCCGCAAGGTAGAATCATTAACGATATGGTCAGGCTTGCTAAGGCCGATGGGGGCACTAGATTGATCACGCTAGTCGAGAGCCTGGTCCGTTTGTGGCCCCGCATGCGAAGGCCGATTTCCAGGACATGGGCCAAAAGCCGCGGGGGTAAGCATGTCTGGGGCAACCGTCGGGGATACTCGTTGTCGTTTGCAGCGTACGAGCATAATCTACGAGCTGAAGTAGCTGAAGTAGCATAGTATGAGACATGTGGGAATGCTTCGAGATGGTGTTGTTTCCTGCCTTGATGGGTGAGGCGATCTGCCTCGCCTATCCGATTGGATTGCTTGGGATGTTGTTAGAGTCCCACGTGCAGCCAGGAGTGATAAAAGGCTCATGGTTGCTGGAGTCTACCGACAGTTGCGCTGTAATGTATCTTAGCAGGTTGCACGCATGCGGCGACGTTGTTGAATATATTGTCGCCCCGCGTGGTCAACAAGGTGCACGCCGAGCATGGCACCATCATGCCCAGGGCCCTGGTGGACGACAGTACTCTGCAGTGGTCTGGCTCTAATCTCGGGGAGGTTTCGGAACTTTCGGAGGCTGTCTCGGAGTTCAAGGAAGATGTTCGGGAACTGGGACTCATTGTTCGACCTGGGAAGTCGGGGTGGGTTTCCAGGTCCAGGGGTTCTTGGAAGTCGTTCGGCGAGCGTGCTAAGCGATTGCGTCTCACGGCTAAGACATGGACCAGAAATCTTGGGCTTGAGCTCTCGGGGACGAAACCGATCAGAAAGCAAGCCGCAGTGAGACTCAAAAAGCTTAGAGATAGGATGCAAAGGGCACTCATAGTGCGCAAGAACGCTGGAGGCTTGGTCATTGCACTCTGGCGTACTGGATTGCTTCCTGCTGCTGCGCACGGCGCTTCTGTGTCTGGAGCTTCGGAGCAGGAGCTCCTCAGGCTCAGGCACGCAGCTGGCGTAGTTTGCGGCAGATCGCCCACAGCATCTTCTTTAACGCTACCGTTAGCCACGCAGCGGCATGAGTAACAGGATCCAGTTGTTCATGCTACTCTGGAACCTGTGCAGGCTTACGCGAGCTTTGTATGGGATCAGCGCATTTCCTTGGGACGGCCCCAGAGGGCTTGGGAGGCGGTCAACCAGCAACTTCGGGTAGCAGCTAACTGGGCTGATGCTCGGGGACCGATTTCAATACTGTGGCTCACACTAGCTAGGATAGGCTTGAGTATGCTTTCTAGCACCGTCCTTTGCGATGACAACCAGTACACGATCGATTTATTGCGAATTCCACCCAGAGCAGTGCTCTCATTGGTCAAGGATGGAGTTCAAAGGTGGCAGGCTTCGAAGATATTAGATTGGCTTAAGGACGTGTGCTTTGGTGGCGAGCAGATTTGGATGCGTGCTCTTCGGCGATGCCTAGGCGGTGCCAAGACAGCTGTTCGGGCCCCTCGGTTTGCAGGTGCCCTAAGGACGCTCTGGTCTGGAGGACTCTGGCCAAGATCTAGGATGGCGAACGCGGGTTATCGCATTTCCCCAGCGCGCCCATGGTGCCCCACTGGACCTCCTGGCACCTTAGGCCACCCAATGTACGATTGCCCCAGGCTCTACGATGAAGCTCAAGATGAGGACCTCAGATGGGACCCCAAGTTTGACTACATCCAGAAGCACCTCCGGTCCATGGGCGTCGCGGGCCTCGGGGGCCCCGATTGGGGCGAGTTTAAATGTTGTGTGGGCATGCCGCTGTCTCCTCCAGCCATGCCGAAGATTCCCTTGGAGATGCCTGCGGTGCTCTGGGGTGGCTGGTCGTCGGACAGGTCCACATGGACCATTGTGGCTTGCACGGGCGGGTCTGGGATGGTCCCAAGTTGGCCAGAACTCCGGCGATGTGGCTGGGGGATCTGTCAGCAAGGAAACAATGGCATGCCCGTGCGAGGGGCCTACGGTGGGCTGGCTGGCCCAATTCAGACAGTAGGACGTGCTGAGCGTGCTGCGGTCTGGCAGGCGCTCTCCTTGCTCCCGTATGGCTCGTTCATCGCGACTGACCTTGTGTCTCTGCGCGATGAAGGTACGGCGTGGCACGAAGACCATGCTGACGCCCAAGCTACTATTCAAGATATCTGGAGAGATACATTCAATTTGGTCGGCGACAAGAAGCGGCCTTCTTGACAGTGGGTTCCAGCTCACATGAATCTGGAAAAAGCGTTGCTCTCGAGTTACCCATTAGAGTTAAACCTCGGCAATGCGTGGTCGGACTGGTTCGCGAAGAAAGGGTCCATGGGGCACGCCCTTCCAGAAACGACCGGTAAGCACCACGAGGGGCTGTCGTCGGAGGCCATGCTCAAGGCCAAGTTTCTTGGGTGGGCCGCTGCTGAGATAGCTTATCGTGATGGTGAAAGTGACCGCCCCACTCGTTCCCATAGGCAATCCACGGCGGCCCCGGAGTTGGGCCTCACTCAGCATAGCATGGTGCATATGTCTCGGGACGGGGCCAAGGTGCTCCAGCGTCGACTCTGTATGTCTGTAGCTAGGGCCCCTGCTAGCTGGCGAAACTGCTTGACGCCCCGTGTAACCCGACCCCTTCAGCAGGGGTTGATGTTTGTTCGGGACAAGGTCTTGCAGGAGGCTCCATTTATGCGTCGTCAGGCGGTAGGAGTGGCCCTACAGTGGGCCCAAGATGAGGGTGCCGACAGCACCCCAGAGGCGGCACCTGTTCATAGTGAATCGTCTGCGCCGCCGCCAGACGAGATTGTTGAGCTCCGTGGGCACCGTGTTTGGGTGACCCAAGGGGCCATGGTGTGCACCCTATGCGGCTCCTATCAGATGTCTGCTAAGGCTGCCACATTTAATATTGGCGAGGCCTGCTTAGGCCCGGCTGAGGACAAACTTGTCAGGGCCAGGCAAAGATCTAAGATCGATGCCGTAAAGGCTGGCAAGCATCCCAAGACGGGTAAGCAACTCGTGCAGTTTGGTGTGCCCCTTGCAGGGCCCATCTGTTGGCCTGTGCTCCTGGTTCAGTTGCACGACAGGTCATCAGCGTTGTCCTCCCTCCTCCCCCCCCCCCTCCCTCCAGATCCTTTCTCCTCCCTCCTTCCTTCCTCCTCCTCTCGCTCCTCCTGCTCCTGCACCCCCTCCTGCTCCTGCTCCCCCTCCGCTCCCCTTCCTCCTCCTCATCTTCCTGGTTCCCTCCCTTCTCCCTCCTCCCTGGAAGAGATGAGGCCGACGTCCTCCTCTGGAGGAGATGAGGCCGACGTCGTCGTCTAAAGAACAAGCAGACAGGCAGACGAGGGAGGAGGAGGAGGAGGAGGAGGGAAGAAGAGGAGGTGGGAGGAGGGAACAGGAGGAGGAGGAGGAGGACTGGCAAGATAATGGGGGGCGTTAAGGGCGCATTGGGGAATGAGGGGGGGCTTAGGGGGAGGAGGAGGAGGAGGAGGAGGAGGAGGAGGAGGAGGAGGAGGAGGAGGAGGACGAGGACGAGACGAGGGACGAGGAGGAGGAGGAGGAGGAGGATGAGGAGGATGAGGATGAGGAGGAAGAGGAGAAGGAGGAGGAGGACGAGGAGGAGGGGGAGGAGGGGGAGGAGAAGGAGGAGGAGGAGGAGGGGGAGGAGGAGGGAGAGGGGGAGGGGGAACTCCTCTTCCTCCTCCTGCTGGAGGAAATACAGACCTTCACGGTCCGGGCTCCAGGAGGAGGAGGAGGAGGAGGAGGAGAAACAGGATGAGGAGGAGGAGGAGGAGGAGGAGGAGGAGGAGGAGGAGGAGAAGGAGGATACGAAGGAGGAGGAGCTTAGCACGTTGGAGGGAGGAGAAGGCGAAGGAGGAGGAGGAGGAGACGAAGGGGGCGCGAAGCGCATGATTGAATTCAAACTGGAGCGCAATGAGCTTGGTACGTTTGAAGCAAACTGCAGCGCAACGCGCTTGATTGAAGTGAGCTGGAGCGCAAGCGTTGGCATCGCAAAGCGCTGGGCAAACGAACACACCAAACAAAACGCGATGGGGGGCAGACATAACGCAACAACATAGGAAAACGTGGTGCCCGCCCCTCAAAACAAAAAGTATTCGCAACGCGTTTTATTTTGCAAATGGCAAAATTTCAGGAATTAGAGTGGTTGAAGATAGGGGGAAACCTGGGGATAGAGTGGCTCAAGATAGGGGGAAGTTAATTGTCAAAAAACAAGCCAGAAATATGAAAAGCTGTCTTCCACAACTTCAACCTAACTTCCACAACTTCAACATCACTACCATAACTAGTTATGAGCATATCAGGAGGACTTCCGCGGCAAGCCGAAGACCTGCGCCACCCGGAGCCAGGTGGTGTCGATTGGCAGCGTCGGGCACCCGCACTCGTGCAGCGAGCCGTGCAAGCACCGCATGCGCAAGACCGGCTGCCTCCTGGGCGCGAGCTGCCACAAGTGCCACCTGTGCCACTGGCGCTCGGAGCGCGCCAGGACCGCGCAGGAGCTGCGGCAGGCGGCGCTGGGCGTCCCCGCCGCTGCCGCCCTGGACGCGCTGGCCAGGACCCCGCCGCCGCCGCAGCCCCGCGAGGTGCACCGCCCAATGCCGTGGGAGCCACCGGCGCCGCCGCAGGTCCCCCGCCTGGCGCCGCCCACGCGCAGAGACCAGCCCGCCTACGTGATCCCCAGCGCCTCCGTCGGCGAGCGGCCCCCGTCGGCGCCCGAGGCGGCGGCGGCCGCGGGCGGCAAAGGACCGCCGGCCGCCTTCCGCGGCTCCGCGGACTGCCCCTCGCTGGGGTCCATCGGCCATCCGCTCTCGTGCCAGTGGCCGTGCAAGTACGCCCGCAAGTTGAAGGGGTGCAAGCAGGGGCCCGCCTGTGACCGCTGCCACCTGTGCTGCTGGACGCGCTCGAAGGAGCACAAGAAGCAGATCCTGGAGGCGAAGGTGCTCCCCCTCTTCGGGTAGTCGGTGGAGAGGTCTTTGGTCCGAGATGGTGCAGCCTCGAGCAGCAAATGCGGAATAGACGTATGAGAGCTCCGTTCGCCGGTCGTTGACGCCTATGTCGCTTCTTGCTGTCGTCAATGATGGTGGAGCCATCGTTGGCACAACGGGAGCGAGCCACGCAAGTGTGCGGGCTCTTCGCGCCGACCGCCTCCAGTTGTGGCGTTGTTGTTGTTGTTGTTGTTGTTGTTGAACATTATTAATTCTAAAGAATAATTATTGTTGGGCCCCCTGGTGCGCGCCCCCCCCGCCGCGCCTAGGCCGCAGCCACGTTTTCATCATTTTCGTGAGGAAGCCTCAGGTAATTCGATGTCATCCAGATCCGGTTGTTTTGTTGTAATCCGCTTTCCCTTGCAAAAAACACTATAAAATGACATTTCTTGTTCTAATATAATCAAATTTCAAGAATCCCTTGCAAAAAATAAGGTAAAGTGGACATTCGCGCGCGCAAGACGAAATCCTTCCAAAAGCTTAGTGTTCGGAGCGATTTTAACATAAAAACATCAAAAAACCAATGGTTTTTCAACAAAAAAATGTCAAAATCTCATCCCGCGCGCTCTTGCGGATTCGTAGGAAACCCAACACTTTTTAAACATTTCTGTCAAACGGGCTTTTGCGAGCAACTTTTTCGAACTTCTGCGACAACGGTTGCGCACCTGCCAGGGCCATCATCCCTGTCAAATAATACCATGCGGGACACATTCGTTTTTTCTTCGCGCGCGCACGCCGAAATCTCCAAAAACCATTGGGTTCTGTGGGTGTGTACCCCACGCCAGTGTAGTAGCCACGGTCGTCCGCACGCCACGAAGTGAAGTGTCCCAACGTCATAGGGCGGGAAGCTGGGTTTGGGTGGTCGCGAAGAGTCGTTTGGATATTTGGTAGAGCTTGTAATGCCCCCCCACGAAGTGGGGGTATTGCCTGGTGTCGTATGAAAACCCTGGCACTGGGGAGAACACCACGCGTTCGGGTAAAATGATTGTTGTTGTTGTTGTTGTTGTTGTTGTTGTTGTTGTCTGTCAGGGATGGTGGAGCCATCGCTGGCACACTTGGCGACTGCTTCGAGCGGCACATACCGCCAGTAGTGGAGTTTCGCTTTGCATGCATCGGACGTGTACGACTGACGCCTGGCACACTGAGCCGTCTGACTCACTGCCTCGATGCATGCCGTTCGGCAATTAATGTCCTCCGCAGCTCCGCGGGCGCAGACAGGGAACAGTCTCGTAATTGTTCGCGCCGTGCGGTAGCACATGGAGGCTAAATCGCAGTGTAGACATGTTTGAATACATTGCTGCTTGTGGCGCTGGTATGCGAAGGCGCATCGCCCCGACATTTGGTGGAGCCATCTCCGGGGCACACCGACAAGCGCATGAAGCGTCTACAAGGTACATTTTCCAGCTGATGCACGCATCGTGTTGTCACAAGCTGGAGATACAGTGCGATCGTGAAGGTCTTCGACCGCTGGGCGTGCAGGTATTACCATATCCAATGCTTGTTGGTGGCACGACCTGCCCTTTTCGAGAAAGGAACATGCTCGGCGGTCGTGTACTTTTGCCGGTCCTCCCACACATCCTCGCCTTCAGTTTCTTCTCCCAACCTTCTCTCTTCCCTCCCCCATTCGCCCCTCCGCTCGCGACTCGGTCCTGGCCGAGCCGCACGCGAACAGGTGGCGCGCGCACGGTACGCGCGGCCCACGAATCGCCAGCGCTGGACTTTGATACAGTCCACCCCTCCTCGCGTTCCCTCTGCCCAGCCGCCCGACTGGCAGCCTCGTCGCCTCAGGGGCGTTTCGCGGTCTGTCGGTGGCTCCACCGCGTCGCGCTCATTTTGTGCTCGGTCTCTCCTCTCCTCTCGCTCGCCTTGTCCACTACCGTCTTGACCTCCCCCTTCCATCCCCTCCCGCCTCTACCTCGTTCCTTGTAAGTCCACGTTTGGCCGTCCCCGTGACGGGCCAATTACTATTGCAAGAACGTGAAGTCTTCTTGTCGCCCTGTGGCTCTCTGTTTCTTGCGCTGCAGCACGCGCCAGGCTGGAAGTCTTAGTTGCGATGCTTGCTGCCCGGGAGCGGTGCCGCTATTTGAGATGTGTGCGTGCCCCATACTCCACGCAAAGTTCTATTCTGTCCCACACGGGATTTCTTCAGTGTTTGGCGATTGTTAGTTTAAGTATCACGGATTGGGCCGTTGCCCTTCGTGGAGTGGTGCGTCGTGCTCACGCCGTGTCACATGAGCTGTCAGCGTACGAGGCCGTCCCGCCCCATGCAGCCACTCCCGCTGCATGCGGCAGCAGTCCTTCCCCAACGGCTCGAGAGCGATCGCCGGGCCCTACGCTTGTACAGCAGTGTCGATGGTGCTCACGACTCAGATCCTAAGAAGCGACTGCCTTGGGGACCTCGCCATGCCCGTCCTCCCTGGTGGAGCCAGCCTTGCGGCGGGCGGGCCTGGCCCCTTCGGCTGCGGGCAGGTGGCTGGTCACAGGGGGCCCAGCAGCCTATCGCGGTTCCCAGATCTCTGGGGGAAAACAAGGACCCCCCAAGTGGCCAACATTTTTCAAACACCAAAGGAAAATCAGTGTTGTTTGCCTTCTCGCTGTTTCGCTTCCGATTGGCGCTTGAGGCCTCAAGATGGCCCCAAGACGGCCCAAGATAGCCCCAAGAGGGCCCCAAGAGGGCCCCAAGACGGCCTCAAGAGCGCCCAAGAGCGCTCCAAAAGCGGGCCAAGAAGGCCCCCAAACAGCATTGTTGAGCTTCCGAGAGGGGGCGTAAATTAAGTACCCCCCTCTGGCTGTGCCTCCAGAGAGTCCTCCTGCGGGGGCCCTTGGGTCGACGTCTGGGGGCGCCCGCGCAGACCTCCCGAGGACGTCCGTTGTCGGGGTCGTCGTCGAGGTCGTCATCGTCGCCACCGCCGCCGCAGCCGTCGTCGTCTTGGGGGAAGGTCCTAGGAGGAGGAGGAGGAGGAGGAGGCGGAGGAGGAGGAGGAGGAGGAGCGCTCGAGACTTCTTGAAGATGTGGTTGACGTGTGGAGTGCGATCTGTGGCGTTTGCGCGCTGCAGTCCATGCGGTGCAACGGTATGCGGTGCCCAGGATGGCAGCAAGACATTGGGACAAAGCATGGGATCGACCGCAGGGCACGATGGGTCATTATGGAGCACCGACCATAGGGCCATGGTGCATCAGAGGGCCTCGCCCGTAGGATACTCCAGATTTCGTCATAAAAGGGAGGGGGTCTCAACCCTCCCAGACGAGAAGTTTTAGACTTTCCCAGACCATCCATGAAAGGGCGGCAGCTCAAATTAGAACTCCCCCCAAATGTGACCCCCCCGACTTTATTATGGAATACGGAGTACCCAGGCGGCAAAGAGAACTCGTGACAACAGTGGCATCATAGGGCTCCAGCCTTGGATACCAACCACCTGCAGGGCACGAGGGTGTGAGCCAAGAGTTGCTGGTCACCCGGCCATGCTCCTCCTTCCCTCCCCCCCTTTTCATCAGTGTGCTCTTCTCTCCTCCCTCCTCTTCATCCTCGACCACGGTTCCCTCGTCCTGCTCCTCGCTTCCCTCGCCCTGTCCTGTCTCCTTGCTATGTCGTCGGCCAGGGGCCGGCTGGGCGGCGCGCGTGGGCGGATCCCCCCTCGGGATCGGCCGAGGTGGAGAGGAGCGCGAGGGCTTGGCGACTACGCCCAGCGTGCACGATGTCGACGATGAGCGCCCGCGCGTGACACGGGGAGGAGGACGAGAGAAGCAGCCAGACAAGCGTTGGAGAAAATGAGGAGGAGGAGGACCAGTGCAAGCCCAAGGCCCATCAACGATATTGTAATAAGCCCTGCCTCCAAGCTCTGTCTCCATGAGTCCCATACAAATGTTCGTTTCCACTGAGAGAAGGGTCTCGTTGAGAGACAACCCGTTTGAAGACCCTGAAGGGTGCCGAAGCATCATTCTCTTGACTCCAACGCGACGAATCAACGTGACCGTTGCGCCTCGACGATCCTGAATCGCGCCAGAGCACCATTCATGGGACTTCAACACCGCGAGACAACGCAACTGTTGCGCCCTGACAGTCCTGAACTGTTCCCAAACACCATTTCTGGTACGCTGACCATGGGCATTCGCGAATATCTTACGACGTGTTGAAACGAAAGTGCGCGGCGCTAAGGCGAGAGCCGAGAGCCACATTTTGAAAACGAGTCGTCTTCCATCAGCGAAGCTCTTGCACATGATCAAAACGAATGTGCGCGGAGCTACGGCGAGAACCACATGTTTTAAACGTCCTGCCCTCCATCTGCGAAGCTCTTGTAAATTTTTAAGACGAAGGTACGCGGTGCTAAGGCGAGAGCCACATTTTGAAAACGACCTGCCCTCCACCCGTGAAACGCTTGCACACGTTCAAAATTGTGCGCGGCGTTGAGGCGAGAGCCACAGTTTGAAAACCACCCGACCTCAATATGCGATGCTGTTGCCATTGTTTAAGTTTCAGGGTCATAAATGGTGAGGAAGTCTCAGGCGGAGGGCCCGGCCCGCCCTTTCGACCGGCTTCGGAGCGCGACAGGGAGGAGTTGCTTATAAGAGAAAGAAATGGAGGGGGAAGAGGTGGAGGAGGGCGGGGGGGGGGAGGGGGAGTTCGAGACGGATGGCAAGGGGGGAACTTATGGGAAGCGGGGGTGGGGGAGGAGACGAGCGAGGATGGGCGGGGGCAGAGGAGGAGGAGGAGGAATAGGAGGAATAGGAGGAGGAGGAGGGGGAGGAGGAGGAAGAGGAGGTGGAGGAAGAGGAGGTGGAGGAGGAGGTGGAGGAGGAGGAGGTGGAGGTGGAGGAGGAGGATGGGGACGCGAAGGAGCAGGAGCAGGACAAAGAAGAGGACCAGGAGTAAGATCGGGGGGAGGAGGACCCAGAGCAGGAGCAGTAGGTGCAGGAACAGGAGTTGGTTTTCGAAGAAAAATGAAGAGGAGCAGGATAATGAGGAGGACCATGATGAGGACAGGCAGCACGAGGGGCAACAAGAGGGAATTTGGGCGACGAGGCGATGAAGGGAGAACAGAAGCATCAGCTGATGATGGGGAGGATGGGGTTTGGCGGGTATGGCGCGAGTAGATGCCGAGGGAGGAGGGACACGAGGGGGGAGCAGCAGGGAGGGATAGAAGATGAGAGGGAAAGAGAGAGAGAGAGAGAGAGCGACAGAAGGAGCGAGAGAAGGGAGAGATAGAGATGGAGAGTGAGGGGCCATTGCTCCTTCTCCTCCTGCCCCTCCTCCTCCTGACCTCTGGGTACGCTGGGCTCTTCTACCTCCTCCTCCTCCTCTTCCTCCTCCTCCTCAGCCTCCTCCTCCTCCTCCTCGCCTCTGCACAGGTGGCAGGAAGGGGGGATGAGAGGGAGGAATGACGAGGAGGATGGGGAGGGTGAGGAGGAGGCGGCAGTCATCGTTGTCGCCGTCGACGGAGGAGGAGGAGGAGTTGCAAGGAGAGGATAGGGCGGGGAGGAGGAAGAGGACAAGAACAATCCAAGGATTCATAACATATGCTGTAGTACACACTCCCGTCTCAAGTCCCCTCATACATCCCTGCAGGAATTCCCCCTCGTTATGTGACACATCATTTTAAATACGAGTGGCCCACGGATCCTCCGTTCAGGCGAGAGCCTTGTCTTGAAAAGGAATTACCCTGACGAGCGCGACTGCACCAGAAAGCTAAAGACGTGTCCCGTGGAAGGTCCATTTTGAACATTTTTGCCCATTCGTGTGGCTGGTTGTTGATACGTGCTGAAGCTCTTTAGCGAGAGACCCGTTTTGCAGAGGAGCCGCCGTCCTTTTTTTATCATTGTTGCACACTTCCCCATGTCGGGCCGCACTGTGAAAAGGAGCCGTCGTCCATCTGCGTGATTGATGTACAATGTTGCACCCCGTGTCGTAGATTTTGAGGCGTCGCAGCCGGTTGCACCATTTTGGGGGGGCAGAGAGAGAGAAGGGAGGTCAAACAATTAAGTCGTTGTAGGGGCAGGTAACGTTGATAACGAACGCGCGCGGTGCTGGGACTACAGTCACGGTTGAACATTGGTCCACCTTTCATATTCGCATTTTGTCGGAAGAGTTGTGAGCGAACGCGCGCTGCGTTAATGAGAGAGAGAGAGGGAGAGAGAGAGAGAGGGAGAGAGAGAGAGAGAGAGAGAGAGAGAGCCAGAAAGAGAGAGAGAGAGAGATACGCATGTTCAACACGATGTTCCCTCCACGTGTGTAAGAGTTTGGGATTTGCATGTTTTGCGGGCGCATTTGCGAGGACGTCCCAGGAGGAACGCCAGGAACACCATACCAACACTTCTGGTTTCGCGACGAGGAGGACTTAAGGAAGAGGGGTGGAGGAGGAGTAGGAGCAGGAGCAGCGGGAAGATGACGAGCAGGCAGTCGTCGTCGGAGGATGAAGAGGAACAAATGGAGAGAAGGAGGGATAGCAGGAAGAGACGGACGAGGAAGCAGTCCTCGTCGTAGGTGGAGCAGCGTGGGAAAATCCTGGAGAGGGGCCCTCTGGGCGAGCGTCGCGGCGCGCGAGAGCTGCCCCCGTGCCCCCACCGAATACCTGGGCGAGGAGGAGATCCTGCCTCCTTCTATTCCATCTTGCCCTCGCATCCTGTTTTTTTCCTTGTCCTCCTCCTCCACCTCCTCCTCCTCCTCCCCACTGTCCTCCTACACTCCTGCTCCCCCGCGTCCCTTGTCATGCCTCCTCCCTGGCGCTCCTCCCTTCTCCTCCCCACCCTGCTGCCGAGCGGGGAGCAGGGGCTGGCGAGGGGTTGTTCGTCCCAGCAGGCTGCAGTCTGCCTCTGCCGGGCCCGGTGCATTGAAGCCGCTGTCTGGAGGATCTGTGGAAGGGCAATCGGCGGAGATGGAATGCGTGAATGGAGGCGGAGGGCGCGGATGGGCGGACGGAGGACTGAGGATTGAGGATTGAGTGCAGGGATCGACGACGGAGGAGTAGGAGGAGGAGGAGGGGCAGGAGGAGGACCAGGGTAAGCCCAAGACGCATCAGCGATGCAGCAATAGGCCCCTCCCGTCGCGCAAGCCCCTGCCGAATAGTTCCCCTCAAACTCTCTGTGGCACCAGAAGGTGCGACCCGTCTAAAGGCCATCATCTCACGGGCTTGCCATTCAGGCGAGAACCCGCGTTCTGAACAAAAATGTTGTGCATCCTGCCAGCGCGTGGGAGTTAACGCAAGCACGCATCAGCGCACAGTTCAACCAGCTGTCCAGCGATCTCCCCGTTTCTCCCGTGCAGCTGTGGCACACATGCCGTGCAGTTGTTGCGCGGCGTCGTTCCTTCTGGTCATGAGCTTCGCCCTGGCATCGCTCGGACGTGTGCATCTTTCCTTCGGCGAGGACCATCGAGGAGCATCCTTGATCATTTGGCGAAAAAAACACGCACGAGACCGGAACAAAAACACAGGAAATTGACGTCCGAGCGATGGCGAGTCGCGGGCGTCTCGAGCGAGAGCTGCATTGGAGAAGGACCCGCCCTCCGTCCGTGCAGCTGCTGCGTGTGTTGAAGTTTATGGCTGCGGGAGTCAATGAGGTTTCCACCGAGAGCCCCGGTTTGAGAGAGTGGCCGTCCCCCCTATCCCTGTGGCTGTTGCAGGCTCGCAACAACAAGGATCGCGGTGGAACGGCGAGAGGCCGCTTTTGAAGCTGACTTGTGCTACATACCCGTAGCGATTGCAACGTTCAAGACGAATACACGCGATGCTAAGGCGAATCCATCCGTGCAATTGTTGCGAAGCTCTGGCTTCATGATAATACGTTGTGAGGAAATCAGGCGAGACGCTCCGCCCGCCCCAATTACCGACACGCAGGGGGGGGGGGCGACAGCGAGGAGTTGCTTTCTTTTCTAAGACACAGCTAGGCAGGGGGAAGACAGGACGACGAAGGCGAGGACAAAGGCAGGAAGAGGGGGAGGAGGACGACGACGGCGGGGAGTAATTGCGAGGACGGGGAGGGGGGTCTCTGCGGAGGAGCAGGAGGATGAGGACGAGGAGGAGGAAGAGGAGGCCCCTGCACTCCCTCGCCGCGCCCGTCGCTACCAATCGGGCGCAGGAGCTGGCCTCCTTCGCGACGCCCCGCAAGGACATTCCCAACGACACGCTCATAATATTCGACTGGGACCCGGCCGTGCGCCCGTCGTCGTCGTCTTCGAGGCAGGCTCGCAGGTCAATTTGATGTTTTTCGGGGGAGGCGTCACTGTGACCTCCAGCGTCAATCGTGACGGACGATTCTTTAATGTTTTTCGGCCTGGGGCCTGTTTCGGACCCCGGGGACATCAGAGAAGACATCGGGATGTCAAACCAACCCCGACGAAGAGGTCGAGGGCTCCACCCACGTCGCGTACAAGTCGCTCTGCCAAGTCGTTGTTTCGGAGGTTTTCTTCTCGCGGGGGCAGGATGGAGGAGGAGGGAGGTCAATCTGATGGTTTAGCATTAGACGAGATCTCCAGAAGGGACACAACTATTGTTTGCGGTTGCGCGTTGTTCCCGTCGTGCGAACCAAGGTAACGACACCGACCAGCACGAGGACTAAGAGCAGCAGCAGCAGCAGCAGCAGGAAGACGGGACGAGGAGGAAACTAATCCTACTCTTGGTGGCAAGGGCGGCGTTCCGAGAACCCGCGGTGCAGTCACAGTCCAACCCGCATGATAAGGATGAGCAATGTTCCAAGGTTGCCCTTGCATCCTTTCCCCTTCGGCCCATCCTTGGCCGCTTCCTTTGGCCGCGCCCCGCTCGCAAAGTGTCGGCGTGCCCGTCCAAGGCCCTACATCCTTCTGGTGCGCCCTTACTATGTGTAATCCCATTCCGGCTGACAAGGGCGACGTTCAGAGAGCCCGCGGTGCAGGCTATGCGATGCGAGGTGGAGCGCGGCACGTGTGGCGCTCGAGGGCCAGAGTCTCGATTGTGGCTCCTGAGCCATCGCCGCGCCCACAGTTCTGGCGGCGCAGAGTCAGTTTGTTCCCCGCTCGTGCAGGATGGTGGGCGTCAGCGATAGAGAAAGCACACCCCGCTGCTGCGCTGCCCGTTGCTGCCATCGGAGGTGTGGGCGCCCTCCCCCAAGAAAGATTGCCTCCAGGAGCCGTGGCCTTCAGTATGACACGAATTCAACGTCTCAGAGCAACCCGAGTCGAGCACGGCCTCGAAGCGAGTGCCTATTGAGACGCCCGAAAATAAAAGGTTTCCATGTCCCCGCGCACTCCCGCAGACGAAGCAATCTCCAGTCAATGCCCTTTCGGCTCGAGCGCTGTGCAATCGGTAACCGCGGCTTGTCCATGCAGCTACCCTGGAAACATCTTCGAATATCGATACTCCTGGCGAAGGCCTCCAGGGCCTCGTCGCCCATCGTAGAACAGTGTCGCATACGAAACCTGTGAGGCGAAGCCGCTGAGTCTTACTCGTGGGTCTCCGAGATATCCCTAATGATTTCGATGTTGGGCATCTCGAGGGGCTCGTCCTTATTTCTCAGGCTGCCCAGCTGGCTCCCTGATAGGTGTCGAACGCGTTCTGACAAGAGGCTTGGAGCTTGCCAGGCACAACGGCTGTGCTTTGTTGGGCGTTCGCTTGACTACTGTGATTTTACGTTACGGGCGGGGGGCAAGGAGGATGAGCAGGAGGAGATGGAGGAGGAGGAGGACTTGTCCGTTGTCTCGAGTTGGGTCTCGAGCAAATCGTTTCGCATGTCCACCAGAGGCAAGGCATACGTATGTTGTATGCACGGGTGGTTGAATCGACCTGGTCCAAAGACGTATCATGGGCCATGGTAGGTACATTCATCGATTTCGTTGGGGGAGGCTTCGGAGGAGCAGACCACATTACTCCGTGGAAGGCTCTAGGGCCTCTGCTACCCCCCGATCTCAGGACCTTTCCGCACTCTCTCCGGGCCCTCGCCCTCCCACCTCCCCGTTCGTCCTCATCCTGAGCCTCCTTCGCATCATGTCTCCCGCTCCTCCCCTTGGAGGCGGCGGGGAGGCCTCCTTGGGGCGGGCGCCCAACTGAGGGCCGAGGGAGCGCACACATGGTTTACAGTCGGGGCCCTGAAGAAGGAACCCTTTTGGGTTGGGGAGGGGCTCCGAGTTCCTTAAGTGTTTCACAGCTTGCCTCAGGTGTTCTTTATGTTTTCGATAGGAAACCTAAGTTTAACTTATGGGAAAAAAGGGCCTCGTTCCTCATTTGGGGTTCCTTAAGGTCAACGCCCCGACTGTAAGGCGCGTTGATCAGCGGCGGGTCACATTCCCATGCAGACTCGGCGCCAGCCGCCGCCACGCCGTGCGACATTGACCTCACGTGCCGTGGGGAATTGTGGCATCGCTCGGACGTGTGCATTTTTCCTTCGGCGAGGACCATCGAGGAGCATCCTTGATCATTTCGCGAAAAAACCACGCACGACACGGAACAACAACACGGGAAATGGACGTCCGAGCGATGGCCAGTTCTTGTGCTCACGCCGTCGATTTGTCGCCCGCCGATCGAATGCACGACGCACGTTTGATTGGTGCGTGCGGGGGCTGGGCAGTCCTCCGTCAAGGCTGCGCTGCCGATGCGTCGTCCGGGCGCCTGACCTCTCTGCCAGCCTGCCATGGGCCAGCGTGCGCCCGAACTTTGGGGCCCCGCCAGGACGACACGCTCTTGTGCAGCTCCGCCATCAACATGCAGCAGTGGTCTCAGCTCCAGCTCGACGTCCTGTGCAGGACGCACGCTGCTGTCCAACCCCATTGTTTGTTTCTCCTTTCCGTCCTCCTCCTCCTCCTCCTCCGCCTCCTCCTCCTCCTACTCGTCGCCTCCGCCGTTTTCTCTCTCGTCCGCATCCTGTTGCGCTCCTCCTCGTCGTGTTTCCCCGATCCTTACTCTCCCCTCCTCCTCCACATTTCCACCTCCTCCTGTTCCTCCCCCTCATCTACCTCGCCTCCTTTTCTCTCCTCGTCTCCTACCCTTCCTCCTGTCACTCTCCTCAGAGCGCTCGCTCGTCACCCCATCCCGCACCATCTGATTATATGCAGGACCTCTTCCTCTCCTCCTCATCGCCTCCCCCACTGCGTGCTAGGAGGCCTTGGGTGTTTGTCTTGGCTCTTCGGGTGCGTCTTGCGTTCCGCCCTTCGAGGCGGCCCCTCGGGGAGCCGTGGAGTCGCATCGGGGCCGAACAGAGCAGCGCTGGGGCGCAAAGCTACATGGGGCTGTGAAGTAGGTCGCGCACTGATTTGCAGCGATCTGTTGCGCTACCTGGGCGGCAGTACCGCAGCATCCTTGCATCTATTCAGGATGTCAGATTCCTCGCGAGCGCGGCTGGGCGATTGAACGCACATAGTGCGCTCCAGAAACATGCCATGGGCGCTGGCTAAGGATTTGGCCGCGGTCGGGGGGAACGCGCTGATTTCGGCCCGTCATGGGGCCCCCGAGGCGCGGCAAACGCTTGTGTTGCCCA
The DNA here is from genome assembly GCA_963575745.1 of Prorocentrum cordatum. Lineage (NCBI taxonomy): Eukaryota > Dinophyceae > Prorocentrales > Prorocentraceae > Prorocentrum > Prorocentrum cordatum. The sequence continues at coordinate 101,910 of CAUYUJ010018572.1, forward strand.
GCGTCGCCATTGCGAACAATGCCGACTTCGAGAACGTATGCCCGCGTGCATGTTGATCACAGTGAGAGTCCCCATCCCAGACCCAATGCCACTTTTCTTCAGCGTCCACACCCTCGCTGTCAGTCATCCTCGTGCGTATCCTCGAACTCTCCTTCACCACAACGCATCATCCTACAGATCACCCTGCTGTCTTTCCCTTGTCATACTAATCCCACTCGCTCTCGCTCTTGGCGCCTGCACTCCCTGGGAGCTGGTCGTTACATCGTGCCTCGGGCGACGGCATGTCAGAGCCATTCAGGCGGGTTCAGTATAGACGTGGTTCAGAACGTTCGTCACCAACGGCAAGATTGACACCCTTCCCAGAGGAACCAACAATGAATAGCCAACCCCATGAACAACATATTGCGTTTTCTTTGGACTTGTTTTCGCGCTCTTGTTATCTCAATATCCAGATGCCTTCGGCACGTCCCGCCACCGTGCCAGCCCAGGTTTCTGGGTGGCGACTGTTCGAGGGGGCACGGACGGCCGTCACGTGTGACATCTCGTGTCTCCAGGCTTGGGAGGGTCGTGATGAGGATGCTGAGCATTATGAGGAAGATAGGGGGTGATAATGATGATGATGGTGGTGATGATGATGGTGAGTGTGGTAATGCTGATGCTGGTGATGATGTTCAGGCTGATGCTGCTGGTGAGGAGGGTGAGGATGATGATGAGGACGAGGATGTTGGTGCTGTTGCTGATGATTATCATGATGGCGACGACGATGGTACGCATGATAATGATGATGGTGGCGCTGATGCTGATGATGATATGATGATGGCGGTGATGGCGATCATGATTGTGATGATGGTGGTGATGCTGGTAATGACGTTGTTGATGATGACGATGGCGATGACGATGACGACGGTCATGATGACGTTGATCACGATGACGATGATGATGATGATGATGATGATGATGATGATGATGGTGCTCATGATGACTTTAATGATGTTCATGATGGTGAGGGTGATGGTGATGGTGAGTGTGGTGATGCTGATGCTGATGATGATGCTCGTGCTGATGACGATGAGGGTGAGGGTGAAGATGATGATGCGGACGAGGATGCTGGTGGCGGCGGCGCTGCTGCTGATGATGATGCCGATCATGATGGCGATGCTGGTGATGATGCTGACGATGCTGCTGATGATGAGGATACTGATGATGATGATGATGCTGATGGCGCTGATGACGCTGATGATGGGGAGGAGGAAGAGAAGGAGGAGGACGAGGAGGATGGGGATGCGGATGATGAGGATAGTGAAGAAAACAATGATGACGACGACGATGATTGCGATGCTGATGGCGATGATGATGGTGATAACGTTGATGATGCTGATGCTGCTGATCATGAGGATGATGGCGATGGCGATGATGATGATGCTGCTGATGATGATGAGGCGGAGGACGATGGCGATGCTGTTGTTGGTGATTCTGATGATGGTGGTGGTGATGTGATGGATGAGGATGACGGCGACGATGATGTCGACGCTGACGATGACGACGACGATGATGATGACGATGGTGGCGAGGGTGATGATGATGATGATGCTGATGATGATGATGATGATGATGCTGATGACGATGATGGTGATGGTGATAGTAATGGTGATGACAACGACCATGCTGATGATGACGATGATGATGCTGATGTTGATGCTGGAGATGCTGATGCTGATGATGATTCGGATGAGGATGAGGCTGCTGACGGCGATGATAGTGATGATGGCGTTGCTGATGTTGATGATGATGGTAATGGTGATGCTGATAATGGCGATGATGATGTTCATGAGGATGATGATGATGATGCTGATGATGATGATGCTGATGCTGATGCTGATGCTGATGCTGATGATTTCGAATATGATTATGATGATGGTGATGCTGATGGTGTTGCTGATGATGCTGATGGTGTTGCTGATGATGATGCTGCTGATGATGATGCTGGTGAAAGGAGGAGGATGAGGAGGAAGAGGAGGAGGAGGAGGAGGAGAATGAGGAAGTGGAGCAGGAGGAGGAGGAGGAGGAGGAGGACGAGGAGGAGGGGAAGAGGATGAGAAAAACGAGCAGGAGGAAGTTCGTTTGGGCCGTCTTGGGGCTGTCTTGGCCTCCAGTGAGGCAGTCTCGGGAGTTCCTTGGCGCCGTCTTGGTCCGCCTTTCGGCCCTCGTACGCCCGACTGGGGCTCTCCTGGGCAGTCTTGGGCCGTCTGTGCCGTATGGTGGGTGTCGGGGGGACCTTTGTGGGCCCGTCTTGGCGCCGTCTTGGGCCGTCGACGGGCTTTCTGAGGCCATCGAGGATCCCACCGGAGGTCCTCGTGGGTCATCGTTGGGCCGTGTTGGATGCCTCTGGGGCCTTCGTGGAGTCCTCTTGGTCCGTCCTGAGCTGATGGCAACCCGAACAGGCGAGAATGCGAACATCCTTCAAGCGCCCAAGGGGCATCAGTGTTTTTGGTTTCTTCAGGCCCTGTTGGATGTCCTCTTGTAGCCATTCTTCACCCTCTTGGAGGCATCTTGGGCCGTCTTGAATCACGATTCGGTCGCCCTGAGGCTATCATGGGTCGTCTTCGAGGCGCGTTGGGCCATCTTGGTGTCTTTGGTTGCCGGCACGGGCTGGTCTGGAAGCTCGTGACGCATATCCATCGTTTCGAACAAGGGTTCGTTGCTTGGGAGGCCCTGGAGCGATTGGGGGCAGCGTCTGGGAATGCGGGAAGTGCACGATCTTCGAGCGGGTGCGCGTGGGAGCAGCCATGTGGGAAGTGCGCAATCCTCGAGCAGGCGCGCGTGAAATGAGGGTTCAGGCATTGGCAGCTATGCGGGAAGTGCACCATCCGCGAGCGGGCACGAGGGAAGTGGCCTCGGTGAGTAAGGTGGGGGGGGCATCCCACAGTCTGCGAGTAGAGGGAGGGGCGGCCCCTTAGCGGATGCCAAAAACCATGCCAGGTAGCCAGGGGGCACGGAGGCGGATTCCTACTCATGTCATGGGTTGTACGCGGTAGGACAGGAGGAGGAGGAGGAGGAGGAGGAGGAGGAGGAGGAAGGAGGAGGAGTGGGAGGAGGAGGAGGAGGAGGAGGAGGAGGAGGAGGAGGAGGAGGAGGAGGAGGAGGAGGAGGAGGGGAATGAGGGGCATCGGCAGGAATCCTGCGCATCGGACCTGCCATGTAGCAACACGCGTGGCTACAACTCACCAGCTGTACGTGTTCCTGGGTCTCGTCGTCTTCTAAGGCCATCGTTGGCGACTGTTGGATTGCAGCGGACGGATGAATCATGGAACCTTTCCGATTTTAGATATCCTCTCCTTTCTATGTTTGTTTTGGCATGCTTACGCATCTTTGCCGAGCTCACTGTGATTCTCGTACTGTCCCTCGCAGCTCGTGTCTTCTTCGCAATTCAATTGCGACCTCCCGTCCTCCTTGTCCTGGCAGTCGTGCTCCCTTTCCTCTTCTCTCTCATCCAGCCGTTCTTCCTCCTCCTCAGACTGTTGTGAGATGGGCCATGGGGCAGATACTCCCTTCGTGACCTGTTCGTCACGCCGCAGGCCTGGGTCCTACTCCTCGCCCTCCTGCGCCGATTTTGATCCCACGAGGACCGTGGAGACCACGCTTCGCGCGGCCATGGAGCTCGGTGAGGTGATGATCGTGACCAACGGCGTGGACTGGTGGGTGGAGGACGCCGAGCACGCACCCGCTTCAGACCAGGAGGAGGAGGAGGAGGAGGAGGAGGAGGAGGAGGAGGCTGCGCTGCGCTACTCCCAATCAGCACGGAGGCCGTGGCAATCCAATCTGGAATTGGGGTTGATGATTCTAGGTCCCTGCCCCGGCAGCCGGGAAGCCAGGCCATCGCCGTGCAGGGACTGCTCCCCGCGCAGGAGCAGCAAGGGGGGGGGGACAGGACCGATGGGATCCAGTCCTCCCAAATTCAGAGGCCAAACATGGACCCACGCCACCGATACTCCATCGGTGAGGGACCGGCCCCTGGGCGGTGGCACGCCTGAGCGTCATCTTGTATTCGGGTGACGCTCGGGCGTGCCGCCGCCCAGGGGTCTGCCCCCAACCCACTGATGGGTTCTCGGTGATGGTAGTCCGTGCTTCTCGTCCGGCAAGTAGGGTCCGAGTAGACTGGGTTCGAGGATCGCGCCGCGTTGCCGATGTATCGGCGATGCGGCTCGATGTGGACCCCGATGTTCTCCATCCTGATGTCGCCGATGCAGCCGACATCGCCGATGCATTACCGATGCGACGCCGATGAATCGGCGATGCGGAGCGATCCTCCGACCTCATGTTCTCGGACCCCATGTGGGAGGCCTCTAAAGGAGGGGGAGCACGGAAGAGGAACAAACCCTCAAATCTTGTCTTCGGGGGCCTTCGCGAACGAGGCCCCGCAACGACACGCACCGTTTCGTTCTGTTCGCCTCTACAGCGCTCGCCAGCGATGGCAGGCCGCGAAGGGCCAGCAAGCGCACGACAAATATTGTCATTTCGGACAAGATACGTGGTCGAGTTGCTGCACTGGGAAGTCCCTCTGTTCGTTGCTGTGGATGTTCTCTGCCAGCGAATGCTTCCAAAATACGTTTCCTACGATGGCCGCTAAGCTTGCGCACCCGACAACTCGCGTCAACGTCATCCTCTGCACTGCGTCTAGCTTGCCGAGATAGTTTCGGGTAAGAGGCGTCGTGGTAAGACTGTAAGGATCTGACGGCGTCATCACACGGCCCCGAAAAGATGCAACCGTAGTATGATCTGACTGTTGAGATGTTTGCAGCGTCGCTGCAAAGTGGCGGCAAGCATGCCACGTTATGTTGCCGGACGTGCCCAGGGATCCTCAGGTTGTCCGCGTGGTCGGTCCTCGGGGCGCCCCCAGCAAAACTTGGAGACGCAGCTGGGGCCCCAGCGGCCCCGCGTCCGCCCCACCCCGGGGCGGCCTCGCAGCGGCTGCACGCTGTGCACCAGGTCGTCCTCTGAGGGCGCATCGGACCTCCGGGAGGTTCGGCCTCTAGGACGCGTTAGCTCACAGTCGGGGCGCTGAAAAAGGAACCCTTCTCGTTGGGGAGGGGCTCCGTGTTCCCTAGCTGTTTCGCAGTTTGCCTTAGGTTTTCCTTAGGTTTTCCATGGGAAATCGAAGTTCAATGTGTGGAGAAAAGGGGCATCGTTCCTTATTTAGGGGTCCTTAGGTCAACGCCCCGACTGTAATAACGCCGCACCGCCCACCCCTTGGGAGCCCCGGATTCTTATCCTCCAGGGGGCGCTGTCGCAGAGGCGTCGTGGCGCCGCGCGCCCACCTGGGAAACCCAAAACCACGCTCAAAAGGAGCCCTGTTTGCTCGTTTGGGGGCCTCTTGGGAGCCATTGGGGGCCTCTCGGGAGCCTCTGGGGGCCCCTTGGGGCTCTTTTGGGGGCACGCTGGGGGTCTTGGGTGCCATCTTGTGGGAAAGGGTCCCCCAGGCCCCCTCGAGCTCCCCCGCTTGCAGAGTTTCATTGCCATACATGTCCACTAGGGCCCCCGATGATTCCGCCAGGGCCGTTGGTTGTGACCCGCCCAGGAAACCTTCAGGCGCCCTCGTTGCGATGTCGTACGCCTGTGATGTCGTACTGGCTTCGAGTGGATTTGGGGTCCAGCGCGGCGCGAGGGTGCTGGCCTTCTAAGAAGGCGGGGGACCTCTGAGAAGGGGTCGTATGCTTTCAAGAAGGCCCATCAGAAGGCGCCCACCCTCTCGCGCCGCTCCCCCCCACGTCCCCGCTGTGACCGCCGCTGGGTTATCGAGGATGCCGTGGTCGACATCTTGGCGGAACGCTTTGGCGGCCTCTGCCAGATCTCTTCGGGGGTGCCCAGGCGGGGTCCCAGCCGTGACCCTTCTCTTGGCATCGCTCGGACGTGTGCATTTTTCTTTCGGCGAGGACCATCGAGGAGCATCCTTGATCATTTCGCGAAAGAACCACGCACGAAACCCAAAAAACACAGGAAATAGACGTCCGAGCGATGGCCAGTTCTCCGACCCCTCCTGCACCTCTTTCCGCGCGCGCGCCCGGCCGCGTCGTGACCGCGTCGCCTGCCCCGCCTGACCCCGCCCCAGGCGGGCCTCGGCGGCGCGGGCTCACGCAATCGGGGAGGTGGACGGAGGGGGGAGGAAGGACGCAGGAGGAGGAGGAGGAGGAGGAGGAGGAGGAGGAGGAGGAGGAGGAAATAGGCATGAGGAGAAGCGTGGGGAGAAGGGGGGAGGAAGGGCGTAGGAGAAGGGTGCGAATGGGGGAGCTCGATGAGCACACCGAGAAGCCCTCCCCCATCTTTCTGGGGCGCACCGGCTCTTTGGCAGCCCTCCCAGAAGCTGACCGCTGTGTCTTCTCCCCCAGGCTGGTCCTGCGCTCAGCGGAGGTCCGTTCGCCGTCGTCTGCGTCGCCTGCTCCGTCGGCCTCCTCCACCCGCCTTCCTGTTTCCCTCCTCCCCCGTCCGCCCTCGTTGTTACCCAAATCATCCCCACTCATCCATCCTTCCCTTGTCCACTTTCTGCCCTCCCCTCTGGTCCCCCTCCCTACCCAAATCATCCCCCCTCCTCCCTCCTGCCCTCCGCCCTCGTCCTCCCTACTCCCTCGTTTTTCCTCCTCCTCATTCCTCCTCATCCCTCCTCATCCCTGCTCCCTCCTCCTCCATCCTCCTCCTCCTCCTCCTCCTCCTCCTCCTCCTCCTCCTCCTCCTCCTCCTCCTCCCCTTCCCTCCCTCCCTCCCTCCCTCCCTCCCTCCCCCCTCTCCTCCCGTTCCCCTCTCCTCCCTGCAGGCCAAACTGTTCCTTTCCCTCCTTTCAGGTTTCCCATCCGGTGGATCGCGGACGGCGTCGCTGTTCGCCAGCGTGGACACGCGAACTCCATGGTTCCGTCAGGCTCCGTGGCAGTCGTGTTGCCTCTGGGCGCCCCAGGGGGTAGCCTAGCCACCCACGGTGCGGACAGGCTCCGTGGGCGCGCGCGTGGCTGACGGGGCCTCGCCAACACAGGGCCACGCGCCGTGGTCCCGCTTGGGTTCCACGTCGCTCATGCGGCCGTTTTCGGCCCCCACCACCTTTTCATGTTCTGCCGTTTGGGCTTCAGAGGGGGCCGAGGACTCCTGGGTGGACCCTCGGCCAACGAAGACGTCCATAAAGGAGGGCCCAAACGCACACCCAACTTTTTAGCATCGTAACCCGATGCGCCGGTCAACCAATTCCGCATCTTCCTCCATCGGGCTGTGAGCGGGATTCATCCCCTGCCGGCTGACGGTGCCTGTCAATGTCAGTAAACCGTGACATTCTGGCGTCATCTGCCAGCCACATCGGTACACCAGTGGTCGCCCAGCTTCGTCCGTGCCATGGGTGGCCCGTCAGGCCTCCATGCCACTCATGTGGCGCTGCTGTGCCTCCCAAGCCTCCGGGGAGCATACCCTGCCCACGCCACGGCCCCGTCAGGCTCCATGTGGTCTGACGGCAGGTCGTGCCCCCGCCCTCCCAGGCACCGGTCCAGCCAGGCTCCCCAGACCCCCGACGTAATGTTTTTTTCATTACGTCGACCCCCGGAGGTCCCGACCTTTGCCCCATGACCGGCTTTGCATCCTGAGTCGTTTTGTTGACGCTCCCGAGGCCTGGTGAGGGCCCCCAGAGGCCGAAAATTCAGAAGAACCTCCCGTCATGATTTGTTCATTGCTCGAGGGGGTCTGGGTCCGTTGCACGGGGATGGGTCACGGCCCCCACCATCTTCTGCAGGTCGGGCCGCAGCCGGTGGCGGGCCAACGGATGTCAGGAGTGAAAAACACACAGACACAATTAATCGTCGATTCCCCAGAAAATATAAGAAAATATGGGAAGTGGGGGGAAGACAAGAAACCCCAAAAAGATGGGAAACTATGGGAAATCATTTCATTTGTGTGTATTTATTTGTGTGTCCTGGGGCCCCTTCAGGAGGAGCGGCCGAAGCCATATGGTGGCGCACTCGCCTGGCGGAAACTGCGGCGGTGGGCGCGCGGGCGGCCGCGGAAGCAGAGCACTTGGCCTCTTCTCTCAGGAGGGGAAAGAACACACAGACACAATGAATCGTCGATCCCCAGGAAAATACAGGGAAACTATGGGAAGTGGGGGGGAAGACAGAAACCCCGAACATATGGAAACATATGGGGCACATTTTGATTCTTGTGTATCTATCTGTGTGTCCTGGGGCCCCTTCAGTGGCGGGCGCGCGGACGGCCGTGGAAGCAAAGCGCCTGGCCTGTTCTTCCGCTCCCCCTCTGCAGGTCTTTCCTGTTGGATGCCGGTGGTCGATCGGCGGTTGGGCGGCGGGCGCCGGCGTCCTCTCCTGGCGATCGGCGGCGGCAGGCTCGTGAAAGAATATGACAGTAGAGCGCCCTTTCGTTTTGCGTTTGCTTTCGGGTGTATCCCTTGTCCTCGCCGTCTCCCTAGGGTCTTTACTGGCGCATCCAAGGCGGCCTCTTCATGTGCCCCATCGACCCCTTCTTTCCCCCGCTTGCGCGTCCCTCTCCCCCCTCCGCTCGGCGAGTCCCGCCCGCTCTCCTCTCTCCCTTCTCCCCTCTCCCCTCTCCTCCTCGTGTCCCCCTCTCCTCTTCCCTCGGGGCCACTCGGACCGCCGAAACGTCCTCCCCCTCTCCTCCTGCCCCCCTCCCCTCCCTTCGGGGGTCAACTTGTTCCTTTCCTCCTTTTCAGGTTTCCCGTCATCAGGGTTCCCATGTACGTACAGGACTTGGTTGGACCGCGGGCGGCGTCGATGCTCGCCGGCGTGGACACGCGAATTCCATGGGTTCCGTCAGGCTCGGTGGCAGTGGCGTGTTCACTGGGCTGCCCTAGCCACCCACGGTTCGGACAGGCTCCGTGGGTGCGCGCGGTGCTAACGGGGCCCCACCAACACGATGCCGACACGCGCCGTGGTAGGCTCCACGCCGCTCATGCGGCCGTTTGGGTCCCCGCGCGGCCGCCTGGCCAGCGGCCTGGGCCTTGCGGTCCCACCGCCAGGCGCCTCCGCGCGGGCTGCCGCCTTGGCCGCCGCGGGCTGCCGCCGCCGCCGCCAGCCGCGCGCCTCAGCCGCCGCCGTGCGAGCCGCCACCCGCCGCCCTCCCCGGCGGCGCCTGCAGCCGCGAGTGCCCGGCGCCTTGCGCGGCGCCCGCACCCCCAGTGTCGTCGCAGCTAACGCCCCAGCAGCCCGTCTTGCGCCCCCGCGCCGCCTGGGGCCTCGGCCGGTTTGCCCGGCGGCCCGGCAGCTCGGCGCCGCCCAGCGCCTCGCTGGCCCCCCCGGCGGCCGCGGCCGGCAGCCTGGGCCGGCGACCGCCACGGCCGCGGCCAGTGCCCAGCGGCGCCCAGCAGCATCGCGGCCGTGCCACGCGCCACCGCGACGACCAATCGCTGCCGCACGTCGGCCAGCGTGCCCGCGCGGTATGCGCCTGGCGCGTGGGCGCGGGGAGACCCTGCAGTTCCGCGCCCATGCGGCCGCCAGCCTCGACGAAGGCGGCGCAAAGACCAGGGCCAGGCGGCCACGATAGCGGGCGTCTTTCTCCCGTTCCCGCTCTCGCGCCGCGAGGCCAGCCGTCGCGGTTCGCCGGCGTCTTTCAGGGCCCGCCGCGGGCGCCAAGGCCTCAGCGCTGCTCGCGTCGCAACGCGCCCGCCCACTGGGGTAATTACGCCAGCACCGCGTCCACGACGGCATGTTGGATGCCCTCGTCCGCGCGCCGGTCCCAGGTGGGGATGCGTTGCTCGAAGCTGACCGCGTTCTGGCCGTAGCGCTCGGCGAACCACTCGCCCAGCGCGTCCCGCGTGCCGTCGTGGCGGCGCACGAACCCAGGTCCCACGGGGCGAGCGGCTCGTGCGTAGAGGCCCCGCATTGCACCGTAGTGCCGCGGGCAGTGTTGCAGCAAGGTCTGCCGCCAGCGCCGGCTGGGTCCTCGTAGAGCAGCCGCCGGCGCAGGGTCACGGCGAACTCGTCGTTGCCGAGCAGGTGTTGCGCCCGCGTGGGCGGTTCGAGTGCCGCGGCACCCGTCCCGCCGTGGGAGTATAAGTTAAGGCTCGGAGAGGCAGTCGAGGAGCCAGCGGTGCTGGCGGTCCACCACTTGGCGGGAGTAAAGGTTCAATTTCTGCTTGACCACGCGCAGGGACTCTTAGGGCACCCAGGCGCCGTCGGCGCGAAGCCTCGCCTTGGTCTCGGACACCGCGGCCGTAAGCTTGGGCGTTGCCTGCCCCGCCCTCACGGCGGCCTGAACGGCGCACCACGGGCCCAGCCGCGCCGCGTCGGCGCGGTGTTCGGCAGACCCGAAGCCAGCGTCCCCTTGCTTGGCGGGCAGGAAGAGCACCTCCCAGCCGTTTGCAGTGAGTCCCGGCCCCGCCAAGCGCTCGATCTGCCCGACCACTTCGACGACAAAGGAACGCCATCGGCCGCGCGGTGCCAGCCTGGCTCGCTGCAGGTGCGTTACAGCGCCGTTGACGCTGGTGCGGAACAGCGTGAGGCAGTGTTGCTTTTCCAGGCCAGCCGCCTCCAGGTCCTCCAGCGCGTCGCCGAAAGCAGCCAGCCGCGGGGCCGCGGCAGCCGGAAAGGTCTAGTCGAGAACCTTTGCGTGGGTGTCGCGCCTACCGTCGTCGTCCTCGTCTGGGCGGGCTCTGACGAAGCTCACTGTGCTGCCCAGACACGGGAGGGCGTTGGCGACCCACGCCCCGGCGCCGTTCGGCAGCGAGGCGACGCGGCCGTCTGGGCAGTGCACTTAGGTCTTGGCGACGTTGAGTTCTAACCCAACTTGTGACAAGAGCGTCGCGGCCATCGCCAAGGCCTGGTGTAGTAAAGCCTTCGGCACAGTAAAGTAGGCGTCGTCAAGGTAAGCCCACACCTTGCAGCGCGGGTCCTGAGTCTGCAAGTGGTCCCCGAAAGAGCAGAGCTCGGAGCCGATACCGTTGCTGAAAAGCGCCGGGCTGTGCGGGCACCCCTGGTCGAGGCCCTCCTGCTGTTCGGCCTTGCGAGAGGCCACGCCCGCGCCGGCGGCCGCGCGGACCGTGACCCGACCGTACCAGTGCGCCACCAACCATCCGAGTTCGGGGTGCTGCCGCACCCAGCGGGGTACAGCCCGGCGCCGGATACGTTCGAGGGCGCGATCCAGCGAGACGAACGCCATGTCTGGAGACTGCTTCGCCTCCGCCGAGACGCTCTTGCGCAGCATCTCCAACCCGGCGGGGACCCCAATGCCGTACTGCAGCTCGGAGACGGCCGTCTTGATGTTATCAAATCGGAGCGCGTTCACGGCCCTGGCCACCATGCGGCGAGCTATGGCCCCGCATGCCAACACCCTGGTGCCTCCGCTTTTTTTGCCCAGCCCTGGAGTCTGCCCGCGAGCACCAAATCCAGAGCTTCCGGCAGCACGTCCCCGCCTACGAGGTGGGAGAGCACCTAGGCAGTGGCCGCTTCCTGCGACTCTGTGTGCGCAAGGGGGCGCCAGTGTTCGTACGTGTCGCCTTGCACTCCTGCCCCTGGGCGTCTTCGCTTACATGTTGGCCACGTACGCTTTGACGTCGTCCTGGAGCAGCGCGGCCGCCGCGAGGCCGTATTGCTCAGCAGCGTCCAGGGGGGGATGTTGTTGCGTCAAGGCCCGCAACGTGTCTTCCCTCCCTCCCTCCCTCCCCCCCTCCCTTCCTCAGGAGGGGAAACACACACAGACACAATGAATCGTCGATTCCAAGGAAAATGTGGAAAAATACGGGAAGTGGGGGGGAATACAAAAACCAAGAAAATATGGGGGATCCTTTTATTTGTGTGTATTCATTTGTGTGTCCCAGGGCCCCTTTACTTCCTCCTCCCCGAACCCGCGTTCCGCCCGGCGCGCGCGTGCCAGGACAGCTGCCGGCGCTTCCTGCCTGGCCTCCTGCCCCTGCTCGGCAAGCTCCACGTGAAGTCCGCGCGGCACGACTACGAACGCATCTACCCAGGCACCTCGCGAGGAGAAGGAGGCGGAGGAGGAGGACGAGGAAGAGAAACATAAGGAGGAGGAGGATGATGATGATGAGGAGGAGGAGGAGGCGGAGGAGGAGGAGGAGGAGGAGGAGGAGGAGGAAGGAGGCGGAGGAGAAGGAGGAAGAGGAGGAGGAGGAGGAGGAGGAGGAAGAGGAGGAGCAGGAGCAGGAGGCGGAGGAGGAGGCTACAGGTTCCACGCGGTGCCGTCCGCGCCCCCAGGTACTATAGTGGAGTCTATAGAAGGCTACAGATTCCACGCTGATGCGGTTGCGCTACAAGGTATCGACGTCTATCGACCTTGTTGTTTTAACCTCTGGCGCGTTACGGTCGTCACCCAGCCACCCACCCCCAGGTAACGGTAACGATCGTACATAATTATGGAGGGTGGCTGGCCTGGACCCACCCCCACGTGCTGGTGCTCGCGCGCATACTATCGATCGCAGCGCCCCCTTCTCCTCCCGGCGTTCTCCAGCCTGTCCAATCGTTGCCGGTACCCGCCGTTCTCCAGCCTGTTTGCCTTCGCCTCGGGTAGCGACTGTTCCGGAAATGATGGAACAACCATTTCAGATGATGATGGTAATGATGATAATGATGATGATGAGGAGGAGGAGGAATAGGATGAGGAGGAGGAGGAGGAAGAGGAGGAGGAGGAGGAGGAGGAGGAGGAGGAGGAGAGGGAGGCCGAGGAGGCCGAGGCTACAGGTTCCACACTTTGTTTACCTGCGCATCCAGTTATCGGAGTATGCAGGTCTTGGTCGCAGCACCCCCTCCCCCCTGCAAGCGGCCCTCGCTTGAAATGTTCATTCCTGGGGGTGGGGGATTGCGCTGATCCCCGATCACAGAGCGCGGCAGGCCGGACACGCGGCACGCCAGCGGAGGAGAAGTCGAAGACGAGAAACAAACGTACATGTTCTGAGGTACGCGCCGATCTCTTGGGTCGGCTCCTTGCCCAAGAAATCCGTTCGGACCCCTCGATGATATATGTTTGTATAGCGCTTCCCTCAACAGACTGTCTGCCAGGCTTCTCTTTAACTTCTTTAAGCAATTATCCCCAGTGCGACCCTACCTAGGTGTTGGAGCCTCTAGGAAAGCAACATTAGCAGCAGCAATAGTGGATGCTGTGCTGCGCTATGCTCTGCTATGCTCTGCTCTGCTGTGCTGTGCTGTGCTATGCTATGCTATGCTATGCTGCGCAATGCTATGCTGGGCTAGGCTAGGCTAGGCTATGCTATGCTGTGCTATGCTATGCTGCGCTGTGCTATGCTTAGCAATGTTAGGCTATGCTATGCTATGCTGCGCTATGCTATGCTGTGCTGAGCTATGCTCTGCTATGCTTGGCTATGCTATGCTATGCTATGCTGTGCTAATGCTGTGCTAAGCTAAGCTAAGCTAAGCTAAGGTAAGCAAACTTATGCTAAGCTAAGCTAAGCTAAGCTAGGCCAGGTTAAGCTAAGCTAAGCTAAGCTAAAGCAAACTAAGCTAAGCTAAGCTAAGCTAAGCTGAGACAAGCTAAGCGAAGCTAAGCCAGGCCAGGCTAGGCAAAGCTAAGCTAAGCTACGCCAAGCTAAGCCAAGCTAAGCTAAGCTAGTATGATATAAGCTAAGTTAAGCTAAGCTAAGTCAGGCTAGGCAAAGCTAAGCTAAGCTAAGATGAGATAGGCTAAGCTAAGCTGGGTGAACCCAGGGGGCGCAACTGGGGGAACCGCCGGGCGGATGCCGGGGGAACCGCCCGGGGCGGGCCCTACTGCCCGGCCCTTTAAGCTTCTGAGTAAGAACCCTTCTAGGCAGAGCCTAGTCAGGGAACTAGTAGGTGCGCCTCCGAATATGGAAACGGGCGGGCGACGCGGCGCAATCCTTCAACCCCATCTACTCGAACCCCACCTTGCAGGTCTCCAGGATCAGGGCTCTCGGGCCAGGGGCATGAGTCACGCAGCGATGGTCGGCCAGGCCCCTCTGGCTGACCCTGGCCTGGGAGCCGTGTGGGGTCGATGCCCACTCCCTCCTCGGACCAAGGTTTTGCTTCTTAGGCCAAAAACATTCAGGAGAGGAAAAACCACACAGACACAACAGGAAAATATGGGAAGTGGGGGGGAAGACAGAAACCCAGAACATATGGGAACATATGGGGAATATTTTTATGTGTATGTATTTATTTGTGTGTCCTGGGGCCCCTTCAAACATGCGTTTTCTCATCCGCGGCCTCACTGGCCGGGCCCCTGGGCCGTGACCCTGCGGATCTGTCCCGGGCCAGCTCTGAGCCAGGCCAGCGCGTCCCCGAGAGGAGGATGACCCAGGCTTTCTCGGGGGCGGAAAAGAGAGGGGTGATGACTAGGTGGGGGGGGGGACGGATATCATGGCGTGGGCCATGATATCTCCCCAGATCTCATGGCGCATCTTCTTATTTCATTACGTCCCTGGCCCCCTCGCTGGGCCGTGCACATGCCGCCGGTCATGATTTGCACCCCCCCCTCTTGGACACCCCCCTCTTGGCCGCTCCCGATAGCGCGTCCCCGAGAAGAGCAGGACCCAGACCTTCTTTGGATATGGCAGAAGCTTGCGGTACGTTTTGGCAGTTTTCGGCCTTTGGGGTCCGTCCCCTGGCCCGGGGTGAAGAAGTATCCCTGGGGAAAGGGTTGAGACTTTTGGGGGTTCCCGTATTGGAGCATCACGACGTCGTGGGGGATGGGGAGGAGGAGCTCTAAGACCCGGGCGTGGCAGAAAGCGGTGACGATCGATTTCCCATGCTTTTAGCTCCTCGAGGGGCTGCCAGGCGAGCGCGAACTAGTACTGCTAAATGTTATGATCCTCGTGTTAGGGATTATAGCAGGTCTTTTGCCAGTTCGACAGCGAATTGTTTGAATCCATCTTTCCCCCATCCTCCAAATCCACTTGCTAATAATGATTGTGTTGTGTACCTTCTCCTGCTCCTCCTTCTTCTGCTCCTCCTGCGCCGTCTCCTTCTCGTCCTCTTGCGGCCGACCTTCCTGAATTTTCCTCCTCCTCTTCCTCCTTCACATGGTGCCGTTCGCTGCTGCTGCTCTTTCTCTTCCTCCTCCTTTCCCTCCTCCCGCCTATCTTCATCCCCGGTTTCATCTTGTCCCCTGATCTTCCATCACTTTCCCCATTCCGTCCTCCCTCCTGGTCCTCCTCATCTCCGCATCCTTATTCCGCATCCTCCCCTTACTCGCCTTGCTCTCACATCTCCCGTCGTCCGTTTTCCCCTCTCCTCGTCTGCTTTATCCTCCGCATCCCCCTCTTCCTTTGGAGTCATCCTCTTCCTGCACCCTTCCTCCTTCCACCACCTTCCCCTCCTCATTCCTCTTCCTCCACCTCCTCCAGACATCGAATTGGGTCGTACTAGTGCTGCTATTGCCACCCAGCCCGTGTGATTCCCCTTGTGCAGGCGACCCGTTTGCTTGGAAGCGCGAGTGCTTCAAGGACGGGCGAGGGATTGGGGGGAGGATGGGAGGAGGAGGAGGAGGAGGAGGAGGAGGAGGACCAGTGTAAACCCAAGATCAACGATATTGCAGAATGAATCCTGGTCCCTCTCCATGGGTCCAAAACAAGAGCTGGTGTTCAATGTGGGGAGTTGCCCATCAGAAGACAAGCGTGTCGCAATCCTCGAGCGTGCCAGCACAACATGTATGGGCATTTCGCGCCGCAGGTTTATGTTTTAATTGGAGTGTTGCGCGCTGACAATCCTAAGCCGTGCCAGGCAACCTTCCCTGAGACTTCCACACCACGAGCCAACGTGACTGCATCGTCATGACAGGCCTAAATCGTGCCAGAACGCCATCCCTGGAAGTGAAACTTCACGAATCCTTCAAACATTAGCAACCGCCCAACGAAAGTGCACGGCGCTGAGGCGAGAGCCATGGAGGGGGAGGAGGAAGAGGAGGAGGAGGAGGAGGAGGAGGAGGACAATGAGGAGGAGGAGGAGGAGGAGGAGGACAGCAAGGACGAGAGCTCTTTGAGCCATCTTGGGGTGATGCACTCGTGGGGTCCGCGTGGGGTTTGCTTTGAGGTCTCTAGGTGCCCTCGTGGGGCTCCTTTGGATTGTCCTGGGGTCCCCGTGGTGCTCGTTTCACATGTTTTGGGGCCACACTTGGGCTCTTTTGGGGACGGCTTGGAATCCCTGCAAGGCCTCCGTGGGTCATCGTTTAGGGCGTCCGTCAAAGGGGGGAGTTTCCCCCTTCCCCCCCCTCCTCGGCCCCCCAAAGCCCTCCTCTCGGGGTTCTCTTCGGGCTCTCTTGAGGCGATGTTGAGCGCTCTTGGGGTCGCCGTGGAAGGCCCGTCAGGTCCATCGTGGAACTGTCTTCTGCCACCATGGGCCCACATTGATGCTTCAGAAACGCATCGGACGCCAAGCGGCGAGAAGGCAGCACTCATATATTGCGATCCTGCTGTTGCAGGATTTTGGCCCATTGGAAGGGTGCTGAGGGGGTTCCGAGAGCATTGGGAATCTTCTAGTGGCCCTCATCGCGCCTCATGGGTGGTGTGTCGGGAGCTATATTGGACCATCTTCTGCTATTTCGGACCGCCTTGGATGCCACCTTGGAGGATTGGAGGCCTTGCTGCAGCCGTCTTGGGCCATCTTGGGCACCCTGGCCGTTCGCACCCTTCAACAGCAACAAATCAGGGAGGGGAGGGGGAGGGTGTCCCTTCCCGAAGGGAAGAGGGGTCCTCTTGGGGTTGTGTTTTGGGGGCCCAAGGTGGGGCTCTTTGAACATAGATTTGGGCCCTCTTGGAGGCCCTGCAGGCCTCTTTGGGCCCTTTGTAGGGGGTCGATCAACCGAGGGGGGGGGATCTGCCTTCCCTTCTGGGCCCTTTAGGATGGCCTTCCGAGGCGCTTCAGAGGCGATCTTGGGCGCTCTTGGGGCCGTCGTGGGGGAATATTGGGCCCTTTTCTGGGGCTCTCTTCGACCATCTTGGGCACATCTTGAGGCTTCGAAGGCGCATCGGAAGCCAAACGGCGAGAAGGCACAATTCATAGATTTGCCTTTTGCGCCCGCGTGGCACCGCCGAGCCCGAGAGAAGCGGGGCCGGGCGACAGTGCTGCTAAGGCGAGCAGACGCCAGGGACCTCAGCAGGCACACGCATCGTCCGAGGGATCAGCCGGCATGGGGGGACGGTGAAGTGATCTAAGAAGGGCAAGAGCGGCGAGAAACAGCAGCAGCCGCAGACCAAACCACCTTTGCCGCTTTCGTAGAAAAGTGTATGATGCAACGCTCAGGTATCGCTGAACTTAGAGTGGTGCTGGCAGTGCGGAAGGCATTGGCAGTCCTCGACCAGTGCAGCATCCTGTTCGTCCCAACCGCCTTCAGAAGATGGTAGCAGTGGGCCCCATCTTCAGACGGTTTCTAAGGGTTCGACCAAAATGGGCCGCTCGACGACTCCAGCATCGTGTCCATCCATTCCAGTGTTGCAGCAGGCAGTTGGCTCTATTGGGACACGCAGCATGAACGAGGATCGTGCGCAACGCAACATTGAACCGCCCAGAGGAGTTCTCAATTCAATGCATGTCGTAGTTTGAGAGGCGCGCAGAGGACCCCAGCCCAATTCGCCCAAGAAAACTCGCAGCGCCGGAAGCCCAAGACCAGAATAATCGCGAAGAACGAAGTGAGAGTAGCAGAGCTTCTTACACCGTCAGAAAACGCACGAGCTGCAGCATCGGAGATTGACGATAAGTTGCACCAGGGGGAGCGTCTTTTGAAATCAGCCCACGCGGGACATGCGACTCATCAAGTTGCGCTGGTTTCACATATGAAAAGAAAGCAGCAGCATGATCGGGCACCGCTTGCGGCAATCGCAGAGGCCCTCAGAAGGCCCTGAGCAGCGCGGGCGGCGCAGCAGCTGGCGCGGCAGACTCCGCCGCCAAGGGGGGCGGCGCCCGAGCCGCCGTAGCAGGCGCGGCCCCTGCGGGGGGGGGCCCAGGGCCAGCGGGCCAACGCCGTCGGGCGGCCCAGCGCCACCCCCCCCCTCCCCATCGCCGAAGCAGGGCTCGGGGGAGACTGGGGCGGGGGCGGACGAGCCCATGGAAGGCCGACGGGGGGGGGCGGCGACGACGGACCGCCAGAGGCCGCAGCCGTTCGCGCGACAGGCCGCGCGACAAGTAGACTTGCCCCCCCCCCCCCCCCCGCGCCAGTTCCGGCGGGCACCCTCCTCCCCGCCCAGAGGCTGAGGCAACGTGCGCGTCTCCTGCTGGAGACCGCGGCGGCGGCACCTGCGGCGTTGGCGCGGTCGCGCGTTCGCGGTGGACCGCCGCGCTTGAGTCATTGAAGGCCTGCCGGCCCCCCCCCCCCCCAGGAACGCCGGTTTTTCCCCGGGGGCCCTGGTGGCCAAGGCGCCCCTCTTCAAGAACGGGTGCGCTTCCTTTCGGCGCCCGTGCCTGCCCGCCAAGAACGGCGCCCCCAGTGGCGGCGGCGGCGGCGAGCGCGCGCATTGGAGGCGGGGTGGTGGGTGGGGGGGGGGCGGGGGGCGTTGCCAGAAGCGCGTGGATTTGCAGGTCGACCCCCGCGTCCTAGGCGTGGTTTCGCCTGGCCGCCTCCTCCAACTTCAGGTTCAGATCGTTTGGGCATTCTGCCGCAATGAACATTCTGGGCGCGGGGGGGGGGGGGAGTCGATCGCGGAGGTCGGGGCCCCGCCCATAGCAGGAGGAGGGTTCAATCTGGAACCTTCCGCGATGAGTGGTGGTTTGGCTCCGCGCAACGCGCGGCCAGATCGCGCGGCCCGCCGGTTGCGTCTTGACTCAGCAAGACCACTCGGCCGTCTTACGTCTGCGGCCAGAACCCTTCGCCTCGGGGCCAGGGCGGGCCTTGGAACAGCTGCGCCTCTGCGCGACCACCTCCCGCGCTGCCGATGGCACTTCTTCGATCGAAGCGCCGCGGCTCAGGAAGGCCCAGAGGGCCCCCCCGCGCCCGCCCGCCGCCCCGCCCTGCCACGATGACCTCCGCGCCGCCTTGGAAGGGCCTTTGCTCGAAGTCGAGTCCGACGAAGGCCTCCGACCTGCACCGGCAGATCGAGCGGGGCGCATCCAGGGAGCACTGGATACTGCGCATCAGGCACGGGCTTCCGCGGAGGAGCACGGGGTGTGCGGCGCAGGGCAAGAATTCGACAGGAGTACTTTAAAAAAGGGCCCCCTTTCTCGGTCGCGTCAGCGTCTGCGGCGAGTTTGCCGATCGCTAAGAGCAGCCCGTTCGCGCCAGCGTTGCGAGCAGTGGGTTGGGCGGCCAGGCGACTGCAGGAATTGCTGGTGCCGTTCAGGCAGTTTGGCGTGCACAGTGGGCCATCGCACGCCCAGAGGCATTCCGCGCGCGTCGCTCGCGGTTGCAGGCCCCGCCCGAGAACCCGCGGCCCGCGCTGTTCCGGCGTCGCCCGCGGGCCGAGGCCGATCGCATGCGAACTCATTGCCTGGAAGGACCTCGCGCCCAGGTCGGAGATGCAGGCGCGCGTGGTTCAACAGGTTGCCAGGGACATATCGCGGTCGGATCGGCGCTCGACGGTTCTTTCGTGCGTCGGGGGGCGTTGGGCCCACGCGCGCGCCGAAGTGGCAGCTGATTTCCCGGGCGATGTCATCGCCTGGGGCGACGGGGAGCTGGCGCGCAGCTTTTCTGCCAGGCATGCTGCGCAAGGAGACCTGTGGCGCGCAGCCGTGAAGGCGACCGTCGCGCCAGGGGGTGCGTTGGAGCCGCCGCTTCCGCCCAGATTTGTCATGCCAGCAGCTCTCGGTGGGGGATTGTCGAGGAACTTGCCCAGCTGGCTCAAAGCTAACGCCGTCGCGAACGACGGTTATCACCCCGCCACTAAAGCTCCATCGTCGGTCGCCTCCGACACGATCCCCGTGCAGACTGCAGGGGGGCCGTGCCCCCGCGCCGCCCTGGATGTTGCTGGCGCTGTTGTTTCGTTGGCCAGACGCCTGGCAGGAGGGCGGGCGGTGTCTTTCAGAGCCAGTCCAGGTCGCGCTCGGAAGCTGCCGCCAGCTGGCGCATGGAGCGGCAGACTAGCTTGGCGGACGGGCGAATTTCAACATGGCATCAGGGGGGCGCGACGGGCGGAATCTGGAGACAGGCGGTCAGGGGTGCGTGCGCAGATGAGCGGTAGGCAAGCGGGCGTCTCCTGGCCGATCTGTACCAGTGCTATGAGCACGTGAAATCGGTATCGCTGTGGCACGAATGCGAGCTGCGTCAATTCCCATTGCATGTTCTCCGCGCCTCGATTTTGAGTTACCGCGGGCCAGTTGCGATCGCGATGGATAGAGCGCGCCTCCCAACCAGCGTGCCCGAGCTCAGGAATGGCATTGTCGAGGGGAGCAGCGCGGCTGCGCATGGGGATAGAAGGGCGCGGCGCCCTTGGTCAGAGACACGGAGCCACCCCGGGGCGCGAGCTCCACGATTTACATCGATGACCTCGACGTGGACAGATCGCACCCAAAGGCTGGGGGGCGTTTACATGCCATTGCCTGCTTGGCGGGTCACTTGTTTAGCATGTGCCTGAATCGCACGAAGCTTCACAATTCTGTGAAGAAGGGCTGTGTCACCGCCGGCTGCAGGGTGGTGGTGACCAGGGCCCAGTATGTTTATGGGCAGTTTCTCACGGGGGGGGGGGGTGCGGTGGGCATCTCCGCGGGTCATCAGGGCGCGAGCGCGCCCAGCTCAACCATCGAGCAGAAGCCGAGATGCCGCAAGGCCTCCAGAAACACCCCGCGGCTGGCCATTAGAGCACGCGGACGAGAGCTCCCAGGCGCATGCCCAGAACGCGAGGCGGAAGGCGGCATCTCAGGCTAGGAGATCTCTCGCAGGCCAGAAGTCGGCGGCGACGCGGCGGCGCGCGGGCCCGAGGAGATCCACGGGCTTCGTGTCACGTGGGAAAAGGCTTTGGGCAGCTGGCGCCCCAGGGCTTCCGTCGACCTGGTCTCCGGGCCCTCCCCTCCGACCGGGACCTGGCGGGCCACGCATTATTGTTCGGTGTGCTGAGGGGCCGCGGACCCGCGCCACGCGCTGCCGGTGGTCTGCGCGCTGGCGCTCTCTTTGCAGCGTTCCCCGCCTGCCTCGAGGCGCTGATCATGGCCCCGCCTAGTCTTGGCTCGCGCGCGCGAAGCCGTCAACCGAGTCTCGATGCCGTTTCTGCAGGGCGCTGAAGCAGGCCGGGCGTTCGCGGGCCGGGCGGCTTTCAAGTCTGCGTCCGCGGCGCCCGCGCACTTGGCGGACCCCCCGCCGGCTTTCTAGTTGCAAAGACCTCGTGAACAAGCTTGTCCAGGACAGGGGCCACCAAGGATGATGAAATCAGAGCCAGGACCTCTTGACCCAGTCCATCACGAGTGGCCAGAAAGCTCTCGAGGCAGATTTCACGGCGGAGAAGCTCCTCGGGAAGGTTTTGTTATTTTTTTTTATGCCGCGCCTACTCGGCTGCTGCTTCTTTCCACGGGTGGGATTACGAGATGAGCCCGCAGTGCATTTTCCGCCCGTCAGTTGTCTCCCGGCGGCGCCGCGTTTGGAAGTGCACGGAGGGGGGCCCAGCCAGTCAGGAGCTACACTCAGACCTCATTGCGGACACAATTTCGACGGGTGAGTTCGAATCGCTGTTCAAGTCTTAGTGGCTGTGCAGGTATCCCTGAGATGGGGCTGGAGGCCCCAGATTGCGCCAATTATTTTGACGCGAATGGGGCCACGGAGCCGTTCTAGATTGCCTACGGTGCTGTTTTTTTCCGCGGCAGCTCTGTCCTGGGCCCCCAAGCCGACGTTTGGGCCCGAGGCGGCTGGGCCGCCATCGGGACCGACGAGGAAGGACATCTCATCAGAGGCGTGTCGGGGTCCATTCCGAGTGGCCTTCCCCGAACTGCAGCGTCAATTAGCTGAACATCGCGGGTTGACGCATCCGGTCGAACACTGCCCTCTGGACCCTAGTCGCGATGAGGTTTCGGACGTGCGCGTGGACTGCCTGCCGTGGTCTGGGGATCCAAGGACCAACTGAAGGCTTCAAGACGCAAGGCGGCCCAAGCGGGCCAGTGGAGCAACATCGAACATGCCTGTCTGAAAAGCTGGAATGTCGACAGCTTTGAGGCTCGCCTCAGTGAGCATAACGACTCCAGCCAACCGAGGTGGCAGACTAGGGAGAATACGTGGGCATACGTTTCTGCCAAAGAGGCTGCGGGGAGGTATAGGTCACCCCCAGATGCTGGCACCTCCCTTGCGTCATATAAGAAAGGAGACCTTGTGGCGGACGCGCTTGTCATGGAGGTTTTAGAACGGGTTGAGCAGAGGGGCCGTCTTGGTGATGTTCTCGGCTTCCCTTGTCCACACTGAGACAGCAGGAACCGCCCTGTCGCTTCTCTTCCCTGCTGCCGTTCATTCTCAAGTTGTTTGTCGGTCTCAGATGACTGCGCCCCAGGCCACCTCGCGCTAGTGGGCCTGGGGCTTGCCAACCTGATCGCGTTGCTCTCAGGTGGCCTGCATCCGCCATTGGAGCGGGGGCTGGCTCCCTGTGCTCTGCAGGCCGTGTGCCCGCCAGCGTGGCTGCCGCCGGGCCCCGACAGCTGCCCGCCGTGCCCCGAGCTGGAGACGGCGCCGTGCCCCGTGGTGCAGCCGGTGTGTCCTGTGGTTGAGAGTTCGAAGAGTGAGCCCGAGGTGGGCCCCTGGGGCTGGATCGCTGCGGCTGCTCCTGGCGTGACGGTCGCGCTGTTGGGAGAGCTACGCCGGCTGGTTCACAGCTGCCAGCGCCGCAGCCGCACGGAAGAAGATGATCGCTCGATGTCACCTGCCCCCGCTCGCCGCGGCGGAGGCGTGGTGCGCTGAGCTGCCCATCGGATCGCTGATCCGCGTCTCGCACGAAGGGAGGCCATGGACCACGCCAGGATCGTGCTCTGGCCGAGCCGTCGTCGAGACGCGCGGGGGCGGCAGCGGAGGAGGTCGACGTGCTGGGTGCTGCCCGCCGACGGCGACGTGTGGGGGGAGGGCCTGAGCGGGAAGAGTCCCGCGACAGGCCCTTCGGGAGGATCCGTCCTGGACCAGGTGACAGGGGACCCTCCAGACGGTCGCCGCCTGTGCAGGTTCCGCCTGCTCCCGAGCCTGGACGAGATCTTGGAGCGCGCGGCGGAGTGCCGCGAGACTATGCTTGGCCGAGGCCAGCGAGAGTCCGAGGGAGCGGAGCGCGTGAAGTATCCCGACGGTGTTGAGCGGCCGGGCCGAGAGTATTTCCCATGGTTGATGGGTGAGCGGCTGTGGGTGCTGGCGGAGCCGCTGCCAGGGATGCCCGTCGGCACGGTGGTGGACCCCTTGCCCGAGGGCGCGGTGCGTGCCGGCAGCCAGGCGTTGGCCCGCCTCTCTGGAGGCAGCTGCGAGGGCTGCTTGGAGCCGCCCCCTCGCCGGCACCCGCGGGTTCCGCGGTCGGCGGCGCGGAGACCCCTCCGCCCCGGGCGCCAGTGGACCACCCTGGTCCCGACCACCTAGCTGCCAAGCTGGGTCTCGCTGATGAGCCCGATGCTCGGAGGGAGGCCGCACCCGAGGAGCCCAACAATGACGTCGGAACGCTCTGGGTCGACTGGGACGAGCAGGGCGAGCGCAGGAAGGACTTCCGCCGCGCCGTGGCCGAGAGCTCGAACGTGGAGTGGGATCACCATCGCCTGCCCTCAGATCGGACGTGCCTCCACACGTGCAAGATGATGATGAACTTGAATGCCTCACCTCGGGCCTGGCTGGAACGCTTCTTGCAAGGAGAAGGGGATAGCGTCCACAGACAGGGCGGCCCACGAGCTCAGGGTTTTCTGTGACATCCTGCAGGAGGCTGGAGAGCTCGACCAGCTCAACTTAGGTGGGTTGGCGTGCTTGGAGGTCGCGGCTCTCCGGTTGAATATGCTGGTCGATGCTCACAAGACCAGCGGCACGGCGCCCTACTCCAATGCGAAGTACCTATCGCCTCTGACGGAGGTAGACCAGCTCATGGCGCCAGCCCTGCGCTCACACGTGTCGAGGCGCGCCAAGGAGAAGCATGAGCTGCTGCAGGGTGATAAGAAGGCCGAGGCGTTCGCAGCGAGCGCCTCATCATCTCGAGCTCCACCGCGGGAAACGGCCGACGATGGAGGCAAAGGCGGTGGCCGGGGCGGCAGCGGGGGCGGTCGGGGTAACAAGAACCGATCGCGTGCCCTCGCGCCGCCCGCGCAATCATGACGGACTCGACACAGTCGGCGGAGTGGGCCCCCGCTGGCTGGACTTCCTCTTCGGCCCGGCGAGCGCCTTTGGCTGTGGCGAGCGGGGACAGGGACCTCTTTCCTCTTCCTCGCCTGGCCGCGCCGCCCACCAGCCGGGGCGGCAGCCGCGCCCGGATGGCTGGTGCCAGGCGGAGGCGTGAGCACGAATTGGCAAGTGGCGCGATCGACTCTCTCAACTGGCTTGCTGGCTGGGAGCTGGCCGACGCTGGCTCGCCGCGCCCCTTGGACTTTTGGGGCAAGCACGCTGGGATTGTGCAGCGGGTGGCAAGCGAAGCTCTTCAGCGTCGGGCCGCAGCTCCCAGCCCCTGTCCATCTCGCGAGGCGGCGCTCAGTGCGTTGCTCAAGGGGTGCTCGATCTACGACGCATCGGGCTCCCCGAAGAACCTGGCCTCCTTCGTCCGTGACCGCGTGTCCTTGCCCCCGTCGATTGTCGGCTGCCGCCAGGTGGAAGACATAGTGGGTGAGGCTGGTCGCACTTCGTTGGAGGAGAATCACAAGCGCATGAGGCGGCCGATCCACGATATCGATTTTGACAACTTGCCGGCTCCGTATTTTGACCCGCTGCTGAAGCGGAACAAGATGAAGTACCATAGTTTTTCGAAGGATCTCACGTCACGAGGTCTCTTGCTGGCAATTTTGACGCCTTCTGAGCAGGCTGGCCTCTTTTTCATGAAAAAGTCTGACGGGCACAAGATGCGCATGATAGTGGACGCCCGCCGTGCCAACGCCTGGTTCAACGTGCCGCCCAGCGCGCAGCTCCTCTCCTGCGAGGGCTTCGGGCGCGTGGAGGTGAGGCCCCCCGAGGGAGTGGCCATCGGCTCCGCCCGCGCGGAGGAGCTGCTGGGCAAGTTCAGGTTCTTTCTGGGGATGACGGACGTTAAGGACTGCTTCTACCGCATGCGGATCCCCCTGGGCCTGGCGAATCATTTTCGCTGCCGGCCGCGCCCGCCGACGTCCTAGGGCTCGCGGGCAAGGAGCTCGAGGGGGCTCGACTGGGGCTGGGCACCCTGGTCTTTCCGTGCATCGGCGCGCTCCCCATGGGCTTCTCGTGGTCGCTCTTCTTGGCGCTGGATGCCAACGAGGAGAGAGTGGTCAGCTCGAAGTCTTGGCCGGGAGGAGATATGACGATCTCCGAGAGGCTGTTCATGAGCGACCGAGGGCCCCCGCTGGTCATGGACGTCGAGCCTGGCCGCGTGGGAGGGGCCTACGTGTACGTCGGCAACCTAGGCGCCATCACCCCGTCGGAGACCATCGCGCAGGAGGTCCTCGATCAGTGGGCGGGGCTTTTCGAGGGGGTCGGCCTCGACCTGCACAAGAGCTCCGTGACCTCGGCCGCGTGCGAGGCTCTGGGGGCCAAGCTGGACCTCGAGCTGATGAGGTCGGGCGTGAGCGACGGCCGCTTCTGGGAGGTGTACACGGGGCTTGGGGGCCTGCTGGCGCGCGGCCGCGCGGCGGGGCGAGCCCTGGAGGTGGTGCTCGGCCACTGCGCCGTCTGTGGGCTGGCTCTGCGGGGCTCGTTGAGCTGCTGGCACGCCTCCCACCGCTTCATCCAGCGGCGCTACCTCGAGCCCGCTCGCCTGTGGCCCGAAGTCGTGATGGAGGTGAAGATGTTCTGCGGCCTGCTCGCGCTGATGGGCAGGACTGGTGGCGCCCGTGGAACGGCTGCGTGCTCCAGACCGACGCCAGCGAGAGCGGCTGGGGGATGGCGCAGTCGTTCTGGCCGCTCCGCGTGGTGGAGGAGGTCGGGCGCTGCCCGGGCGGGCCCGCTTCCGCACCGCGCGGGGGAGGCCTGCGCGAGAGAGCGCGCTCGCTGCCGCCAGCCCGGTCCAGGATAGTTCGGGGCTGATCCGCAGCGTCGAGAGTTTGATGAATGAGGATTCCTCGGAGCCCGATGCTTTGTCCGCCTGGGATGTTGATCCTGATTTTGCCGAAGTCCCCTGGGAGTGGCTCCGAAAAGGGGCCTGGGAGACGGTCCGCTCAGGGATCTGGCGATTTCCCGAAGGCGTTTTGATCCTGGAAGCCAGGGCCCTTGTTAAAGCAGTCCAGAGGTTGGCCACTCTGATGGAGTCAGTGTGCGTCAGCTTTTCCTTTCAGATAACATGTCAGTGGTGCTTTCTTTTTCGAGGGCCCGATCCTCATGCTTCAGTCTTTTGGTTCACACTCGTCGATTCTATGCCTATGCCATAGCGTTGGGTCTTTCACCCGCCTTTCGATGGATCCCGTTGGAGTTTAATGAGAGTGACGAAGGCAGCAGGTTTTTTTCAGAGAGCGACAGTAGCATATAAACATCTCTCCTCGATGATAAGTTTGAGGCCAGTTTGAATACGCAAGCCCGTCCTCCAAGAGCCGTCCCCGAACCAGACGTGTCCGTTGGTTATGTCAGTAGGCGTTTTGGCTCTAAACCTTCGGTTCTGGCCACCATCGCCGAGCTTCCGATCGATGTAGAGGGCTCTGAGCATGGGCCCGAAGCGGCTGCGGGGGCTCAGCGCGCTTGTGGTTCGATAGCCGACGCTGCCTTTAGGCGACAGGCCCCCTCAGACAGCGGTGGGCTCGCGGGCACTGACGGCCAGGCACGTGGCGAGCCGTGCGCGGGCTGGCCCGAGGGGCGCCCGAACGCCGGCCGCCCCGCCGACGGCAAGGCGCCGACGGGCGCCGGTGCCGGCCCCCTCCGCTGTGCCAGCGAGGGCTGCGCGGAAGGAGCGGCACTTCTCGGCGCTGGACGACAGGGGCGCCAACGGGCAGGACCTCGCTGGAGACGAAGGGGGGGCCGCCGAGGGCGACAGCAGCTTCAGCGGCTCTGACTCGGTGATCGAGCACCTGGGGCGCGGCCGCGTGCGGATGCGGCAGCTGCGCGCTCGGCGGGCGCAGAGGCGAGCGAAGCTGTGCGCCGACGCGATCCTTGCTGCTCAGGAAGCGGGAGTGAGCATCTTGCAGACCTTGGCCGTGACGCGGCAAACGCAGGTGAGGTGCCAGCGCTACCTCGATCTTCCACTCGCGTGTCGGCCTGAAGCGGGAGGACATCCTCGCGAAGGCCGACGCAGAGATCGACGAGCCGTTTCGCAACTACCTGACCGAGAATTACTTGCAGGGCGAGCAGAGCAGCTGCGGGGATCAGACCATGGCGGCCTGGGTCAGCGCGAACCCCGACTTCGGGCGAATCGGGGGTCGCAAGCTACCCCGCGCCTGGCGGTCTCTCAGAGCCTGGCGCAGGCTGACCCCTGGGCGGCGGCGGAAGGCCTTGGCCCTCCCGGTCTGGTGCGGCCTGGCTTGGAAGCTGGTGCGTCGAGGGCATCTTCGGCCTGCGCTCTTCCTCATGGTGGGCGTCTCGACCTATTCTCGGCCTTCGACCTTGCTGGCCGCGCGGAGGTGCGACCTGGCCCCCCCGACGACGGGCGCCAGCCGCCACTGGGCCTTGCTGACTCATCCTCGGGAGCGGAGGAAGCCCAGCAAGAGGGGCCACTTCGACGAGGGATGCCCGCTGGACTCTCCGTGCCTCCAGGGCTTGGATGCAGTGTTCAAACGACTGGGCTCGGCAGCTTCGAAGGAGCCGCTGTGGAATTTCGACTACCCCGAGGCGTCTGCCCTGCTCGGAGAGGCGGCGGAGGATCTCGGAGTCGCTCCCGTCACTCTGTATCAGATGAGGCACTCGGGAGCCAGCATCGACCTGGCCAAAGGGTGGCGCACTCTCACCTCGGCTCAGAGGCAAGGCGAGTGCGCCCAGGCCAAGTCCATGCACCGCTACGAGCACAGCAGCAGGCTAGAAAGCAGCCACGCGAAGTTGGCCCCAGCTCTGCGTGCAGTGCGCGAGCAGGCGGAGAGGCAGTTGACCCAGATCTTGACGGGACAGCCCTTCAGCGTGCGTCTAGCGCAAAACTAACCCAGTTGCACCTCGGCTACAGAGGGGCACGATCAAGGGGTCGGCTCTATCGTTCTCGCCTAGGGAAAGGACAGTACCTCGCCGATCTTTTTGCAGGCTGCAGGGCAATCTCGCGCGCGGCCGACAGTTTACGGTTCCGCTCGCGAAGCTGGGGCGTCATCTATGATGCAGAGTGACAGGACTTGCTGTCGCCAAAAGTCTTGCAAGCCATCAGATCAGACGCCCGAGTTGGGCGACTGGTGGCTGCAGTGCTGGCCCCGCCGTGCCAGACCTTCTCAGTTGGGCATGACAGATCTCGGCCTGCGCGAAGTCGCGATCAGCCCCGGGGTTTCAACGAGTCTTTTTTGACTGCTGCCGATGCGGCAGCTGTGCACCCCAGCAACCGTCTTGCTCGAGTCGCTCTGTCCCTGTTCATATTTTTTTCTACGGCGAGGCATTCCTGTCATGCTCGAGCATCCGCTGACCAGCCGACTCTGGCACACTGCAGAAATGTGCGAGCTCTCCCATTGTAAGAATGTCTTTGTTAAGTCGTGCTCGGCCAGTGCCAATACGGCGCTAAATGGAAGAAGGCTATTAGGATTTTGCGTGGCAATGTGAACCTTGAAGATGACTAAACTCACCCAGCGATGTAGACCACAGGGCTGTACATGTTCGAAGGCCCTACGCCCCCACTGGCAGCTGAGCGGCGGGGGGCCAGGTGGCCTCCGTCGCACACGTATCGCTTCTGACTGCCCCAGAGATATGGCGAAGGCCATGGTCTCGACTTTGCTGGCCAGCATCGTTGAAACTAGAGCTGGCTTCACCCACCTTGTTTCTTCCCGCCCAAGTGAACATCCTAATTGGATTCTTTCGGTGTGATTTTGGGGAAGGAGTTTTAAGGCATGCCTTTAGACTCCCGAAGCCTCTGGCCACGACGAGTCCAGAGTTTCGCTAGAATCAGTCTCCGCAAAAAGAGGGACCGTTGCGCTGGATGTTTTAGAACGGGTTGGGCAGAGGGGCCGTCTTGATGATGTTCTCGGCTTCCCTTGTCCGCACTGAGACAGCAGGAACCGTCCAGTCGCTTCTCTTCCCTGCTGCCGTTCATTCTCAAGTTGTTTGTCGGTCTCCCACCCCCCCAACCCTGGGGGAGAAGGAGTTTTAAGGCATGCCTTCAGGCTCCCGAAGCCTCTGGCCACGACGGGTCCAGAGTTTCGCTAGAATCAGTCTCCGCAAAAAGAGGGACCGTTGCTCAGATTTTGCCGCTCTGGTCTCAGGCCCGCAAGTTGTTTGGCGAGCTATAGGGAAGGCTCCCAGGGCGCGTCGAGGCCCAAGCTGGTTCGTTTGCCCAGCCCACGATCTCAGGTGTATAGGTCCCGCTGGCAGTGTTTCGCGTGCGCCAAAAAGTTCGTGAGCCAGAGTGTTGCCGAGGATTCGGGCTGTGGGCCCCTTGTCGCCCTTTTCCGCTCCCTGTGTCGTTCCCTTTTGGCCCCTTCCCCGCCCCACTCGTCATGGTGGCCAGGGTCCAGGCCACGGGCCAAGGCGTTCTGTTTTGCATTAGGTGTGACAGCTACACGAATGGCAGGCACCCCGCAGACCCGTTGGCTGGCTGCACCACCATCGAACTCAAGCAGATTCAGATGTTTCGTGCTGGGCGGCTCCTGTGGTTGCGAGGCCCCCAAGGGTAATTGCGCCGTTTCGGACCCATGGTGCAAATGCTTCTGCGCGTTGGGAATGGGGGGGGGCGTCTTCAACACAGAGTATCCCTGGCACCGATCGTTTTGCGAACCCCGCCCATGGTTGTCTGTGCCTCCTGGGTTCTGAACTGCTGGGGCACCTCAGCCTTGTGGCATCAGGGGTTTTAGCGTCACTCTGCCTGCGCGGCAGGGGTCGGATCACATGTATCAGACTTGCGCCGCCGTCAGGGCCCCCATTTGCGGCGTCCATCCCCCGTTCGCTCTGTGAGTGTCGTGGGGTATCATGGCCAAGACACTGTTCCCCGAAGGGAAGAGGGCTTGTGGCCTAGACCACATACGCCCAGAAGTTTGTTTGGACTGTGAATACACATGTGCGCGGCACCAGAGCGAGAGCTTCATTGTGAAAGCGACCCGCCCTCCATCCTTGAAGCGTCTGTACATTGTATGTTTCAGGACCACAAGTGGTGAGTAGGTATGAGGCGACACGCTGGGCCCGCACCCGCCGACACGTCTGGAGGTGTGACGGGGAGGGTGTTAGTGGGAGTTAGTTGAGACGAAAAGGGATGCAGGAGGAGGAGGAGGAGGAGGGCGACGACGACGACACCGACAACGACGACGACAAAGACGACGCAGACGACGACGACGACGACGGCGATGATGACGAGAACGGCAGCGCAGGCACCACTGGTTCCAAAATGCCAGGCCGTGCACCATCAACTATTGCGCAGCAATTGGCAGCTGGCGCCACGTAGGGTTGGAACTGGCATTCAAGTATCGGGAACGCGGTGCAGTGGCAACGGGGCGTCAGCAGCAGGAATTTGCAGGCAGACGACGAGGCTTGCTTGGGCCAGAGCTGGATACGCATGCGGCCGAGTGTCTTTCCAGCGCTGGGCACTCGTGTTGCTGGACACGCCAGCCCTCCGCATACGCATCTGGCGCGTGGCTTCCCCTGTTTGCCCCGCACGCAGACTCGGCCGTGTGCTCTTCCGCTCTCCTCACAAAGCCTCGCTGGTGGAAGCTGGACGCCCCCCAGAGGGGAGATCTTCGCCAGAGTTTGGGATGAGGATGCATCCTCCAGAGCGCTCCGCAACGCTCTGAGGGCATCCTGGAGCCCCGACGCATCCCCGCGACCCGCTAATTCTCAGAGCCTCCTCCTCCTCCTCCTCCCTCCTCCCTTCTTCCCTCCTCCTACTCCTCCTCCTCCTCTTCCTCCTCCTCCTCCTCCTCATTCAAGGTTGGTGAGGCGTCGGGTTGCGCACAGACTGGCCTCAGGGGCGCTGCCAGGGCCGGCGTTGTGGTGTCGAGGCCGCCCCGGACTACTCGGGGGGTCTGAGGCCAGCTGGGACTGCTCGGGCGGCCTGTTCGGGCCAGCTGGGACTGCCCAGGGCGGGACGGCCCCTGCGCAACCCGAAGCCTCACCACCCGAGGTCGGCCCCGGCTTGCAAGTCACCCCATCCGATCTTCACACCAGCACCGCCTCCCCTCCATCCCCGCAGCGGCCCGGGCAGCAGAGGCGCCACCTCGTCCGCGTGGCGCGCTGCGGCTCCGGGCGGCGCGCCTGCGCTCCTGGGGCTTTCTCGGCCACCGGGTGCCTCGGTCGATGGACGGCCATCGGGGTTTGAGGGCAAGGTCTGCCTGCTTCTAGAAGGCCAGCGCCTTGGGCCTATACCAAATACCGTTGTCGCCTTCCAGTCACAAGCGTCTATTGGTACCATTGGACTTGTTACGTATATATAGATTTTCGGGTTGGATGCGTCTATGGACAAAGCGGCCGTTGCGTTCGGCGCAGTGCAATGTCGGAGAAAGTGTTGGTCCGTCTACGTTATGTCTCTGTTCTGGGAGCAGGTTCCAGATTGTACTCCTCCATCGGGAGCTCGTTCTTTTGTCCTGGGCGGCCGTTCTTCGATGTCTGCCCCTGTCCGTGAAGTACAGTACAGAAGCCATGCGCCAGCCCTAGGCATGGCGCTTGGGCACAACTGCCGCCACAGAGCGGGGTTTCGGGCAGGACGTGCGCGGCCATTCGATTGTGAAACGCAGACGTAACGACAGAGCGCCCGATTGTGAAGCAGAGAAGCAGATCGCATCACGATTGTGAAGCAGGAAGCGAGGAGGGAGAGGGAGAGGAGGACAAGGACGAGGGGGGATTGAAATGGTCTGATACCAGACAGAAACTTATTGCAATTTCTTGTAGACGCACCGAGCCCGGTGCAACTTTGGGCGGCCGCGTCTCCGGACCAAATGCCACTGCTTTGATGCAAACGGCAATTCAGGGGACCCGCTGTTCTTGGGTTCTTTCCATGGTTGCTGCTCTAGCGCTCCTCGTGCACCCAGGTGTTTTGGGGGGGCCACGCAGGGGCTGCGTTTCTTTAGGCGTCCCTTCAGGTAGCAGCTTGGCTGCAGAGGAGGTGGATAAGGACGACGGCATACGGAGTTCCGATCGCGACGCGGCAGTCGCATTGTCGCTCAAAGTCGCATCCTCCACAGTGAGCTGCCGCAGGACGGACTCAGAGATCCGAAGACCGGGACTTGCCAAAGGGCGACGTCTAGCGGGCACGGCAGCTCAAGCCTTCATTCGGGCAGACTGGCCGTACAGAAGACAATGAGAGAGACATAATACAATAAGGCGCACCGGTACATGTAGAGAGAGAGAGAGACAACAAACAAACAGAAGAACACAACAAGTGCGTTGAATTGTTGCAAGCGCCAAGTCCAGTTCGCGTTGTGTCCCACACCACTGCGGCAAAAAGGCGTTCTGCTCACCCTCCCTGGTCTCTCCGCGCCCCTCTGGGGCCAAGGACATCCTCCAGCCGAGGCCCAAGGCTACGAACCTCGTCGTGCTGGGCGACTCTCTCTCCGAGATTCGCGCCGCCTACGGCCCAGGGGGGGGGGTAGGGTCACCTGACAGAGGAGGGGTGGACAGAAGAGCACACGGGGTTAGTGGTGGCAGGGGAGCAGGTCGAAGAGACATGAATCTGAGTGTGTACGTGTGTACATATATGTGTGTACGCAACTTATATTTGTGAGACATGAATCTGAGACTTTCGGAGGTCCTCGCAGACCTTCTGAATCGGTACTGGACCCCCTCCCTAGCGCGCGGAACGCGCCAGGGGCGGCGCTGGAGGTGTCGCCAGGGGTGTCCAGCGCCGACTCAAGAAACCAATGGAGGAAAAACCACCCCGACCGGACAATTGGCGTTTACTAAACAGCCTTGGGCGTTTACTAAACAGCCCTGCCCTGTTTGATTCCTTCTTTCGGTGCGTTGGCTAAACGGCTTCGCGTGTCGGGGTGATTATTATCGGGGTTGATTTTCTGCCCTCTAAGAAATCCGCACGGTCTTACGAAAATATATGTTTATGCAGAGCGTCCCTTTTCTAGAAGCGCAAGAGGGCTGACGGGGAAGAAGGAACCGAGCGCAGCGGCACCAGAGCGTAGCCGCTAGTCCTCCGCGTCGGCCTTCTCCCGTGCGTGCACATCACTGCTGACGGGAGTCGATGGCTTCCTTCGGCACGCGGTCCGAGTTGAGTGCACAGGACTGCGGGCTCACGTCTGAGGGCCCAGGGTTGATGGGTCCAGTTCTCGGTGCGAGGCATAGGGCTTGCGACATACACGCCGGTCATTCAAAGTAGCCATTTTTGGATTCCCAGATCCCAATCTATTTCAAGCGCCTTCCTACTTCAAGAATCGACACGCTTTTGCTGTGTTTTGTTATTCTCTGGGGGGGCCTGGACCCAATCAACTTAATCCGCCTTCCTACTTCATGTTTTTACCTACTTCTTCCGACCGACGTGTACGGGATTGAGGCCCGGGCATTTACTGTTCAGGGCAGGTGTCGTGGGCCCCGCGTGCCTGCCACGGTTCAGGGCGTCGGCTTACCGGCCTACGCCCAACACAAGGCTCGGTCTTGTGCGCCCAGCGTTTGGGGGGAAAGGCCGACGACGAGGGCCTGGGGCCGCGCTACAGTGACGGTGCACTCGCTCCCCGTTCCTCCTTCCCCTCCTCCTCCTCATCATCATCCTCCTCTCGCTCCTCCTCCTCCTCCTCCTCCTCCTCCTCCTCCTCCTCCTCCTCCTCCTCCTCCTCCTCCTCTCTCCTCCTCCTCGCTCCTCCTCCTCCTCCTCCTCCTCCTCCTCCTCCTCCTCCTACTTCGTGCGCCTCTAGAAGAAAACACATGCATAACCCAGGCACAGGGGAAAGGCCGACGACGAGGGCTGGAGAAAGGCCACAGCGAGGGCTGGAGGCTACGCTCCGGGGCTGCCGTGCTCGCTCCCTTCCTTTCCTGCTCACCCCTGGCGCCTCCAGAGGATGGCAGATGCGGCGCTTCCGGAGAGGTCCCTGCCACCCAGCGTCGAAGGAGTTGGCGTCGCTTCCTCCGCGGAAGGTGACGGAAGGGCCTTCGGAAGCTCATGGAAGCAGAACGAGAGCGGCTCCGCCCGCGGAAGTTGGCGGAAGCCGGCGGGAGTAGGACTCAGATCACCAATCGTGGCTGTACAAATCTATCCTCTCCGAGTTTCGCCGAGCGGCCAAGCAGGCGAAGCAAGCTGTCCGATCTGAGAAGCGTCAGCACATTGCGTCACTAGTCGCAGATGCTGAGCGTGCTGACGCAGTTCACGATATCCGTAGATGCTACTCCATCGTCAAGAGGCTCGCGCCAAAGCCCCGTATGCCGATGCTGACGGTCCGCACCCCCGCAACGGGCGCCCCGTGCTTTGATGATTCAGAGGACCAGCAGGTTCGGACAGATGCTTTGTGTTCCATCTTCGAGGCAACCGAGTTGCCCATGGATGCGGACGGAGGCTCCCAAGATATCAACGACGCCCCCAATGAGGACCTCATAGGCCAGTATGACATCACCGACGTGACTAGGGCCCTCGACAAGCTCCCCAACTACAAGAGCGCCCCCGTCCTCAAGTGGACCGACCCCGTCACGTCCGAAGCCCCTCGCCAGGACCCCGAAGGAGCTGTCGCAGAACTGTGGAAGCTCAGCACGGACATCGTAGGATACCCTCTTCTTGGAGTTTTTAGGGCTGCCCAAGCTTACCAACGAGTTCCCCAGAGGTTCAACGATGGCGAAACGGTTTCTCTGAGGCAGCCCAAGGGCGACGGGATGAACGCCAAGGACCATTACAGAACAATCAGTCTCATCGGCCACGTGGGTAAGGCTTTCACGAACGTTACAATTATGCCTGAGTTGCGCTCGATGTCGGGCAAGCTGTCTGTCACGCAGGTTGGCGCAATCCAGGGTCGATCCGCGAGAGACGCCATTGCTTTAAATGATGAAGTCGGCAGACGCTTTCGCTTTAACCCGCACCGATCTCAGTCACCGTACACTATTCTCGTGTCTGCGCTGATTGACTTGGAGAAGGCTTTCGATTTGCTAGATCGGGGTCAAGTGTGGATCGCCCTCGAGCAGCTCGCGCTTTCCCGTCAGACCCGCCTGCTGACTGAGGAACTCTACAATGGCACATGCTACGTACTTCGTGATGCTCGTGCTAATTGCCCCTGTCGCCAACTACTCATCCGCAAAGGCGTTAGACAAGGTAGCGTTGAAGGTCCAGGATTGTTTATAGCTATCTACGACATGATTACCCAGGAGCTCGGAAGTCAAACCACATCCGCGGGGTACCAGGGCATTCAGGCTCAGTACGACCCCCACTTCCAGGTCTTCGGCCAACTTTACGGATATCGAGTTACAGGATCCAGACACGTCCCAGATCAAATTCGTAGATGATTTATTCGCGCTGACGGTTGTCGACAAACTAGATGCTGACACCTCGTTCCTAGACTTCCTGAGG
Source organism: Prorocentrum cordatum (assembly GCA_963575745.1). NCBI lineage: Eukaryota > Dinophyceae > Prorocentrales > Prorocentraceae > Prorocentrum > Prorocentrum cordatum. The sequence continues at coordinate 137,440 of CAUYUJ010018572.1, forward strand.
ACTGACGTGAATGCCAGCGGCTTGACCATGACCGTCCCGAAAACTGAAATGATGTTGAGTGTTGTGGGGAAGGCGTGCCGAACAATCCGACAGAACATAGCGGAACAGCAGACTGGCATTAGCATGACCCACGCAGACATGCAGGCTCGCCCTTAGTGGGCCCTGGAAACGACAGGGCCGTTCTTTTACCGGTTCCGTTTTGCCGTTTTTTTGCCGGTTGCCGGTTCCAACGCCGTTTTTTTACCGGTTCCGTCGCCGTTTTTTGACCGGTTCCGGCTCCGGTTCCAATCCTGGAGCCGTTTGTGTTGCCGTTTCCGGTCGCCGTTTTTTTTTGCCGTTTCCACTTTCAAGGGACATTCTTTTTGGAAGCGGTGAAAAAAACGGCCCTGCCGTTTCCGGGGCCCACAAAAGGGCTCGCCCGCGGCACCCGACGCCGACAGGAAAGTACCTCGGCTGCTTGCTCTCCGCCACCGGTTCCTACTCCTCCGAGGTCAAGACTCGCCTGTCCTTCGCGAATAAGGCTCGCGGCCGGCTGGCCCAGAGAGTGTTGAAACAACCTCAGCACACGATTGAAGGTGCGATTTTGGTGTTCGCTGGTCCGATCTATCGCGCTGGATGCATTGGAGGTCGCTTTTCTGACCCGCGCCGATCCGAAGAAGTTGGGGCGATGGCAGTCCCGCAAGCTTTGACATCTTCTGAGATCCCCCGCCTATATGTACCGCGTATCGAACTCCGACAGTCGCCGTCGAGCCAACATCTTCAGTGTCAGTTCTTCTCTACTCTTCTGCATCGTAGGCTCCAATGGTGGCGGCATGCCATTGCACCAGGACTTCTACCAGAACCCACGCGAATATGACCCCACGATTGCAGTGCGATCGGTTATGTTTTGGGAGGCTTCGTTTGAGGATCCCAGTTGCCTCAACCATTCATGTCGTTTAGGGTAACTCCTTTCTGATTTACGCGTGCTATGGACCCGCATCCCGGCAGAAGACAAGGAACGAACGCCTTCCGATTCGCCGAGTGTTTCTCGCGACTGGCTAGAATGGCTTACCATGCTCTCAGACACAGCTCAAGGTCGTTCTCTCGCATGAAACTGGGAAGAGCATGCAATGGCCAGAAGGGATTGGAGACTCACAGGTTTGTAGTCCACTCCATCGTTGCTAATCGTATGAATATTCATCCAGAAGACCTTAGCGCCCGCAGGTGCCCACATTGCCCCTCGGCCTTTTTACCCGCACGGACACTTTGATCAGACGCATTCAGCTTACACGATGTCCTCATCTCACCGATCCGCTGACATTTCGGGCCAGGTCCAGCCTCCACAGGCCTCGAGACCTGATCAGGCAGCACCGACCCCCAGAGTGCAGGCGACCGATGTTCACGCCAGCAGCCGAGCTTCTCAAGACGAGGGGCGCGGGCGAGGCAGGGGTCGAAGACGCCGGCAACACCAGCAGAGAGGCCGAGGTCGTGGGCATCTCGAGGAAGGACAAGCAGATGACGAAGCTGCTGCTCCAACACTAAGACAACCTCCGCGGGTCGGCGAGGGGCCAGAACGTCGTGGTGAGGCTCAAGGTCGGCTCGCAGATGCAAGTGTCGCTGGCGGCGAGCACCAAGCACCTACCAGAAGCCTGGGAAGGAGGCGCGCGACGCAGTCGCAGCCGCGGATTACCGCGGCCACCCGTTAGGCAAGAAACCAGGCGCCTACCTCCGCATGCTGCTCTTCAGGATGAGCGAGGCAGTGGAGACCAAGTACGACGAGGTCAGGGCCGCGGTGGCACAGGGACCTCGCCCGCAGGAGTCCGAGGCCGCGCTGACGACGTTGGCGAACTTCGGGAAGAGCCTCAAGGATCCCGAGGTGCGTCTCAAAGCGACGAGATGCTTCGACGTGACGGTCACGACGGACAACGACGGAGAGGAAGTAGAGGAGGTCAAATCGATATTCGCAGTTGTGGCGCATCCCAGCATGATGCAGGCCATGTACGTGCCCAGGGCCAATGGCGGCCTGAAGTCCGTGAGCATGATTCTAGAGGACGACGACGCTCCACGGTCCAAGACGGCCAAGGAGCTCGAGAAATTGCTGTTCAAAGGCGGCGGGAACAGCGCAAGCAGCAATCAGAAGGATCAGAAGCGCGCGAAGAAGACATGATGCTATCTGCTGGCCGCCGCCGCTCCCAGCCCCCACCTTTAGACTTCAGTAGTTTTTTGTTGAATCTCGATGCTCGGGCTCTGGAGGATTTTAGTTCAGATATTTTTCATGGTAGCCCGCCTGGATGGTAGAGGGTATCCTGGCGGCCGCTCTCGTTGTGCCATCGCCTCAGAGGAGGGGGTGCTCGAGCGCGGGACCATAGGGTTCTGCATCCGTGCCCGCTCCTCTGGCCCTCGGCCTGCTCGCTCAGTGCAGCGAAGGAGGCTGCGCCGTTCTTCGGTTGTTTTCATGTGGGCCCACCGCAAGACATCCGGTCGACCGTTCGAGGGTGTAGCGCTGGTAAAAAGGAAGTAGATGTTGCCCTCCCCCCAAAAGGATACATGTTTTGGTTCATTGATTCCGAAATGTGCCATTTGCATAAGCATAACAAGCTTAAGCGCTTCGCGTAACCCCGCCAATCCACTTAGAAACGAGGCCCAGACGAGGTGTCTTGATCAGGGATGTGGAGGAGCAAGCATTTGAATAAATGGCTCGGTGAGACGTCGTACCCCCAAACGGGGGACGATAGAGGAGGAATCGGAGGAAGAGGAGGAGGAGGAGGAGGAGGAGGAGGAGGAGGAGGAGGAATCGGAGGAGAAGGAGAGGAGGGAGGAGGAGGAGGAGGAGAGGAGGAGGAGGAGGAGGAGGGAGAGGGGGGAGGAGGGATGAGGGAGGAGGAGGAGGAGGAATAGGCGGATGCGGAACAGGAGGAAGAGGAGGATGCTGATGAGGAGGAGGAGAAGGAAGAATAATAATAATAAGAAGAAGAAGAAGAAGAAGAATAATAAGAAGAAGAAGAATAGGAAGAAGAAGAAGAAGAGGAGCAGGAGGGCGAGCAGAAACGCCAGTGGCCTATTGGATGCTTCTTTGAGTCTCTTCGGATGCCTTTTCGAAGGCATCTTAAAGACCTCTTTGGGCGTCTTGGGGGTGTCGTTGTTGCCTCTGGGCGGGGGGCCCTCGGGGCCTTTGGGGGGATTTGGGGGGGCCTCTTAGGGGCATCTTGGGGGCCTCTTGAGGGCCTCTTGGAGCTTCCTGGGCACCTCTTGGGGCCGTCTTGGGGCACCCATAGGAGCCTCGGGGGCCATCTTGAAGGCATCTTGGAGGAGATCGATCCAATGAGAGGGGTCTCTTTAATTAGGGTCTCCCCCCCCGGAGGCCAGCAAGCGGGGATCGGCGGATAAGTCGTGGGCGAAAACCAGATCCGTGTCCACGGCCTAGTGGGCCAGGCCCCTGGGCCGCGACCCCGCGGACACCTTGTGTTTTTCTCGGATGTCCCGCCGGAACATATTTGTGTGACCGCGTGTCCGCGCGATCGCACGCCGGAATCCAGCCAGTGAGGGCGTGGATATGGATACGTTCGCCGCTCGTGAGGAAGTAGATGATGGGCGGGGCTATTTCCTGCCGTGCTTTCCTTGTCCTGCGGCCGGACAGGGGCGGGACGGGCGAGGAGGCAGGAGGAGGGGTGGGCAGGGGCGGAGTGGGGGGGTGGAGGTGGAGAGGGGACCAAGGAAGTAGGGAAAGGAAGGGTAGAGGGGGAAAGAGGGAGCAGGGACGAGAGGGGAGAGAGGGAGGTGTGTGGAGGGGGGGGGGAGAGGGCAGAAGGTGGGAGACAGGGCTTGAGGGAGCCGGAGGAGGTGGAGGAGGGGGAGGGTTTCTATGGGAGGGCTGAGGAGCGCTGTCCTGCATGGTCGACTCCTCGCTGGTGAAGACCGTCAAGTTCAAGGAGGACGGGCGGCCTTACCCCTCCTCCCAGCGCTCTCGGCGTCGGAGTGGCACTATGAGCAGCAGCAGGAGGAGGAGGCAGTCGACGGTGGGCAGTGGGTGGCCCGCGCAGGGCGAGTGCACACGGACTCGCCCGCTGCGGCCAGGAAGAGCGGTGAGGGAAGGGGTCCATGGGGCAGGCAGAACACAGAGCACAAGCAGGAACAGCAGCATCATGATGATTATGACAGGGGGGGATAGGCTGTTGCAGGGAGGAAGTCGGAGGAGGCGGAGGCGGAGGAGGAGGCGGAGAGGGGTGAGGAGGCGGAGGTGCGAGGCGGCAGAGGCTGCGTGGGCAGGAGAGGGGGAGGGAGGGGAAATGAAGATCGAGGACGGCAGGTGGATCGGGGCTGGGGGAGGGATGAGTTGGGAAGGGGGAGGGTGAAGGGAGAAGGGAGGGATGGGTGTTTAGGCGAAGGGAGGGTTCGTTCGCAGGGGAGGGCTTGGAGAGAGTCGGAGGGGCGAGGGGGTTAACAGGGGAGTGGGGAAGGTGGCCAGTGGGGAACAGGAGGGAGGGGGGCAGTTGGGGGGAGGGGGGGTGCCATGGACCGCCAGGCAGCACCCTCCCAGGCCACCTCGAGGAAGCCGATCGGGCGCAGCCCACACAGGCGCAGCCAGGGCGCGCAGGCATGCGCAGCGCTCTCGAGGCGAGCGGGCCCCGAGCCCCCCCGCACTCGACGCGCCCAGCCGGCGGCCCCGAGGCAGCGGAGCGCCGCACCGGGAGAGGTCGCCGGTGTTGTGATGCATCGCTTCGCCGCTTGGTAGATACTGTCGTGTCACCCTCTTTTGCCAATGCACCTCTGACGTGCACGGCTGCGTCATCTTCTTATTCCTCTTCTTCTTCTTCTTCTTCTTCTTCCTCTTCTTCTTCTTCTTCATCGTTTCGCCGCTCGGCGCGGGCCCCCGCCCACCCCCCCCACCCCCCCGTGGACCAGGTCTTGGCTGCTTTGGCCAGCTGTTCCTGGCGGCTTGTCGGGACCTCTCCTCTCTCCCCCGCCCTTCGGCAGACTGTCGGAACCCACAACGGGAGCACGGTTGCCATCGGGAGCGAGCGCGCCGACCCGCAGTCGAGGAGCAGCAGGTGGCATAAGCATACGTAAAGTGTCGGAGGTCCGCGCGGACCTCCGACGGTGCATGCGTGCAGTTCTCGCTTCTCCCAAGCAGTGTTTGCGCTTACGGTCGGTTGGCCATGCTCAGCGTGTACCCCGAGGCTTTTGGGCCTCCCCCGCGGGGCCCGTGACATGCTCGGCACTTTGGCGGGGCATGGGCCGACATTTAGATGCTCTCTTCTATCTTGGGAGGGTTACCTTAATAGACAGGGAGGAAGTGGGAGGGGGAAGATCAGGATGGGTAGTTACGTTCAAAGTGGGGCCCAGGGGAGGGAGGGAGGGGAAGAATGGCGGAGGGCGGGATGTGTTTCGCCGCGATCGGCCCCTGGGAGTTCCCTCTGGGCTCCGTGGCCGTAAAGCAACGGCTCGCGATGCAAAGCGTCCTTCAAGCGGTCTGGACCTCTGGGGGTTGATGTGAACATCGTTACGTCGGATGTCTGGATCTGTCGATGTCCTGCTACCGCTGTTGGCCCTCATCCCTCTCCCCACCCCTCCCACTGCGCTGGCGTGGGCCCCCTTTTTTCTTCTGGCCGTCGGTGGCGGCTCCTCGTCGCCACGGCTGAGCGCATCTCGAAAAACTTGTCCGTTCGGATCCCGGAACATGTCCGACGCACGCGCTAAGTCGTCGCCGCCCCCCTTCCCCCCTCTCCCCGATCCCTCCTCCCCCCTCCCCTCAGTCCCCTCCCCGTAGGGGCTTCTTGAACATCTCTCGGGGGCCTCCTGGGCCTTCTCGGGGCCTGGCTCTTGAGTCGTCAGAGAGTCCGGAAGCGGCGAGAACGCCAAAATCTTTTAAGAACCGTAGGAGCACCAGAGAATGTTGCCTCGTGGGGCCCTCTTAAAGACTCTTGGGAGGCCTCTTGGAGGCCTCTTGTGGCGTCTTGGAGGCCTCTTCCTCCATCTTGAGGCCATCTTGGGCGTCTTGGAGCGGTCTTGGGGCGACTTGGGGCTCTCTTTGACCATTTTGGAAGCCTTTTGGAGCCGTCTGGGCTCGTTGTTGGGTCCTCCTGGACGGGGTAGGCTGACGGGAGCGATCACATGTGCACATATCCCTATATATGTACACATTCATACATATATGTAGATTGAGAATGACCTTGCACCACACACACACATATATACATATATATATATATATATATATATATTGCCCTACATATATTGCCGCGTAGGCCGCACCGCATAGATTGCACACCGTAGGTTGCAACACATAGGTCGCTCCACAGGGATTGCCCCACAGAATTTGCACCACACCGATCGCACCACATACATTGCACACCATAGATTGCACAACATCGTTAGCACAATTTCTATTGCACCATGTGGATTGCACCACATATTGCTCCACATCGATGGCACGACATAGAGTGATATAAACGCTCTGTTGGGGGTTCGCGCTGGCTAACATTTTATGAATCAACCTTTGTGGGTGCGAACCTGTCGCCCTGCGGTTCCGGAATCGTCTCATTACTTTGGCCGCTGGGGATGATGATGGGGGGCATCGCCACTTGGGCACGCCGCCCACCCATCTCAGGACCGTGCCCTTTCGCGATCGGGGGCATGTCGCCGATCCATCGGCGATGCATCGCCGCTTCCAGCTTGACGCCTCCCCTCCCTCCGAGCCGCTCCGTCCCCGCTTGCTCCCTCCTGTGCCCCCGTGCCCAGGCCTCCGTCGTCGTCGAGTCGTCTCGCGACGTGGGTTCCCGGTAGCCTTCGCCCCCCCACCCCACCCCACCCCAGCGTCACCCCAACACACTTATACTAGATGTGCGTCGCCCCCAGGGGCGACGCGCGCACCCAGAAATCTTATCGTATATGCGCCGTGGCGGGCGCTTTCTGGCCACGCCGCTCGGGAAACGATATACTACAAGATGGATATCATATATGTTCGTGTCGGACGCGCGCCTCCAAGGAGGACATACATATGGTATCAGTATGTCCCTGTGCGGCCCACCCCCCCGCCCGCATCCCTGGAGCAGGCTTTCCGCCATGCGGGCTCGGGAGAGGGCTTCCCGAGGCCGAGGCCGCAGAACCGGATGGGGAGATCGCGAGTTCGCCCAGAGGTGTAGGCGACGCAGGATGGCGAGTGGGCGATGACGGAGGGACGGCCCGTCGTGCAGCAGCCCCCTGGGCGAGGGTGGGAGCACTGTGTTTCTAGGCCTCGTCGCCGTCGTTGTCGAGACTGTGTCATCGCCCCCATCCGAAGTATTTCCCAGCGGCACCAGATAATTGTTGTTGCTCCCTCGTTTTGCTCAACCATCCCGTGGTGGTGGGCCCTCGTTTTGAAGAGACAGCGCCCCGCGTTCCTCCTCATTCTCCTTCTCTTTCTCCTTCTCCGTCTCCTTCTCCTCATTATCCTCTTCCTCTTCCTCTTTCTCCTCCTCCTCCTCCTCCTCCTCCTCCTCCTCCCACCCTTGCCTCTGCCCTCCCCATGTCCACCGTTTCAGCGCACCCAGTACAGCGCTTCGTGGCCCCATAGGGGGCTCCACCGAAGGGCCCAGTGGCTGTGACCACATGCGCACACTCTTCGTGGTTCCATAAGCAGCTCCTCCGAAGGCCCCACTGGCTGTGACCACATGCGTCCCCGCCTTCCCTCTCGGCACACCCCTCGCACGATCCGTGGCCCCATAGGGGGCTCCCTCGAAGGCCCCAGTGGCTGTGACTCCATACGTCCCCGCCTCCCCTTTTCGGCACACCTCTCACACGCTTCGTGGCCCCATAGGGAGCTTCACCGAATCCCCAGTGGTTGTGACCACACGCGTCCCTGCCACCTATGTCGGCCACCCCTGACGCTTCGTGGCTCCATAGGGAGCTCCCTCGAAGGCCCCAGTGGCTGTGATCACATGCGTCCCCGCCACCCAGTACAGCGCTTCGTGTCCCAATAGGGAGCTCCACCGACGGCCCCAGTGGTTGTGATCACATGCGTCCGCGCCCCCGTACAGCGCCTGGTGCCGCCATAAGGAGCTCCACCGAAGGCCCCAGTGGCTGTGATCACATGCGCCCGCGTCAGCCAGTATCGTATTTCGTGCCCCTCCCCAGGGAACTCCACCGAATGGCTTTATGGCGGTGTCCACATACGCCCACCCGCCCAGGTCGGCATACCCTCACCCATGTCGTGGCCCCAGAAGGAAATCCCTCTCCTTCGTCCCACCTGCCTTACGGTACTCACGATTACATATGGTTGGGTCTTCCGCCAGGATCTGTTTTCCCATCGCCGCCATTATACGCTACGTGCTGGTAGCCGCTTCCCCCGGCAGCGGCCAAGCCTTGCTAAGCGGGGACTCGGGAGGCACCTTCCGCGAACGAGCTCATCGGCCAGCTGCGCCGTGTGTCTCAGGAGATGGGCGGCTTGGTGAGCCAGGACGGCCTCGTGCCCCCTCTGTTGCGCTCTTCGTTGACGAAAGTGGAGGAGGAGGGAGGAGGAGGAGAGGATGAGGCGGAGGATGGACGAGGAGAGGAGGAAGGAGGATCACCAGGGGAACGACGAGGATACTGAAGAGGAAAGGGAGGAGGAGGAGGAGGAGGAGAAGGAAGAGGAGGAGGAGGAGGAGGCGGAGGAGGCGGAGGATGAGGAGGGGGGAGGAGGGGAGAAGGAAGAGGAGCAGGAGGAGGAGGACGCGGAGGAGGACGCGGGGAGGAGGAGGAGGAGGAGGAGGAGGAGGAGGAGGAGAGGAGGAGGAGGAGGAGGAGGAGGAGGGGAGGAGGAGGAGGGGGGATGAGTAACAGCAGCAGCAGCAACAGCAGTAGCAGGGAAACGGGGGGGATGCGTGAATGGAAGAAGGGGGAGGAGGAAGAGGGGGATGGAGGGGGAGGAAGAGGAGAGGAGGAGGAGGAAAAGGACGAGGAAGAGGCGGATGATGATGAGGAGGAGGAGGAGGAGGAGGAGGAGGAGGAGAAAGGGGAAGGCCGTTTGCGGGAAACTCGTATCCCCGACGTGCAGGAGGGGGACTGCCTCTGCCCGCTGGCCGCCCGCGGCTGGCGGGCGCCAGTCGCCATACGGTCGTCGAGATATCATCCAGATCCACGGACGGACTAACCAGGACTACGGGTTGATCACCAAGACCTACGTTTGGAACAGTAGTCACATTACGAGCATCCCCATGTTGGATACTCTCTGGCAACGCAACCGGTAGTCAGAGTGGGATCCGCTCCCAGGCGTCTGGGATACCACGTCAGACAGGACGTCAGCGGCGACGAATACGACATCAAAACCACATCGGCTACAACATATACGACACCATTCACGATACATCGGGCTACACATACATCGTTGTCGAGGTCCCAGAGCACAACCACATGGTCGATCAGCAGTACTTCCTGTGCACCTACGGCCCCAGGAGGAGTATTCCGCCTTCCAGGTCTACGACGGGCCGCAGGGCTACGACAACCGCCAGGACTGCAGGGACACCCAGGGCGTGGAACACTGCAATTCGGCAGCCGGCGACTCTGATTTGCATTTCGGAAATTCTTCACGCTTCGCGTATCCCCACCAGCCCATCTCAAAACAGCAACTCTTGCGAAGCATGCCGACAGTCGTGTTTTTCAGGCGTGTTTCCGCCTGCCCCCGCATTTCTCCCCTGTTCCTCTTTCCTCCCGCCTCCTTGTACATCCTCCTTGTGGTGGGAGCGGGAGAAGGACGAGGCGGAGGAGGAGGGAGAGAAAGCGCTCCTCGTGGTTTGAGTCGTTTGGGGTTTCTCGTCCTGGTGTGAGTCGTTCGGGCCCTTCTTCCTGGTGTGAGTCGTTCGGGCTCTTCGTGGTGTGAGTCGTTCGGGCTCTTCGTCCTGGTGTGAGTCGTTCGGGCTTCTCGTGGTGTGAGTTGTTCGGGCCCCTCGTCCTGGTGTGAGTCGTTCGGGCCCCTCCTCCTGGTGTGACTCGTTCGGGCTCCTCGTGGTGTGAGTCGTTCGGGGCCCTCGTCGTGGTGTGAGTCGTTCGGGCTCCTCGTGGTGTGAGTCGTTCGGGCGCCTCGTCCTGGTGTGAGTCGTTCGGGCCCCTCCTTCTGGTGTGAGTCGTTCGGGCTCTTCGTGGTGTGAGTCGTTCGGGCCCCTCGTCCTGGTGTGAGTCGTTCGGGCTCCTCGTGGCGTGAGGCGTTCGGGCACCTCGTCCCCTTTTGGGGCGTCTTGGGGGCCTCTTGGCGGCCCCAGGGGCTTCTAGGAGCGTCTTGGGTGCCTTGGGGGAGCCTCTTCGGGCCTCTTGGGAGCCTCTTGGAGGCCGTTTGGGGCGTCTTGGGGGCTTCTTGACGGCCCCAGGGGCTTCCAGGCGCGTCTTGGGTGCCTCGGGGGAGCCTCTTGGGGCCTCTTGGGGGCCTCTTGGGGGCATCTCGGGGGCCTCTTGGAGGCCTCTTGGGGGCCTCCTGGGGGCCTCTTGGGGCCATCTTGGGGCGTCTTGGTGCCTCCTGGGCGCTTCTTGGGGCCATCTTGGAGGGAATCGATCAAAGAAGAGGGGAGCTTTAATGAGCGCTGCCCCCTGAGAAGGGCAAAATGGGGCCAACACCTTCGTAAAATCAATGATTCTGGCTTGAAAGAAGAGGGGAGCTTTCATGAGCGCTGCCCCCTCAAAAGGCCACAATGGGGCCAAAACCGTAGTACAATCAATGATTTTGGCTTCGAAGAAGAGGAGAGGGTTTTTTCTGCCTCCCCCCGTCGGGGCCAGAATCCTCGTGAGGGGTGTAGTTTTTTTAGCCCTCCCAGGAGTCGAAAATGACCCCCCTGACGACCCGCGAGGCGCCCTCTCCAGGCCCAGGGGGAGGGGGTAGGGGGAGGGGTAAACCCCTCCCCGAAGGGGAAGAAGGGGGGTTGGGGGGTTGAGAACAGAGAGAGCTCGCTAAACCACTCACGCCCAAAGGGCTGGTGGGACTACGAAAAGAGCGTGCTCCCACGGGCGTATCTACCCGACCTGCTACAGCCACCAGCGGAGTTACCAGGGCCACCAGACGACTACGAGGGCCACGCGCACAGCTACGAGAATCATCGCGAGAGCTTCAAGACCAACGTGCCGAGCTACGAGATCCACTGGCAGAGCGCGAGAGCCGCGAGCTGAGCTACGAGGGTCGCGAGCTGCGCTACGAGAAGCAGGGTGACGAAGGCCACCTGGGAGTTTATTTGTGCCACCGCCACCGCCTAGGCTTTGAGGGCGACGGGCACTGCGATTACCGCCACCAGTAGAGCAACCACGGTCACTGGCCCTTCGCCTTGTGGCGAATGCGTCGCAGCCCTAGGGAAGGGGACAAGGTGGGAGCTGCCGCGTCAAAGCGGGCCCCACTGGGCGTGTGATGGCTGTTTCAGGCGGCGGGTCTCCGGGCCCTGCCCCCCCCCCCCCCCCCCGTGAGGCGAGGGGGGGGACGAGGAAACCGTGAACAGGATAATGTTGGCACAGCGATTTACAGGGTCGGCGCGATTCGTTTTTGCCTCAGTCACGGCTTGCAGAGCTTCGCGATATGATCGCCGCAAGATTCCCGGAGTCATGGTTTAGCAGACGAAATAGATCGAATGCCCCGCCCTCTCCTTCCTACACCGAATGCGCCTGCTTGTTCCGACCGAACAAGCTGCCCATGGTGACGGACTCACTTGTCGCGGGCGGCACAATTTTGCCACCGCGTGTTTGTCCGCTGCAGGAGGATAAGTGTCATAGAGATTGAAGCTGGTTATGGTCGGCTCTGTTGCCGTGCTCGCGGGCGCGACGCGGGCGGCGCGTCCGACTGCGAGCGCGTGCCCGCTCCTTCGGATTGAAACAAGTTGCCCCGGCGTGGGCGAGCGGAACCGGTCGCAACCTGGCTCCCTGGGCTCGCGGCAGTTCCCGCGCAGCGCGCGCAGTGGGCGCATTCTTCCCCGACGAGCTCGCGCGGGCCAGCCAGGTCGCGGGGCAGAAGCGTCGCGGCCGGCTCCGGCAAAGGGAGTTGAACAGCATGAGCGAATTAGACGTTTAGCGTCGCGTCCTGCTGCGCCTGCATCGGCGGCCGGCGTTTTGGATCCCCGCTCCTTGTTACGCAGACAGGACATATCACTGGAGAGCGCGCGGCCAGGGAACCCATTCGCGTTCCCGGGAGGTCCCCCGAGGTTCTGGCCCGCGCGCGTTCGCCGACCGAGCCGCGCCTCCATTCGTGGGAGGTTATAGTTAGAATCCGTCCGTGTGCGCCTCTGGTCAAAAACAGACTTACCATGGCTCAGTCCCGCTGAGTTGAATTCATTCTCTCGCTCAATCCAGCGAAGCCGCGCCGAATCTGGGGCCTGGCCCCCCGCGCAATCCGGCCCGGTGGCCTTCTGTTCGGGCCCGCTAGATTTTGGCCGTTTCGACGAGGACCTCCCTCGCGCGCGCCTGGGCCCCCCTGCCGCGCCAGGGCGGATGCGCGAGGGGCGGCGGCGCGACGGCGCCGAGTCTCTGCCCCCCGCGTGCCGGGGCGGCGGCGGGCGGAAGGCCCGCGGTCGCTAATGCAGGCGCGCCGTCTCCGCGGGGGCAGCGCGCAGCTGCGCTCGACGGCGCCGGCGACGCTGGCGGGCGCTCGTCTCGGAGCGCTTCCGCGCGCCTCGGCGCAGTCGCGGCGCGAAGAGGCCCGCCATGTCGTCCGCTTCGGCTATGTTCGAGGCCTGTGCGCTCGCAATTCATGCGGCGTCTCCACTTGGCGCAGCTTGATGGGTCCCCAGCGCGGCGAGCTGCATGTCTCAGCGCGCCCTCCTGTCCCCGCGCGAGGTCGAGGTGGCATGATGCGCGCGCGGCAGAGCACGATTGTATGTTTGCTATCTGACACTTCCTCGGGTCTCCCATGCCACTGTGCGCCAGTCATCTACGCTATGAACGATTCCTTCTCCGCTGAAGAACTCAGACCGGTGCGACTGCGTCGGTTCTTGCGCAATCGGCGGGATGGGATGCGTTGCCGAGGCGTTGCGAGAATCATTTCAAAGCCATCACTTGTGCATGCCAAGTTCGCTCTGCGGAGTTCGCCCCACCGACCGCGGCCGGAACGGCGCCTCGAAACTTGATTTACTGATAATCCGGATTGGCCAGCGCATGCATGCGATTAAATGCCCCACTATGATTCGCCTTGCAGAGGTGCCTCATTTCGCGTCTGGATCTTGAGCTTTGCTGGATCATGCCCCGTTGCAAATTGGGCTGGCTATTGGCTCGCCGTTCGCATGCGCCATGAAGGGCCCCGCGTGGGATCGCGACCGCGTGGCCCGTGCCCTTCGAACGCCTGGACTTCGCGACGCGTTCCCAGGCGAAGTGGAGAGCGGCTCATCTCGTTCTCAACGCTCTCTTGTCTCCCGGCTATTTCGAATAGAAGATCTGCGCCCCGTTGCATAGGCGAAGCTTCTCCCCCGCGGTCAATTTCGCTCCGTTGTTGCCCCCGTGCCCCTCGTGAGTTTCAAATCCGCGAGTTGCCGGCTCGGCCCAGCGGCCGCGCGCGGCGGCAGCGCGGGACTTTGCGGCGCGCTTGGGCAGTTCAACTGCGCGAAGCTTAGCCGACGGCTTGCCGATGCACGTCGTTGTCTCGGAAGCTGGCCAGCGCGGGCATAGGCCCCGAAAGTCGGCGCATCTGAAGCACGCCATGGGCCGCGATGCACGGCGCGCCCTCGACGAGCTAATCGCTGGATTCGGAGTGAAAGAAGAAACGTCAGTGATTTGGTTTTTAGCGTTTTCGGCCCATCGTTGTGGAAACAGTTGTTGCTTCCTTGTCGAAGGCTGCCCCTCGCCGCCCCCGTCGTCTTCGCCCCCGCTCGTTTCTGCCGCCGCCCCGCCTCCTGGAGCTGAAAACTCAGTCTTTCAAATGAGAAAACGGCGGTTTCACGCTGGCCAGAGACGGGCCCGGAGGCCGACGGCCCCGGGAGGGGCAATCGGCCATTGGGCCCCGCCGTACTCCGCGCCAGAAGAACTACTGCGCGCCAGGGGGGGGACTCGAGGACGTTGTAAATGGCAGCGCCAACAACGCAACCAACTGACATGGAGGTGCATGAAAAACGAAGCTGGGGGCGCTTAGCCCGAGCGCATGATCTATTGTTCAGTTCGAAAGTATGATCCTACTTCCACTTGGACAGCAGGTGCATGCGAGTTCCCAGTTCTGAGGGTGGTCTCGGCGCTATGGCTCCGATGCGTCTGAGTGTGGAGCTCGACGCGCCGCGCCCCCCCGCGCTGGCATGGCGCTCTTGACTAGGCGGAGGTGAAGGGGGGGCAGAGATATTGAAGGTGCTGTGACGCCCCCCCGGAAAACGGCTCGTGGACCTTCGGCCCCTGCACGGGGCATGCTTGGCGAAATATGGCCGGCGATGCCCGGGGCGCGGCGTCATTTTCAGCGGGGATTTTGTTTTTTCGGCTGCCGCGTTTGTAATGTAGAGCCGTCTGGTGATCGGCTGGAACGCCCGTTGCGGCCGCGGAGAAGGCCGCCGCGGGGCCGCGCGCGACCCCGAGTGGGGGCGCCAGATCTGCGGGGACTTCGCGCGCCAGCCCATCGAAGAAGATTTCAACATCCGCAATCTGCGCCGGAGGCGCGGCCGCGGCTCGGCTGGCATCGAGCCCGGGGCAAGCAGATGGAGGGGGGGGGGGGGGGGGGGGCGCCCCCCCAGGCCCAGAGCCTTCCGGGGAAGACAAGGCGCCGCGCCTTTCCTTTTGCCTTCCCCTCAAGGCAAAGGCAAAGGGAAAGGGCCAGAGCCTTCCGGGAAAGACAAGCGCCGCGCTGATCCAGCGCGGCCCAGCAACGAATCGTTCAGGCAACGGCGCCCGGGGAGCTCCTCCCGGCACGCCTAACTGACCCGGGCCCGCGCCGGCGCTTGCTACGGAGCCCTGCTGCCCTGGTTCTCGCCTCCCACTTCGATTGCAGCAGCAGCCCTGGCACTCGCGCGCTGACCCGCTGCCCCTCCGACCCCCCCCGTGGCCGCCCTGCGCGACTGCTTCGGCGCTTGCGCCGCGCCGCGGGGTCGCGGGCCCCCCCGTCTCGGCCTTGTCTCCCTCGGGGGGAGGGCGGCCCTGGCGCGGCCGCGCCTTCCCCCCCGCGTGGCCCGACGCCTGCGTCGCCCCCCGACGATTGCGCCAGCGCGGTGCCTCCCCAGACCCCGCGCCTCCACGCGACCCCCAGGCGCCGTGCAGGCGCGCCCCCCCGCGACTCGCGGGGGCCCTGCCTCCGCGTTCTGTGCCGGGCCGGGCGCGCAGCCTGCCCCGCCTCGCCCCGTCTGCCCTTCTCCCGCCCGCGCTGCCGCAGTGTACTTTGGGAGGGGGGGGGGGGGGCAACAACAGTAAGCGGACTTAGCAAGTCATGTGCTGAAACTTACAACATTCGCTAAGTAAGTTGATGCACCTCAGTTGCAAGTACATGCATGTTGGCGTGCAGCAATGCATTTCAGCTGCATAATATTTGTTTTCAATTGCGCGAGGCGCACAGCGAGCCGCATCCACGCACTGCGAGTGCACAACCTCCTGCGTCGTTGCGCGCAAGAAGCCAGTCGGCAGCTCACACGATTGATTACCACTTGAACATAGGAGGCACTATCGCAATTTATCCGCCTCCACTTCGTCTGCATGCCTTGCAAGGTTTCGAATCTCTAACGAGGCCACAACGGTCGGTCCACGCATCGCATTTGACACTGCTTGCATAAGACACGCCCGCATAGCAAGGGTGGTCATGGTTTCGAAACTGCGCAAACGCCCCCGCCATGGCGGTGGCGATGTCGGTCGAGTGCACCAGTTGCGCGTCGTCGTCGGTTGGCGCCACGGCCAGCGCGACGAGCCGATCATCGTCACGAGTGATGTCCCAGACAGATACAGGCAACACCATCGTTCCATTGGCTGCAGCGTGAAACCATACCTCCCCCACCGCCTTCTCATTGCCAGTAGACAGCAACGCGATGTCACGAGACTGGCAGGTCGACAGCGACGACGCGCGAGCCCTCAGAGCCGCGGTCGCGGAGCCCTGCGGGGGACGATGTCCGACCTTCTCCTCTGGGAAGGCGCGCATCTTCCTAGGCGCCGCCCTGGGGTTCAGCCAGTGCGGCGAGAAATCGAACGCGTCGGTGCTGCGCAAGTTTGCTAAATGCAAGCATGTGACCTCGGACAGCACGCTCCTTTCAGAAGCTTCCAACTGGTGCATATCACTGCAAAACCGTTTCGGCACCAAGGGCTTCATCTCGTGTGCAAAGCACGAAAGAAGGTATCCAAATTTGAGCAGATGCCTCGGGGAATGGATCAAACAATGAACTTTCGGTGGCATGTACTCCTGCCGTTGGGCTGCTTCACAGGCACCTAGAAACGCGTTCGTCCTGTCTCTGAGAGCGTCGGCAGACGCGCGGCCTGATGCTGCAGCAGCGATGCACCACGCCAAATCACACAAACGAGCAAACCCTACGCACTCCATGCGTGCGACCCCCATAGGACATATAATTTGCACCGCACAAGTATACATCAGCGGCAACAAAGACAATGCCTCACCCGCCTGGCACTTCAACGCTTTCGCGTTGCCGTCGGCCATCTCGCGGCCTTGCTGGAAAAAGCTTAGCCGAGTTATCAGCGCCGCCGTGCGCGCGGGGCAAAGACCACAGCGCGATGTTTTCTTCGAGACAGGAGTCTACGTTTGAGAGCCCCATACTCTTGCAACTCGCAGGAAGAGGTGTGCACACATTTTATAAACACCCCGAATAAAGTATGCGTGCATCCAGTCGTGGCAGTATTCGCCAGCAGGCAAGGTAATGTGATCCAGCTGCGGGTCTAGCAGCACGTCATGCACGCCGTGGTTGAAACCGAATGCTTGCTCGCGGATCCTGGATGGGGGCAACTGGGCAGCGTGCTGCTCAGTCACCTGCTCACCTTCCCAATTCCTCCTCCCCCCACTTCATCGTCTCCCCATGGGAAGATGATGATGGGGGACGGAGGAAGATGAGACGACTGCAGTCGTCTCATCTTCCTCCTTCGAATTTGCAGGCCCCCTACGGGTCTTGAAATTTGCGTTGGCGTCCGTCGCGTGGAACCGAGCCGACCTCCGCGTGCCCCCCCCCCCCCCCCCCAATGACGCCTTCATTCGTCGCGAAGTCGATGTCAAGCTCGCGCATGGCGTCTGCCCTCAGCAGGGCCACCCCCTCTTCGTTGACCAGCGAGCTGCCCGCCGCAATCGCACTGCGGCAACGCATGCGACGCACGGTGCCAGCATCGCCTTTAATAAGCCAAACCAGCTTCTGCACGCCGCCGTCTTCAAGGACCACCCCGAGCACGCAATGCAGCCTGACGCCAGGTTCTACTGCAACGCCCGTCGAGTGCAGTGAGCAGTCTGATCTGCAGAGCGTATCTTTTTTATCAACAGCTTGAATGCCTGTGCGACTCCTGCACTGCTGTTCGGTACGCGTCTTGACCTCAGAGTCCCATCGCAGCGCCATGCGCCCTCTTGCGACAGCACCCCCGCCCCCAATTCTGGAACGCAAATACATGACACATCCAAGTCTTGTTGGAACCATCTGGAGACAATTGGTTGCCTGGTGCTACTTCGTCAGTGTATCATATCAACGACCACAGCCGCTCGAATGAGCACGGCCTCGACGCCGATGTGCATTGGATGCGGGCCTGCCAACTGCTGCATACGTTGCGCGCCACGCACAGCATTGCTGGGAGATTGGCGACCGTAAACCCCGTCCCTGAATCAATGGCAGCGCAAGTGATATCATGGAACCGCGTGCCATGCGGCGTCGCTTGGTTCCAAATAGAGCCCCTAGCCCCACGGACCTCCCTCCGCGATGGCGAGAACGGCCCCCATGTGCACTCGTCCAAGATCGCAGCCAATGCAGCGGCAGATGCACGTGGGCATTTCCGCCTCAACGATTTTATCTTCTTGTGCTTTTCAGGTTCGGGCACCATGTCAGCGCTGAGCGAGCCCGCCTTTGGGCCACAGCGGCAACTGCGGGGCGCGGGATTTTTTTTGGGGCGCGGCGAGCTTCGAAGCGCACGCATTGGCAGAAAGGTAGGGTGAACAACATGTTGGGCACCCGTTGAAATACAATATACTTGCACCATGGGCGCATTCACGGTCACGCGCATGTACAACCACAATTGATACCTCAATGAATGCATTGCAGGCGCGCACATGCGCAGCCACCCGCGCCTCTGCAGATAGTCCCGCAACCGGACGCGCGCTTGAACGCACGATTACACGCAGAGCGCACTTGCAGTCTTGACCGCGCAATGCGCGCGCCGCTGCGGCCAACTGCAATCGCGCGCTCACAAACTGCCCCTCAACTCGTTCCGTTGCCCCCCCCCTCCCGCCGAGCGCCCTTCGCCGTCGCGTCAGCCCCCCCCCCCCCGCCCACCGCCCACGCGCCCCCCCCCCCCCCCCCCCCCCACCCCGCCCCCATGCCCCCACTCATCGCGCCCACATGTCCCACCACCCCCTTCCCCAAATCCCCTCTTGGGAACTGGCGCCCCCGCCGACCACGCCCCTAAGCTGCGCTACCGTGCAATCACACCCCATAGGCTCTGCAAAAATACATGCAACAACGCAGCCACAGCTGCAAACCCCGAAGGCAGTCGCGCGTGCGAATGCAGCAGATGCTGCAACGCTTGGCAGAACGCCCGCGAAAGACCGAATGCGAACGCGTCAGGACATAACTCGCGGATAGACGCACCAAGGCGCGAACGCGCGGCAAATGATTTACGCGAAACCGTTTTCCATTGATGTTCTGATGCGGCGATCGCCCCCCGAACTCTCCACGGCGAAAGATGCGAGCAATGGCAACCAATCTAGACTACGCGCATATCGTGCGATAGAACCCGCCTGCTCACACACCCACGCAGGGCGGGTGCGCAACATCATGTATCAGGCGTTCTTGCTGCTCTTCCACATGCCGCTTGCCGACCTGCATGCATCCCGCGCAAAGACGAGCGCCTGCTTCTCCGTGCGCTTGCTGTTCTTGGCCCACGTGGGCGCCATGCCGTACCACCTGGAAGCACACGCGATCTGGGCGAACCGGCTGTCATCTGGCGCCCAAGCAATTTTGAAAGCACCGCCTGCCGACGCCCACGGCGCGGCGGGCTTCTCCGCGACAGGATCGGCGGCCGACGACTTCTTTGCAACGCTCGTTGGAGCAGATGGCTTCTTCTTGGCGGCACGGCTGCCTTTCTCCGAGCTCGAGGCGCCCAGCGCCCCCGCTGTTCGCAGGACTCCTGCGCGACGCGATCCGCGGCAGACGCCGCGCCGCCATCGGCAGGCTCTGCGTCGCCAGCAGCAACCGCTGCTGCATCATCGAGTGGAAGGTATGTGACCTTGGGCTCAACAGCGAGAGCTGCCGCATCTGCGATGGGGGTTGCAGCCGCACCAGTGATGGCTTTGCCTGCCTGAAACGACCCAGTCGGCACGTGCTGCTGAGCAGAACGATGCCCTGCCGCGTGCAGGCCATGAATTTAATCGTCCAGCTTATTCACCTCAGAGTTGCCGTCTGTGGGGCGCTGGTCTCGCGAGTGCCGCGCCACCGCGCCGCTCCTTCTGAAGCGGCTCCCACGACGACGACGACTGCCAGTTGCCGCCTCGATCCTTCTGAAGCAAAATGAGGTTGTCGCGCAAGGCAAATGCCCCCCCCAATGATATGCATAAATCTATGAAGTTGTCAATGGGCGGATCGCCCTCATCGCATGCTGCCTCTAGCACATATGCGGATAAATCCGCAGGCTTCTCGGGGTAATTCACGATGTTCGACTTCGCCCATGGCGATGCGGTATTCTTCATGTGAAACACGAAGTCGCGAAAGGTGTTGTTTATGCTGTGGCAGGAAGGCCAATACTTGTTGTGGGCATGTTCGCAGTACATCAAGCTCACGATGCACGATTTGAGGCACTTGTCGCGCCCTGGCTGGGAATATCCAAGCGGTGCAACCGAGCTGCAATCGCGTTCATCTTCTTGGTTTCGGATGTTCTGTAGTCTTCGAGGACGGCCCAGTCTTGACTTGTCAGGTAGCTGTGCAAGTGCATCAATCCCTGATCGCTGCCACCTGGACCCGAGGTGATCGCTGCAACGTTGGCGCCTTTGCAATCGATTGCGGCCAACACTGCGTCCTTAACAGAGCTGATCGCGCACCGCGCCCCAACCAAGTCAGCGAGGGCAAGCGCATCTGGCGCTGATAGCGCGACGAGAGACGAAATATGTTTGCATAGTGATGCGGAAAAGTTTTTCTGCAGCTCCACGTTGCCTGGGCGTTTGGACCTGAGGTCCGAGAGGTCCGATCCATCACGTTTAATGTCTCCATTCGTTGCCAGCGGTCGACTTGTGGCAGCCCCGTGGGGCCTGGGCCGGATATGGTTATGGAGCGCAGACCGCAAGTGGCAAATTGAGCAGGGCGCATCGCATGACAAGATGCGCGAGGGCGGGGAGAGGAACTGAGGGTGTCACATTTCGCGCGCAAGCGACGGCTCGATACTGCATGACCCCCCGCAGACGCATCGCCTATGGACAGCGCGTCGTCGTCCACGCCGTCATCGCCAACGTCGTCATCGTCGGCGTCGCCCAAACCGTCGCCACCGTCTGACGCCATGCGTCGGCATCGTCGGCGTCGTCGTCGCGATCGCTCGTCGTCGCACACGTCGCAGCTCGCTGGTCGCGGCAGGGAATGGGGCCCCACGTCGCGCCGCACGGGAGTTCACACGCTGGCGGCGCCTCGCCCCGCGCCCGCGCCTACATCGAGCCCCTGACCCACTCGGCGCGGCGCTCCATATCCACTGCCAGCGCCGCCCTTGCTGCTGCCGCCTGTTCTCTGCGCTCCCTGCGCCCCCGCTTCTGCGCCGCTCTGCGCAACCGCGCCTGCTCCCTCTGCTCTCGCCTCTCCCCGCGGCGCCTCTGCTCCTCCCGATGGCGCATCTGATCTTCCTGGCGGTGCGCCTGGCGCACTCGATCAGTCATGCCGAAGACGCGGTCGATCACGGACTGCTGCGCTCTGTTCCAGCGGCGCGGATCTGCGATGGTCTACTTGGCAGCAGCGAGCTTGGTCTGCGGGCGAAGTTAACGCCGGCTCGGCGCCGCCATGAGCTGCGGGTAGCACTCGCATGCGGGATTCGCACGGCGCGTGCGAGACGCGCGCGACGAGTGCGGGACGTGCGCGGCGGGAATGCCGACTGAGCCCAGTCGCTGGGTGCAGGGGCGCGCTGAAATAGTTGATCGGAATATGAGTGAGGCCGCGAGGCCAGCGCGTAAGAATTAAGCTCGGATCATAACGTCAACGGCAATTTCAGACTGCAGCTCAATACAGAATTGCATCATGCAGCAGCGCTGCAGGGCTGTTGGGGGCGGGCTCGGCATCGAGGGGATGAGGCCACCGGTGAATCAATGAAGTCGGCTGAATCGACTGAGCGCGATCTTGTGTATGACTCGCAAAGTGCACGCGCGAACGATGAGGGATGACCATGCGATGCGCACCACAAGTGCGAGAATGCAGCAATGCCTGCAAGCGGGCGCGGATGCAGTTGACTGCAGCCCGTGAGCGCAATCCGAATGCAGTGGGATGCAGGCGAGAATGCGCAACCCGAACTCAACGCGTCAGCGAACACGCGGGGAGACAGCACGATCGGATGGGCGGACGGACGCAAAGGCAGGGGGCGGAGGGAGGGAGGCAGGGAAGGAAAGAGGGAGGAATGGGTGGAGATGGAGAGTGACTTGGAGAGGTGGGGAAGGAAAAAATGAGGGGGGCATGGGCAGGGATGGGGGACGGAGAAGGGAGGGGGGGAGGGGGAGGGGCGAGTTGGGGATAGAGGGAAACGGTTCTGCGAGAGGTGACGACGAGCAGCAGATGGAGATGACCGGGAGGTGGTTCACGGCCGAAATAGCGGCCACCTCACAATTAATACATGTCTGAGTGGCAAGGGCGACTGCCACTAGGCTCGCTGGAGCCACAGAGCAGTCGCAAGTCTGCGCTGGAGCCGCTGAGCAGTCGCAAGTCTGCTCTTATGCCCATTGACGGCGTCGTAAACGAATGGCGCCTAAAAGTGCGATCGCACTTTTTGGTGGGCAGGCGACCGCGCCTAAAAGTGGGATCGCACTTATTGGCGTCGTCGCAAGCTCGCCTAAAGGTGTGATCACACTTCTAGGCGTCATGTCTGTTGCGCCGCGGGTCGCCCACAGCACATGTCCACGGCGTCCGCGGCGGCGATGGACGACCTAGAGGTAGTCCCTATTGGCGCCTGTCTTGCCGCCCTTGCCGCTGCTGCCGCTGCCCTTGGACGCGCCGCCCTCGCTGTCGAACCTCTCGCGCGCCGCCGCGAGGATCCGCTCGACCTCCGTGAAGTCCGACGCCTAATCGGCCGCGATCGCCTCGAAGCCGCGAACGGAAACCCACCCCGAGCCCCTGGGGATCTCGCCGCACTTCATGGCTGCGATGACGGTCTCGAAGGCGGCCCTGGTCGGCCATCCCGATCAGCGGCCCGCTCCGCCCGCCGCGCACCTGCCCCTCGCCGCGGGCGTTGTAGCGGTGGCCCCACACGGGCGCCGGCGGCGATGGAGCGGGCGGCTGCTAGTGCACGGCTGGCGGCGGCGGGTACGCAGGCTGCTTCGGCGTCGGGTTCATCCAGT
>CAUYUJ010018572.1:165000-200951 GCA_963575745.1 Prorocentrum cordatum
GGCCCCTGTCGACAGGAATTTCCTGCCCCCCGGCAGCTGTGTTGTTCAACCTCTCAATGCCGCTGGTAAGCAATAGCTTCGCCACGCCGTCAGACTGCTCAGCGGAAGCCAGGTTGGCAATGGCGAGCTTCTTGTTGGCACCATGCATCTTGCCTTGACGGTGCATGGAATTAGCCGACGGGGCGCCAGATCCCCCGCCGCAGTGCGTCGCGAGCTTGCCGATCTTACCAATGTATCCCCCTCAGGGGAAATGCGCCCCCTGCAAATTATGCAAGGCGCAGGCGCGCGCGGCCAACGGCAGATGAACGTTGGAAAAACACCGAAAGTCACAACGTTGATGTTTTTTCCGCACGATGTGGCCGCGCCTGCCTGTACCGCGCGCATTTGCCGGGGATGCATTTCTGCCGCCTGCCTGGCATGGAGGCCGGCACATCTTCACTGCCTCAACCCGGGCACCAGAAGAAGACCCTGCAGGCATCAGTTCTGCAAGTTCTGCAATGCTCACGCAAACTTCGAGCTCCGATATCAAATTGGCAACGTTGTTGCTCGCATTGAGGGCGCGCTGCGCCAAATCTGGAAGGCGCGGTGACTTCTGCCTGCCACGGCAAGACGGTCCGACGCCAGCCCTTCGCGATAGCGGCGCGGAACCGCGCGTCCTGGGACAACGTCTCTGCGTTCATCTTCCCGCCCATTGTCGGGTCGGCGAGGGTCGGCGCAGGCGCGGGGCAAGCCGCCTTCGCGGCCTTGAAACACTGCGTTGTGTGGCCCGCCCCCACCGAGCAGAACCTCTCTGCGCCCGTCATCAGCGCCAACGTGCCCTTACTGGACGAGATCAGCTTCTGATTGGATGCAACCTGGGGCGACTTCATCGGATCCGTGGGGACGCGCTCGAAGGCAACCGCCTTCTCGAGCTCAGCAGGGTCAACGCCGATCTGCTTGAGCATTGCGCCAACCCTGTGGACGTTGCACGCGTTCACACCATGGCCAGAACGGTTCGAGAGGTGGATGATGAAATCATCCGCCTGGGCGGCGATCGGCGCGGCGACCTCATCATTCATAAGGCGGTCGACGCAATCTTTCCAAGCTGTGATCGGAGCAAGCTTAGCTGCCGTCGCGATGCATATCGATGCGCCCGTTGATGAAATCCACCAGCTCTTGCGGGTAGAAGGTCTGCATGGCGCGCACAGAACATGCAGCGACTGCAGACGGCCAAAGCAGTTCGAGTCTGACACGCCAACATCAAGACAACAACGTTTTGTTTGGAATACGTTGCTGGACGTGTAATCATCGTGGAACGCGTGGCACACAACGCATATCTATACTTCTATATACATATATGATGCATCGAAAATGGATTGTGACCGATTCTGGGGGTTGCAATTTCTGCATACGTTGGCCAAATTCGATCGCGGCGTCGCCCGTCGGGCAC
Organism: Prorocentrum cordatum; assembly: GCA_963575745.1. Classification (NCBI taxonomy): domain Eukaryota; class Dinophyceae; order Prorocentrales; family Prorocentraceae; genus Prorocentrum; species Prorocentrum cordatum. Next base: position 166,430 of record CAUYUJ010018572.1, read on the forward strand.
TCAATTTCCACTTGGCACGCAATCAAACGACGGATGCGTCTTTACGCAATTGAAAAATGCAGTTCGGAAGAGCCAAGTGGACGACATGAGAAAACCATGCGCACGCAATGTGGACGGCATCCGCATGCAAAAATACAATGTCTCATTCTGACTTTGTCATGTAAGAAATCCGACTTCAACCATCAACATAGATCGCTGCGTGAAGTTGCAACTCGGGCTACGTCAAGACAAGTGCGTGCCAACTGATGCAAATGTTATGCGACTTGCTGAGGTAGCTATGTTCGAGATCACAACTTACACACGCTTAAGCGACTTGCAACTATGTTGCACATTCTTTACAACTGCCTTACAACAATACCACAAGCACCCTGCAACCCGACGCAAACCCCAAGTTCACTACAGCGCGGCTCGACGAGCGCGGGTCTCCCGCCCCTCCGGGGCCAGCGCCATGCGCCCCGCGCTCCGCGGCCCATGTCTTGCCAGTGCGCGGGCTCGTTCCCCGCCTCGCCTGGCCCGCCGGCGACTGCAGGCGCTCGCCCTCTGCCCCCGCCGGCCCGCTTGTCCCCGCCCTGGGGGTCCTCTCTCCGATTTCGCACCAGTTCGGTGTTCCTTGCGTTCCCCCGCGGTCCCAGTTCTCGGGCCCGCCTGCCATCGGCGCCCCAGCCTCCAGCTCCCCGGGTTCGGGTGGACTTGCTGCCCGCGGCCCCCTTCCCCCGCCTTGCTTGGTTTTCAGGCCCCGCGCCTTTCTCCGGCGTGGATCACGCCGCCCCGCTGCTGGCCGGCTGCGCCCTCGGCCGCGCCCGTTCGCCCATCGCCCGGGCCGCGACCCCTCTTCCGTGGAGCCCGGTCTGCTCGCGCGCACTTTCCAGCGCCAGCTCGCTGGCCTGTTCGCTCGCGAAAAATTGTTAGATCGAGCCTCCGGCCACGCCGTCTACCGCCAAGACGCTGCTTGTCCTAGCCGAGTGCCCGAGATTGCGCAGCCGCCCCCCGTCTTTCGCCGGGCGCAGCAGCGCGCGGCAGACACCCGTGCCAGACAGAGGCGCTCGCAGTCTACATGGGGTTTGCCCATTCTTAAGAGTTGTACGCAGTGGAATTTACAAGAGTGCGCCTTGCGGATTGGCTCAACGCGCCGATCATGGTCGCGCCCCCCATCGCTTCCCCGAAGATGCCATCCACGCCGTCCACGCCACGGCTTGTCGCTCGAGAGCTGTGGAAGATCGCCGCGTCGCTGGGCGACATGGCCGCTGCATGTGGATGTTGTTGCCGCAGTCGAATTGACGCAGAGCTGCGCGCATGCCCTCATGATGCTGCTGCGTCTTTACTTGAAGATCGCCGTTCAGCGCGCGTGCTCCACCTGGGCGCGGTCGACGGGCTGATGCACCTGAAACTGATTCTTGGTGTTCTTATGTGGGAGACTTCGGCCCCCGATGAATTCAGCGTGGATTGCATGGACCCTGCTACGGCTTGGAGGCGACGATCACCACGGCCTGCACCACTTTCTGAGCGCCCGCTATTCTCAGAGAGATAAATATATATAGAGAGAGAGAGAGAGAGAAAGAGAAAGAGAGAGAGAGAGAGGGCGCGTCAGTGGCCAAACATGTCGACGATCTTTGTGTTATTTCTCATTGCTGCAGTCTAGAACGCCCGCCGAAACTGTTCAACGGTAGCCATTGGAAGAACGCATTGCGATGGGGGTCTTGGGCGCCCATGGGCGCGGGCAGAACCTGAAGAAGCAAGTTATTGTGCCCTGGCTGCGTGGTCATTGCGATAATACATTATTCCACGATGCTGAAGTTGGAGTTGCCAAAGTCCCACCATCTGCCAGGTACCTGGGTCCTCTCTTCATGCTCTTTGGCGCCCTTGCCCCACAGATAGCAGTCGCTTCAGAACTTCCTGGGCAGTCGAGCCCCGCGGAAAGCAGACCATATTTACATAGATCTATCTTTGTTGTGCAGGGTGCTCTATTGTCTAGACTTACGCCAGTCATCGCTGCCCCCGAAGAGGAGCGAGACCTGGACTCGGCCCTCCTGCGCAAGATACGTTCCATCGCTCAGGGTGGTGCTTGTGATTGGTCTGGCCCGCGCCCCAGGTCCTTGGCTAGCAGACGAACGCGCGCCTGGCATGACCTGGCCCATGTCAGATATGATCCCTTGGTTCAGACGCTCAGATGGTATCGGGGCACGGCTCGCTTTCCTGATGATCCAGCCTAGGTCCTGACCGCCCTTCTCGGCAAGTGCTGCTTCGAACCCGGCGCCGCGCTTGTCGACGGTCGCCCCTCGCCTGCTGCCAGCCCGTTTGCTCGACGGCGCCCGCTATTAGTTTCTCGTGAGACCTGGGAGATTCGGAAGGCTGGGCCCCGCATCGACTTGGCGCCTATGCCGCGCGCAGAAGAATATGAGGGGTGGGGGGGCGCTGCACTTCGACATCGTTGTGTCCAGCTACCTGATCAAGGTCGCTTTTGAGGGGCCTCGCTTCCGTCTCGCCAGGCTTCGGCAATTCTAAAGGCGGCACCCAATGCAAGACCTCGAACTTGCTGAATTCCGTCGTGACCGACCAGTGCCCGCGCTGACTGCAAACGTTCGCATGTCGGCGATCGGCTCAATTACTGCTTATCGCGCTGGGACTTGCAATGTTAATTCTGCTCGCGCTGCGCATCCGACCGTCGCCGCACCGCTCACCTGCCCTATCTGCAACGCATCTCAGAGGCCCAATCTTGACCAGCTACAGACACATATCCGAGACGAGCACTGTCCGCCGGCCCCTGCCCCTCGCGACGGCGTCTGCCACCCCGTCTCGGGCGCAAAAAGCGCCCGGCCGCCGTTGAGCCCGACGAGCCTCGAGCTGCTGGGCGGGCCAAGACCGCCGACGACAAAGACGAGGGACCCGGAGGAAAAGGAGCTAAGCCACGCCAGGCCCGAAACGATCGGAGCAAGAGGCTCGGTAGCCTTCAAGAAGCACGATTCAACCGAAAGCAGGAAGCAACCATGTCTGCCATTGTCAAGCACGCGTTGGCGCGCAGTCAGGCAAGGGGGGACTTGTGGGCAGCCGGGGTCGCCACAGTCTTCGCGGGGGCGAAGTCGCCCGAGGTCGAGGAACGGCTGGTAGCAAGCCGCCGGTATTCAGCGCCCGTCAAGCAGGAGGTTCGCGGCCGCCAGCTGGGTCGTCGTCCACCTCCTCCCCCCTCCTTTTCCTGCCCCTCCCTTCTCTCTCCTCTCGCCTCCTATTTTTCTTCCCGTTTCCCAAGCGCCGGAGTCGCAATGTTTTTTTCGTCGCGCGGGGGCCCGATCTGTTCGACCACCTTCTGCGGGGCCAGCTTTTGATCCCGAGCCGTTTCTTGACGGCCCGTCGACCCGAGACGGGGTTACCACGAGGCCCCAACCGAGACTACACGTCCTGTCTTCGCCCATCCCAGCCCAGGCCCTTCCATCCCTTCTTCAAAACTTCCTCTCTTGCTTCCGCTCCTCCCCGTCCTCCGTCCTCCACAGCAGACGGCACGTTCGGTGTTCCACCGGGGGAACAGGGAACACTCTGCGTCCTCCTACAAGTCTGGTGTGGCCTTGTTTCGCTTGCCGCGGAGACGACGCCCGAGTGCTACGCAGCGTTGTTTCGACAAAGGCGCCCGCGAGGCCCCAACCCTAACACGACCCCCCCCTTTCCCAAGGGGTTCGTTTCGATTCCTCCGATTCGATTCGATTCGATGTCGATGGCTTCCGATTCCGATTCTGGCTCCCGCTGGTCAGGACAGCCACCAGCACCACAACATGGAGCGCTGGCCGGTGACACCCCGCCCCACGCCAGCGGGGTTCGGGACGAAGGGGAGGAGGGCGAGGAAGGAGAGTGGGGAGGGGAGGGGGAAGTAATACGGAGAGATAAAGGACGGGGGAGGAGACGGAAGGAGTGGTGGAGCAGGATGTGGGAGGGTGGGGATGCTCCCTCTCCCTTTTCTTCCCATGTGGCCTGGGTGCAGCCGTGCCTCCACCAGCGGCTTTCGTTCCTTGGGATGGGGGGGGTGGCGGCGGAAGAAGACGTAGGAAACCGTAGGTGGCGCCTCGGGAACGGGATTGGCAGGAGGAGCTGCGAAACGGCTGGCGACTCAGGCGTGCGAGTAAATCTCAAGTGCAGAGAGGGGAGGAGGGGAGGGGGGAATGCTGCGTGCAGGTCGGTGAGCGGCGTCAGACTGCTCAATGTGGTCCTCGTCCGCCCTGATTATGCCATGGCCAAGGGCGGCCTGCGGCGGCGGTGACCTCTCGTTGCCTCATAGCCCCCGCCCATCTGCCCCCCACCCTCGCTGCACTGGAGTAGCAGTCCAACGAGGAGGAGAAGAGTCTGGGGTCCAGGTGCCACGGCCGGGGGCGCCCAGCAGCGGCGTTGCGCGGTGGGAGAGGTGGGTGGGGACCTCTGTTGCTGGGCAGCGAAGCTCAATTCGCCTTGCCAGCTGCGGCAGTTGCGCGTCGGATCGCTCAGCTCCCAGAGGTGCCCCACTAAGTCGGCGCCGCGCCGGGGCACTAGCGTCCGCGCCGGGCGCCCTCTGTCCGCGAGACAAGGCAGAAGAGCCTGTGGCCAGGTGGTCCGCGGCCGCCATTGGCCAACGCCAGGGCTTGGCATTGCTTGGACGTGTGCATTTCTCTTTCGGCGAGGATCATCGAGAAGCATCCTTGATCATTTGGCGAAAAAACCACGCACGAAACCAACAAACACAGGAAATGGACGTCCGAGCGATGGCCAGAGGGGCGGCGGGCGCCGACGAGGTCGTTCGTTCCCTCCCTCGCGTCGCGATGCCCCCCGGCATGCTTGCCCCCGCGAGAGGAGGCGAGGCGACGGGGCGGAAGAAGGTGGCGGGCAGGAGCGCGGGCGAGCGGACGGGCCAGGAGGGCGGGGCAGGTTGGCGAGGCCATGCCCACTCGTGGCCCTCCCGCCACTACGGAACCCACCCCCGTCCTTTTCCTCTCCATCCTCATCCCATCGGCCCCGCCGCGCCCCGGCCTATCAGGCGCAGTTTGGGCACATGGCGGGCTGGGCATCTGGCTGGCGGCTGTCGGTCGACAATGACGTGGATAAGTCCATCGGCGGGCGCCGAGAGGGGGTGTTTGGGCGGAGGCAGAGGTGACGCAGGGGGCGGCGGAGGGGAGGAGAAGGAGGGGCAGATGGGAGGACGTCAAGCTGGGTGCGCCCGCGCCACATCTGACATCATATCCCCAATGCCCAGCCCTTCCAATTGCGATGTGTTGCATCCGCCGACTGAGGTGTACCCCAAATGCTGGAAGATGATCCCCGCCCCGGAAGGGGACTTTGCCCATTGGAGATCGACGAGGTGGCGGATGAGCAGGAGGATGAGGAGGAGAAAGCAGATGAACAGAAGGAGGAGGGAGGGAGGGAGGGAGGGAGGGAGGGAGGGAGAAGGGAGAGGAGGAGGAGCAGGAGGAGTGGGAGGGAGGGAGGGAGGGAGGGAGGGAGGTGGAGGAGGAGGAGGAGGCTCCAGAAGTGTGGCCCGCGCTGGGGCGAGAGCGGCACCCTGAACAACGGGAGCATCAGCGACGAGAGCTAAACGTGGCCCGCGCGGGGGCCCAGCGCCGATCCAGGAAACCCGCGCGGAGCTGCAAGAGCTGGGGTGTACAGTCGGGGCCCGGAAGAAGGAACCCTTTTCGTTTGGGAGGGGCTCGGTGTTCCTTGATTGCTTCATAAGTTGCCGCGGGTTTTCCAGAGGTTTTCCATGGGAAATCGAGGTTGAACTTATGGGGAAAAGGGGCCTCGTTCCTTATTCAGGGTTCCGTAATTAGGTCAACGCCTCGACTGTATGTTGTTGTTCCCCCCCCCACCACTGGAGGCCACGGGCCGCGGCCGCCTCTGGCGTCCCTGGCGCCGCCAGCTCAGGCTCCAGCACTTCGCCCGCTCCCGCGCCGCGGGCGAGCCTCTCCCTGGTGTCTCCACGCAAGTGCGCGAGGTGCGTGGCCGGGGAGCGGAACGGGCGCCGGCGAGATGGGCGGGAAGTGCTCGAACGCGACGTGCGGAACGGGCGAAGTGCTCATGGGAGTGCCAGGCGTCGGAGGTGAAAGATGTGCTCGCGAACCTACGGCAGACTCCCTGCAAGTGGTGCTGCGAGTGTCACGTCGCCCCCGAGCAGCCAGGTCGAATCAGGAGGGAAAGAAGCACACAGACACAATTAATCGTCGATCCTCAAGAAAATATAGGAAAAATATGGGAAGTGGGGGGAAAGACAAAAACCCAGAACATATGGAAAAATGTGGTGATTTTTTTTATATGTGTGTATTTATTTGTGTGTTTCCTGGGGCCCCTTCATCGAAGAGAGCCAAGCTGACTGACAGTCTGCGCCTCCAGTTTTTGTTGCGTGTGGCGAGCAGTGCGCAGGAGAGGCGGCGGCCCGCACACAGGGCAGCTTCGGGGCAGAGACGGGAGATGAGGATCGCCAGCTGCCCGCTGGAAGTCCCGGCACCGTGCCAGCCCAGCAAGGGGGTGATGACTAGGGGGGGGGGATATCATGGCGGGGCCATGATAGTTCCCCAGATCTCATGGCGCCTCTTCTTATTTCATTACGTCCCTGGCCCCCCCGCTGGGCCGCGCACATGCCACATGCCGCCGGTCATGATTTGCACCCCCCTTCTTGGACACCCCCCTCTTGGCCGCTCCCGAAATCTGGGTTGCGCAGGAAGCCGTGACGTGTGGCAATCAGGTGCCCCAAGATTTGAAATAGCCGTACTATGTGGCACGCTCTTCTGTTTCGGGCCCTTGGGAGCCTCTTGGAGGCCTCTTGAAGCCCTCTTGAGGCGCTCTTGGGAGCCTTGGGAGCGCTCTTAGGGCCATCTTAGAGGAGATCGATCAAACATAATTGGGCGCTCTAGTTACGCTCCCCCCCCCCCTCGGGAGCGCCACAAGGGACGAGGGGGAGTGGCCAAATCACAGAAGGCGAGGCAAACCGAATTCGATCTGACAGGGAGTGCGGAGTATGGGGGGAGGACTATCGCAAGGAATGGTACGGTATGGGGCTGGAGGAAGAGCGGGTCAGGACGGGGAGAGGAGCGGGAGGAGCAGGTGGAAGGGGGAGGCCAGGGGCAACAGTGAAAACGAGGGCGACGCGGATTGGTGACGAGGACGGGAGGGGATGGCAGGGCAAGGAATGAACGGGGGGTCAGGAAGGGGATGGAGACGAAGCGGAATGTAAGCGAGGATCGTGTCGAGGAGGGGGGAGCGGGGAGCAGGGGAGAGGGGAGGCCTCTGTCACATCGGCAGAGGCTGATGCGTAGGTGTTGCATCGATTTGGGAGAAGCGCCCCTCAGTTTGCCGCCGCGCGTTTCCGTAGCCACGAGGGCCCCAGTATAGCAATTCTTGTTTGTTCTTCGAACTTCGGCTTCTCAATCAAGTCTGTGGTTGCCTGCCATGTTGTGGGTCGCCTGCGCTGTCTCCCTCAGCTGTCTTAGCTGCTCTGTCTTCTTGGTTGGAGGCGAGCGCATTCACCGCGTGGGATTGGATCTGAAGCAGCTGCCAGAGCAGCAGCAGCAGCGGCTGGAGCAGCAGTTGCCCCTTTTGTGGAAGCAGCCCGAGCAGCAGCTGCCTCATGGCAACGACACCAGCATGAGTTGGATGGAGGTTGAAGCAAACACCTCGAGCTCGATACCGTGGGTTATCCAGCAGGCTGTAACTGCATTGGTCCAAAGTTCACCGAGCGGAGTCATCATTGGTCTGTTCCGTTCACAGGTGTTCAATGATGCGTTGGCCACATTCTTGCAAGAATCGAGCTTTCTAGAGCAGATGCTCTTGCGCGATGACCTTCTAACTGAGGCGCTGTGCGGAGCAAAGGCCGTTTCGAAATTGCAGGCTGGATGGAAAAGTCACCGGGTGCCGACTGGCCTTTGGGAGCTTCGCATCAGAAAGATGAGTTGTGGAGAAGATTGCGTGTCCGCGCTAAAGTCAGAAGTAGAGCGCAGACACTCGGCTAGCAATGCAACTTTCGCCAATGGTTGCATTGACATGCCCAAGCTACTCGCCAGTGACGGAATGACGGCGCTGTTCTTGAAAGAGCTTTCTGCGAGCCCTGGGCTTGCGAAGGGCTTGACTCCCGAGAGAATGTCGAGCTCTTTCGGGCAGATGGAGATCAAAGCGTATCCAAAAGTGCTGCATGGGTATCCGAAGTCAGTCAGAATAAACGTGCGCAACCTGAGAATGAAAACTGGTTACCACAAGGAGTTGCACCCGTTGCCATCAACGATAGCAGGCATCATCGACAAAATGGCTCCCGAAGCCCTCAAACAATTTTTGAGCGGAACCTTGTCTGGGTTCATCCCAGCGCTCGTGAGCGACGCTGTTATGCTCGCCCCTGAGTTCCCGATGGTGCTCAACGCAGCATTGGATCAGGCAAAGATGGACATGTGGGTTGAACACGTGGTGAGCGCAAGCGGCGACATCAAGTTCTTGACTGATCAACACAGGCGCTGTGACACTTGCCCCGACATACCGAGGCAATCATGCAAGCTGCATGAGAGCCTGTCGACTATCAACGCGACTTGAACTATACCACCCGCGTCTACTTTTGCAGACGAGAACATGGAAACAGTACAACATGGTGGTGCATGGCACCCCGTAGTCTTGCATGACCCTCCCAGGAGCCTCTCCGGGCCCTACCATGAGCTTCTGAGGACCCCCATCAAGAGCCTTTCGGGAGCCCCTGAAGAGCCTCTCAAGAGCCTCTCTCAGGAGTCGCTCTCTATCCTCTCGGAGCCGCCTCAGTTTGCTTTGTTGGGACCATTACATTGAAGCCTGCGGCTCTACGTGGCTTAATCACAACCATGTATCTGCGTGTGTGCGCTGTCAGCTGTTCTTAGAACGGCTTTTGCTTGTCGCATTCGTCAATCATGTTTGTCCTTCATGCGTGCTATCATCGTTGAGGTGACCCATATTGTCACCAGCCCATCCCGAACCGAAGTTTACGCTCCAGACAAGTCGTCGTGATTATATATTTCGAGGATCAGAAAGAGAATAAGGGTGAGGGGGGCACGCGTCACGGCGAAGTTAGGACCAGGCCCACCATCTCTTTTCAAATTGCCTAGATCATGCCCCGTGGGGGCTTCTTAGAGTGATCTTCGGAGCATCTCCTGGGGCCCCCTTGAAGCCCTTTTCGGGTGCTCGTTGGGGTATTGGCCTCTGTCGAGGTTCTCTTGGGCAGTCTTGAGGCCTCAGAGCACAATCGGGAGCAAACAGACAAGACGACAAGCTAGATTGTAAATCTTTGGCTTTGAAATGATCTGGCCTGTTTGAGGGCTCAGACGTCACCCCGAGCCATCTTGAAACGTCTCAGGGCCTGGATGCCAGGCTGGATGCCAGGCTGGATCTTGGGGCCATCTGGAGACGTCTTGGAGCCAGGCTTGATGCCATCCTGGGCCAAAAGTCATCGCGGGTCATTTTCGACGCTCTAAACATTCATGTCGGGCCGCGTCTAACACCCTGGCGAGGAGGTAGGAACGGGGTGAATCTTTGCGTGGGAGGGAACATTTTTTTCCGCAAGGCTCGCGGCTCGCGCACTGAACAAGCTAATTGCGCCCGGATGGCTGGTGGAAAGTTTGTATAACACGTGTGCATGGCAGTGCGTCATGCTCACTCATGCGATTGCTTGCCGTGTTCTGAACCTACCCGTCCACCTCGTGTTTCTTTGTGCTGTGTTTGCCAGTTGGTTTGATGTTTGCTGTTGTGCAGTGTTTTTTGCTGTTGGCTCTGGGTCTCTCTTCTGTTTCTATCCTGCCCCGCTGATCTTAGTTGCTCTCATACGCGGCCATCACGTGGGGTTTCGTGTCGCCCCCGCACGTCCGACGACACGATCTTGTTCTGTCGCCGCCTTTCGGGTCGGCTTCTCATTCCGAGTAGGTTAGTTGACGGTCTCGGAGTCCCAGGAACGCGCCGAACGTTGAGATGTTTTTGGCGCGGTTTTGTCCAAGTCGCCAGAGGTCTGGAGAGGAGGAGGAGGAGGAGGAGAAGGAGAAGGAACTGCAAGTGGGCCGGGGGGCGGGGAAGAGAAGCGACCCGCGCTTGCACCGTCGGGCCCTCGGCCGCGAAACTTTCAACCGCCTGCCATCGGCTGCGCCAGAGGATGCGCCCTTCGCCGCCGAAACCGAAGGCTGTCTGCTAGCAGGCGCGGCCAGTTCAGTCCAGTCAGTCAGCGTAGCTACCTCGGCTGCACGTAGCAGTGACGTTTCGCCAGAGTGACCTTGATTGCGGGCACAATGCGAACGCGATGCGACAGCAGCGTCTTGCGCGCTCGGGTTTGGCCCCCCCAGCGCCCCTAAAGCTGCGGACCAAAGGTCACTATTGCTTAGGGTCAATTTTGCGTGCATCCGACTACCGAGAAACGAATCCGGGCTACGCAGGACGGCACAGCGTGAAAGTTCCCCCCATGTTTACCAGCCTCGAACGTATCCCTACCCCTAAGATTGACACGCCAAAAGGCGATGACAATCTTAGAATTCGCCCCCCAAAAATAAGGGAATTCCGAAGATTGGCATCGTGATGAGGAGGTGCCCAGCATAGGGATAGGGATATGTTCCAGGCTGGTAACATGTCTCGAGCCAGATCGAGCCGTCCTGGCCCCAGGGCCCGAGGCGAGCAGAAGACGCTGGTCGTGCTTGTCTTCACGACGCCTGTAGCAAAGGACTCCCCCTTTCCTCCACCTCGGGGCGGCCGCTTGCCGTCGCCCTCCATCCCGCTCCACTCACCAGCCTCGAACTTATCCTTACCCCCAAGATTGACACGCCAAAAAGCGATGACCATCTTAGGGATGCGCCCTCAAAAAATGAGGGAATCCCTAAGATTGGCACCGCGATGAGGCGAAGCCCAGCTTAGGGATAGGGATATGTTCCAGGCTGGTAACCCTTTCCTCCACCTCGGGGCGGCCGCTTGCCGTCGCCCTGCATCTCGCTCCACCTCGCTCCGTTCTCCCTGCTGCCACTTCTGTTCCCTGAACAGTGCTTGCACTCAGGGTTTTTATTTCTTCCCTGAGGAACTGGGCTCGTGTGGCGGTCTGGCGGCTGTGTGGCCGCCGTCGTCGCCCCGTCGCCGCCCCGTCGCCGTTGTGTGGCCTGGCGGCTGTGTTGTCGCGTTCGCCGCCCGTCACCGCTGTCGCTTCCCGTCGCCGCCGCTAGAGTTCACCACATATATTGTACAACGTAGATTGCAACACGTATAATGCACCACGTAAATGTAGCACATGCATTGCACAACCTAGACTATGTGGTGCAATCTGTGCGGTGCAACCTATGCGGCGCAATTCGCCCTGCCGAACTTGACATTGTCAACTCCACTGCTTGCGCAATCATCCCACCCACCCACCCACCCGCAATTTGGCCTGCAAAGCCCATGCGGCGGTGATTGCGAAGACCGCGTGGCGCTGGCTGACGCATCGCTGCGGCCGCGCGGGCGCGCGCAGGCTCGCGGGCAGTGCGGCCAGCTAGTTTGGCGCGACGGTCGCGGCCGTGATGGCGTGATTGCCGAGGGCTTCCCAGCGCGTTTCGCAGGCGGCGCTGACCTGCAGGCGCTTCGGTGCGAATCGGTGACTCGGGCGGGCGCGTTATCATGGCAACGTCAGCACTTGTTGACACGACGATGATAGTAGCGATGTTGGGCGATGACGACGGCACGGCCAACGACGTCGCCGATGTTGATCACTTCTATTGCGGTGATGGTGTCCCCGTATCGGTCATGAAGCTTTTGGTCGGATTTCGACGTACGCGCGCGGCCGACGGGCGCGAATGTCCCGCATGGTACCATTGACAGGGACCAGGACCCCCCCCCTCCCAGCACGCGCGCAACGGCGTTCGAATGATCTCGACGCGCGCGCGTGAAGGGCTCGCTCAGTTGCCGGAAAACCGATGGTATTGTGACGAAGCTGGAAGAACGAGGACACATGATTGGATTGAAGAACGATTTGCGCAACCATCTGATGTTACAAAAAGGTTTCCGGGACGCTACGGAACATTCGATTTGAAATCCTCACGGACCCTACGTTCTTTTCTCGGTCATGTTGTGGCTTTGGGTCCTCGTTTTGAAGCGGCAGCGCCCCACGTTCTCCTCCTTTCTCTTCCTCTCCTTCCTCCCCCAACACATCCTCTTTTTCCGACATCATTGGCATCGTCATCATTGCCGTCTTTGTCGTAACCATCAGAATCGCCGTCATCATCACCATCATGGTCATCATCATCATTATCATCATTATCATCATCATCATCATCATCATCATCATCATCATCATCATCATCATCTTCTTCTTCTTCTTCTTCGTCTTCTTATTCTTCTTCTTATTCTTCTTCTTCTTCATCATCATCATCATCATAATCACCGTCATAACACCAGCATAATTCTCATCATCTCCAGCATCAGCATCATCGCTGTTATCGTCACCATCATCGCCACGCATGCCGGCACACCCCTCACACCTTTCGTGGTCCTGCAGGGTGCTCCACCGAAAGCCCCAGTAGCGGTGTTTGCATGCGCTCCCCCACACACAATACAGCGTTTCGTGGCCCCATTGGGGGTTCCACCGGAGGCCTCACTGGCTGTGTTCGCATGCGCCCCCCCCGCTCAGTACAGCTCTTCGTGGCTCCATATGGAGCTCCACCGAAGGCCCCACTGGCGTTGATCGCATGCCCCCCGCTTCGTACAGCGCTGCGTGGCCCAATAGGGAGATCCACCGAAGGCCCCAGCGGCAATGGTCGCATGCGTTTCCCCCGCGACGTCCCCAGTGGCGGTGTTCGCATGCGTCTCCCCCACCCAGCGCAGCGTTTCGTGGCCCCATATGGACTTCCACCAGAGGCCTCAGTGGCGGCGTTCGCATGCATCCGCCCGTTCAGTACAGCGCTTCGCGGCCCCACCAGGAGCTCGATCGAAGGCCCCACTGGCGGTGTTCGCATGCGTCCCCCCCACGCAGCGCAGCGTTTCCCCCTAAGGAGATCCACCGAAGGGCCCAATGGCGGTGTTCGCATACGTCTCCACCACGCAGCACAATGCTACCTAGCCCCATACGGAGCTCCACCGAGAGCAACTGTGGCGGTGTTCGCATGCATTTCCTCTACTCAGTGTATTCTTCTGTGGCCCCATAGGGAGCCCCATCGAAGGCCCCAGTGGCGGCGTTCGCATGCGCCTCCCCCGCCCAATGCAGCACCGTGGCCCCGCAAGGGGCTCCACCGAAGGCCCCACTGGCGGTGTTCGCATGATCCCCCCACCCCACTCAGTACAACGCTTCGTGGCCCAATAGGGAGCTCCACCGAGGGCACCAATGGCGGTGTTCGCATGAGTCCCCCCCGCCCTCATCACAGCGCTCCCTGATCCCATGCGAAGCTCCGAAAGGCCCAGTGGTGTTGTTCGCATGCGTCTTCCCCACCCAGCACCGCGCTTCGCTGCCCCATGGGCGGGGGGGGGGCTCCACCGAAGGCCCCAGTGGCGGTGTTCGCATGCGTTTCCCCCGCCCAGCACAGTCCTTCGCGGCCCCATAGGGAGCCCCACCGAAGGCCTCAGTGGCGGTGTTCGCGCGCGTTTCCCCCACACAGCACAACCCCGCAGAAGGCTCCAACGAAAGCCCACTGGCGGCGTTCGCATACGCCCCCCCAAACCCCACATTCAGAAAGAGCTCTACCGAAGGCCCCAATGGCAGTGTTCGCATGCGTCTCCCCACCCAGCATTGCATTCCGCGGCCTCGTCAAAGGGGGTTCCACCGAAAAGCCCAGTGGCGGTGTACGCACACGTCACCCCCAGCCGACGCTCAGCACAACGCTCACTTGCCCCAAAAGGATCTCCACCGAGGGCACCTGTGGAGGTGTTCGCATGCATTCCCCCACTCAATACAGCGCTTCGCGGCCCCATAGGGAACACCACCGAAAGCCCCAGTGGCCGTGCTCGCATGCGTTTCCCCTACCCAGTACAATGTTTCGTGGCCCCATGGAGATCTCCGCCGACGGCCCAGTGGCGGTGTTTGCATGCTTGCCGCCCACCCAGCGCAGCACTTCCAAGGCGCGCCCGCCGCACCCATGTTGGCAGACCCCTCGCGCGCTCCGTGCCCCCATGAGGAGCTCCACTGGAGGCCCCGGCGGCCGCGCTCGCATGCGCCCGCCGCACCCATGTCGGCACATCCCTCACATGTCGTGGCCCCTCAAAGAGCTCCGCCGAAGGCCCTAATGGCTGCGCTCGCATGCGGCATGCGCACGTCGCGCCCATGTCGGCACACCATGTCGGCACACCCAGGACACGCTTCATGGCCCCATGGGGAGCTCCACCGAAGGCCCCAGTGGCGGTGTTCGCATGCGCCCGCCGCATCCATGTCGGCACACCGCTCGCACGCTTCTTGGCCCCATAGGGGGTGCCACTGAAGGCCCAGCGGCTGCGTTCGCAGGCGCCCGTCTCAACCAATTCGGCTCGCCACTCAGACGCGTCCGCGCCGCCCATTGCGGCGCATCCCTCACGCGTTTCTTGGGGCTCCACCAAAGGCCCCAGCGGCGGTGTTCGCATGCGTCCGCCCCGCCCATTTCGCCATGCCCTTCGCTCGTTTCGTGGCACCAAGGGAAGCCCGCCGAAGACCCCAGCGGTTGTGTTCGCATGCGCTCAGCGCCCATGTCGGTACATCCCTCATATTTTCCGTGGCCTGACAGGGAGCTTCACCGAAGACAATATTCACAATTGCGTTATTCGCAGGTGCCTATGGTTGGGTCCTTCGCCGGGCTAATTGTTCTATGGGTTTTGGCATGCGCGCGCGACGGCGCGCGCGTGTGGAGTTTGTTCCCCATGCAGTGTCGGGCCATCGTTTTGAAGAGACAACGCCCCGCGCTGTCCTTTTCCTCTCCTCCCCCTCTCCCTCCTCCCGCTCCTCCCATCCCTTGCACCCATCGCGCGCTTCGCGGCCCCATGCGGAGTTCCACCGAAGGCCCCAGTGGCGGTTTTCGCACGCGCCTCTCAAGCCCGGCACATTTCGTGGCCCCACAAGGAGCTCCACCGATGGTCCCAGTGGCGTTGTTCGCATGCGTCTCTCCCACCCAGTACAGCGCTTCGTGGCCGCATCGGGGGGGGCTCCACCGAAGGCCTCAGTGGAGGTATTCGTAAACGTCTCCCCCACCCAGTACACCGTTTCGTGGCGTGGCCTTATACGGTGCCCCACCGAAGGGCCCAGTGTTGGTGTTCGCATGCATGTCCCCCACCCACTGCATCGCTTCTCGACCCCACGGAGAGCCCCACCGAAGGGCCAACGGCGGCACTCGCACGCCCCCCCCGCCCCCCCACACACCACCCAACACAGCGCTTCGTGGCCCCAGCACAGCGCTTCGCGGCTCCATGCGGAGCTCCACCGAAGGTCCCATGGGCGGCGTTCGCATAAGTTTCCCCCACTCCTCACATGCTTAGTGGCTCCATAGCGAGCTTCCCCGAAGGGCCCACTGGCGGCGTTCGCATGCGTTTCCCCCACTGAGCACAGCGCTTCGTGGCTCCATCGGGAGCTTTACCGAAGGCCCCAGCGGCGGTGGTCGCATGCACCTCTCCCGCCCAGCACACCGCTTCGTGGCCCCATGCAGAGCTCCACCGAAGGGCCCAATTGCGTTGTTCGCATACGTCTCCCCCACCCAGCACAGATCGTTGTAGCCGCATGAGAGCTCCACCGAAGGCCTCGGCGGCGGTGTTCGCATGCATTCCCCCCCCTGGCCCAGCGCAGCGCTTCGCGGCATCATAGGGAACACCACCGAAGACCCCAGTGGCGGTGTTCGCACGCGCCCCCCCGCTCACCACAGCGTTTCGCTGCCCCGTAGGGAAATCAACCGAAGGCCCTAGTGGTTCGCATGCGTCTCCCCCGCCCAGCGCGGCGCTTCGTTGCCCCATAGGGAGCTCCACCGAAGGAACCAGTGGCGGTGTTGGCATGCGCCACCCCCTCCCCTACTCAATGCAGCGCTCCGTGGCCCCAGAAAGGATCTCCGCCGACGGCCCAGTGGCGGTGTCCGCACGCGTCGCCCGCACTCAGCACAGCGCTTCGTGGCTCCATAGGGAGCTCCACCGAAGGTCTCAGCGGCCGCAGGGTGCGCTCGCGTCCTCTCACACAATACAGCGCTTCGCATCCACGCAGGGGGCTCCACCGAAGGCCCCAGTGGGAGTGCCCGCATGCGCCTCCCCCGCCCACTACGGCGGCCTCGCATGGCGCCCCAGCCCCATGTCGGCGTACCCCCTAACGCGCGTCGTGGCCCCATCGGGAGCCCAGCCGGGGCCCCCAGTCGGGGCCCCAGTGGCAGGGTTCGCATGGCGGCCCCGCCCCACGTTGGCACACCCCTCACACGTGTCGTGGCTCCATATGTAGCTCCACCGAAAGCCCCAGTGGCAAGGTCGCACGCCGCCCCCTCCACGTGGCTCGCACACCCCGCACACGTTTCGTGCCCCCATCGACAGTCCCGCAAAAGGCCCTAGTGGCAGGGTTTGCATGGCGGCCCCTCCCCATGTGGGCACACCCCTCACCGTCTCGTGGCCCCATCGAGGGCCTCGCCGAAGGCGCAGTGGCAGAATTCGCAGGGCGCCCCCGCCCCATGTCGTCACGCCCATTCACGCGTTTGGTGGCCCCAGAGGGAGCTCCACCGAAGGCCCCAGTGGCAGGTTTCGCATGGCGGCCGCGCCCCCATGCCGACACGCCCATCACCAGCTTCGTGGCCCCAGAGGGAGCTGCACCGGCAGCTGCACTCAGAATGCACCACCCACAATTACATATGGTATGGTCAGGCCTTTTGCCAGGATAACCAGTGTTTCAAAGGGTTCTTGCAAATTCATGGCTTTTGATGAACGGATGTGCGTTCGTCGTGTTATTTGACGAGGATGTGGTTTGCATTCGAAAGCTGCGTGGCTGAGATCCTGGGATATCACATTTTTTGAACAGACGATGAGGCAAACCCACATGCACATGGCACATCCCAATGGTGGAGGAGGGGGGCGGATGGGTGGTAGATCCAAGTTTCATCCGTAGTGCGGCGAGTTTACGTTGCGCAATCTACGTTGTGCAATATACGATGTACTATGTGTGTCATGGAACTAATGTGGTGCAATCTAGTTGGTTCAATCCAATCTTTTCAATGCAATATATGTTGAGCAATCAATCACCTGCTCGACTTAAAGCTGTCCTCTCCAATGCTCGTGCAAGCATCCCACCCTCCCGCCCGCAACTTGGTCGCAAGACCTCTTAAGACCGTGACAGTAGGTACCGACTCGCACTTGGCAACGACGCCGACGACGACAGCGACAACGAAGACGACGACGCCGCCGACAACGACTACGACGACACCGGCGACGTCTCCAACGACTTCGACGACGACGACAACGACGATGACGACGACGACGACGACGACGACGACGACGACGACGACAACACCGTCGACGACCACGACGACGACGCCGACGCCGACGCCCACGACGACGACGACAATGACAACGCCGCCGACGACGACGACGACGCCGACGACGACGACGTCGCCAACGAAGACGACGACGACGACGAGGGAGGAAGGAGGACGACGACGGCGACAACGACGACAACGACGAGGGAGGAGGAGGACGGCCACGACGCGAACGACGAAGGAGGAGGGAGGACGGCGACGCCGACAGCGACAACGACGAGGGAGGAGGGAAGAAGACGACGACGACGACGACGACGACGGCGTCGAAATAGGAGGGACGACGAGACGCCGACGATGGACGACGACGACAACGAGGGAGGAGGAAGGACGACCACTGCGACAACGACGACGGAACCGACGACTCTGCCAGAGAGGAGGACGACGACGACGAGGCAAGACAGAGGCCGACGACGGCGACTACGACGGCGACGACGACGAGGGAGGAGGGAGGACGGCGACGACGACGACTACGATGCCGCACGAGCGCGTGCGAGTACGTTTTTGTTGAAAACCCGTGTTGCCAAACCATGTGTTTTTGTATGTTTGTTGGACACTCGGTTTTGACATCTTTCCGAAACCGAAGGTGTTTGAAGGATTTCGGCATGCGCGCGCGACGCCGCGCGCGCGTGCACTTCGTAATTGAAAATCTTGAAACCTATGGTTTTGCTTCAGATTTCGCAAGAGCGCGCGTAAGGTTTTGAGGAACTCAGTATTGCGAACGCCTGTGTTTCTATTCTTAAAATATAAGAACAAACTCAATGTTACAAGCCTTCCGATACAGGAGGTTTTTGAAGGATTTTGGCATGCGCGCGCGACGACGCGCGTGTGTGCACTTCGTCACATATGTTGCAAGGAATTGTTGAACATTTATCATTTGTTGATGCACGTGTGCGCGAGCATAACATCTGTTGCAGAGGATGGCGGGGGGTGGCGATACCGGCCCCCCTGGGATAATGCAAGTTCGTAGTTGGGACGGGCGATGGGGCAGAACCATATGTCAACTGCAACACGAAAAGGTGGATGGTTTGGCTCAAGCCCTGGCTCAAGTGCCCGCGCACAGTGCGCATTCAGGCGTTCTGTTTGTGCACCTCACCAGTACAGGCTGATGCCGCCCTGCCAGATCTGCTTGAGCCATGGGGTGGCCGGCGAGGTCGTCCCGGGCTCGCACTTCTGCGCTGCGCACGGGGCCGTGGAGCTGAACGTGTCCGCTGCTGCACGGCCGGCTGAGGGCTCGGGCCTGACCCTGGCTACCAGGAACCTCGAGATCGGCGCATCCGACCACGCGAACGACATAGAAGTTGACCAGGGTGCCCTGCAGGTGGGCGCCCCCGCTGACGTCGGGGTGGCTGGGACGCTGGCCGAGGAACGTCGCGAGTACTAGCGCCGCTGCTGCTGCTACCGCCCTCCCTGGAATCCCATCTGTCCCTTGCGTCGCGCCGATCAGCTCGATCGCCGACGGCCTCCTCCGGGAGTGGCTCGAAGATCCTGTTCTTTCCCACTCCCCGATCATGCAGGCCGCCGCTGCTGCCCATCAGCCTGGCCGGGAGACGTCCTTTCAGTTCCCCCGCGACTGGGGTGGCCTGTCGGGCATTTTTGCGAAGTTCGGCTATCACCTGGGCTCTTCGGACCACTGGCAGGCACTGGGCTACGCGATGTACGAGGGCCCCGACCCTTCGGAGCAGCTCATCGCGCCCCGCCTGCGGACCGTTAAGTTTTCGCGCAGCCTCGCAGTCCGTGGCTGGGATTCGAAAGACGTGCTCAAAGCGCAAGAGGTGACGGACAAGTTAAAAGCAGATGCTGCCAACTGCATTGAGGACATGCCTGAGATTCTGCGCGCTCGTCGCAGGATCTGGGCGGGCAAGCTGCCGCTGTGGAAGGGGCTCGGCAAGGGCGGGATCGAGATGCTGAACAACACGAAGGCCTTTGCGAACGAAAGCTTATTTACGCAGTGGTCCAACGTGCTCGGCCACGCCTCGATCCAGAACTGCGCGCTTCGCTCCCGCGCGCTCGCCGAGCTCGCTGAGAAGGGCGACGGCCGGGTCTGGGACGAGCTCAAGGGACTCGCGATCGTGATGCGGGCCCCTTCCGATGGCAACGCCCTCGCCCGCCCCCTCGCTTCACTTATGCGGAGAGCTGGTTCGTCCAACTGCCCGCTCAGCGCGAGGATGATTGCGCCGCTCCATCTGCGTCCCGGCATGGCTTCCGCGTCTGGAATCATGGACTTATTCTGGCCCCCTCTCCTTGGAGAGAAGGTGGCTTCCGCCTTCGTGCCCTGCCCCTTTGAGATGGCCGTCCCAGGTCGCAACAGCCTCGGGGACATTCGAATGGGGCTGGCGGTTTTCAACTTGGCCTTGACCGGCGCCGGGTTAGCTCCCAGGGCCCTGACTTCCAAGCCGGCCGTCCTGGAGGTAGACGCCGTCTCTGTTATGATTGCGGGCGTGCTTGCCGACGCCACCCCCCAGTTTCACGCCTTTATGCGGGGCCCGCTCCTCGCTGACATTCTGTGCCGGCCGCCCAGAAGGAACAACGCTAGCACTGCAGAGTTCCCGAGGGTGACAGTCGATATTATTTTTCCCGCTGGTGTAGGCGTATCCGCCCAGTTCCTTCAGCTCCAGCACCTCCGCCGCTCCGCCCTCCCAGGCAGCGCCTTCTTCGGCTTCGCGCTCGCGCGCAATGACCCGGATGCCATGATAGTCGAGTTCAACAGGCCCACTTCGTTGCACCACTACTGGCCGCTCTGCGCCCAGCTCTTGGTCCTCTCCGACCCCGGAGCGCCGGTTTACTCCGAAGCGTCTTCAGATACGCGGGCGGAGTTCCATGATAGATGCATGCTGGGGGGGCCCGCTCACGGCGGCCGCGGACCTGAAGTGGAAGCCATCTCGCGGCGACCGCGCGGCCGCGCGGTCGCGCGGAGAGCCTGAGCAGAGCCCCAGCGTGCACGACTACGTCACTGACCTCAAGATCCAAGGGGGTGCGGGGCGGGAAGGCGCGGAGGTGCTTCAACGCATCCCCAACCGCGCGCCCCCCGCAACGGGGCAGACTATGACGGGGGCCGTCGACGACGCCATGCCGAAGCCCGGCGAGTTTTACCATCTCGCCTCCAGGAACAAATTTGCACCCCCAGGTCGCCAACGGCTCCTGCTCCGCAGCCAGGGGGAAGTTCGCAAGGCCCACGCCGCGCTGCGCGGCCAGGCGGCCCAGGTCGGTTCCGACAGTGTCGCGATTGAGGTCCTGAATGACACCATCCAGTTGGGCCCCCTCTCGGGGAACAGAAGGCGGTGGCCGGCCGCGACGCCCGCGGCTGCCGCCTGGGCGCAGGGCGCCCGTCAAACCTAGGGCGCGGGTTTGGAATTTATTGCGCGAACGTGCTGAGGGAGAGCTACTGGATCATCGACGCCGCCCTTCGACCCCGCCCCGCCCGGGCGGGGCTGGGCCGCGTGGACGGACCGCTGCCGACCAGGAATCATCCCGCCTCTCGCTGCCGATTGCAACCGTCTTCTTCCGCATCTCCCTCCGCTGCTATTTTCTGGTCGCGAACTGCTACCTGCCCGTCCTCTCCTTGCATGTCGAGTTCACGTTCCGCTATGCCATTATCGTTGCCGGCGACTTCTGCAAGCGCTTGGCGAACTCCCTTCAGACGCCATCAGCGCCCCTGCTCTGTCCGCCCCGCGGGCCGTTATCCAGCGGGGCGTGCCCCGGCAGGTCGAGTTCTCGCTGGGCGTCGCCGTGGCCCACTGGAACGCGCGGGCCCGCAGCGCCGCGAGGACAAGCCCGCTTGCGTCAACAAGCTCGTCGCGCGCTCGGACGCGATGCTCCTCGCGGAGACTCGCGGCACTGATGCCGGCAATGCCGCGTGGAGGCCGCCCGTTGGCGCTGGGGCGTGGCGGTCGGCCGGCGCCTCTCCAGGGCGCGCAGGGGTTGGCATTTGGGTGAAAGAGTCGTTTCTGAGGCTCTTCTCCTTTATCGCGCTGCTTGAAGTCACGTGGCCGGGGCGTTCACTCAAGCTCAAATTACGAGGCGCGCGCGGCGCGCGCGATATCCTCGTCGGCCATGTCCCCGCCGGGGCGACTGCCACCGAGCTGGATCGGATCGGGGCGGACCTCGCCGCGCGAGACACACTGACGACATTCCCCGCCCTAGGGCGCGCATGCGCGACAGGCTGGCTGGGATAATCGCCCCCAGGGGTAAGGTACTCACGCTGTCCGGCGGGGATTTCAACTGCGCCACCTCGCCCACGGACAGGACTACCATCGCTTCGCAGACCTCCACTGGCAGACGGGATCAGGGGGGGAGTGCCACTTTCAAGCATTTATTGCGCGCCCGCGCGGCCTCTGCGATGCCGGGGCGAGCCCGCGCATGCTTCGGCCCCTCCTCGTTCGCGGTTGGACCGCATCTACATGAACTTCCGCGCGTCGGAGCAGCTGGGCCGCTGCCTGCGGGCTACGGCCTTGGAATGGTGACCAGGGTTATCTGCGCATCGAGCCGTCTTTGCGTCTCGCAGTACGCCGCAGCGCGTTCCAGAACACTTGCGCTCGGCACCTGAACGCGCCCTTCGACACGTTGATGTTCCTCGTCTCCTGGCTTGGAACTACCGCCGCAAGCTGGGCGAACGCCCGCTGGCCACCCCGACCCGCCGACTCCGCATGTACGAAGAGTCCATCAAGGAGGTCGCTACACGCCTGGGCCGCACGATGGGGAAGCCTCTGGAAGCCGTCGGTCTCGAAGACAGACTGGGTGTCGCTATGAAACTCATGCGGAGCGCAGAGCAGGGCATGTTGGGAGCAATTTCGTCTTGCATCACGCGATGCCCATATGTGGTCGCGTTTGTGGACAACCCCTACGAGACCAGGGGTGACCTGTCGATTCGCCTACGGTCCGCGCGGGGGCGCGCAATCGACTCAGCGAGAGACCCCGCGCGCTTGACGAGCTACGTAAGCCCCGCGAAGACCTCGTCAGCGGCGAAGCGGCCAGAGCCAACCAGGCCAGTCAGAAGAACGCGCGGCCGATCTACCGCCTCGCCTCCGGCAGAGGGGGCGCGCTGTCAGCCGTGCTCGCCAAGACCTGGCGGGTGCTCGCTGACCCCGCAGAGATGGCCGCCGAGCTCCGCAGGCCAGGGGCGGACGTATTTCGCGCGAAAGGCATCGACCAATCCCTGCAGGGGCAGTGGCTCAACGAGGACGTGGCCAGCAGGGGCGCCGCGGACGCAATCGACGGCGCCCCTGCCTTCCCCAAGCTCCGGGGGCGACACGTCGAGCGCGCCATTAAGCATTCCAGCAACTCTTCTCCAGGCCCTGCCACGCTGTTGCGGGGGAGGGCTACTACGGGGCCGAGAACACGAGACTTTTGAATGTGGCCAACTCGGACAATCAGTTGTCGGCCAATGCTGTCCGGCACCTCGTCGAACCTGTCGTCGGTCCAAAAATCATCTATCTGATCACAGAGAGGGCTCGTCGCAGGGCGCAGCATGCTGGCCAATGTGGTGTCTGGCGCCCCGATGGCCCACTTGGCTCGCCCAGCTCATCTCGCGCTTGTACTACCGCAACTCATGATTCATAGCATTGGGCGGTGCCCGGCGCGAGGGCATCGACATGGCCCTAGGCATCCGGCAAGGATGCCGGCGTCACCGCTGCTGTTCGCGGTTGTGTTCGACATTGCTGCGCCGTCCGATCCGCCGCGTGCCCGGGGCCTGCGCGCGTGCCTATGCCGACGACGCTGCGCTCGTTCACGCCGCCCTCTTGTGGCACCTTGGCAGCTTGCAGGGTGTCTTTACAATGTGCGAGACCGTCTCCAGCCTCAGGCTCAACGTCGCGAAAACGGTTCTCGTTCCTCCTTTCCGTCACGATCGTGACGCGGCGCGGCGCCACCTGGTCAGGGAGGCCCCGCTATGGGGCGCTTTCCCCATCGCGGAGAAGGCCACGCACCTTGGCGCCGTTGTCGGCCCGGGGCGGGGGCCCAGTCCGCGGGGGGCGCCTTCGAGAAGATCTTCGACCGAGCCACGCTGTGGGGTCGCATGGGCGTCGGCTTTTTTCACGCCCTGCTGGCGCGCCAGGTTTTCGTCTGCTTATTCGTGATGTTCGCGGCTCAGCTGGGCCCTCTGCCGGTTCGCGGCTTAGGTGGGCCCTCTGCCGTCCGACTTCGACGCCGTCGAGCTCAAAGCGCGCCGCGCGCTCTTCCGCGGCGCCATGACTGGTTCTCCGTGGAGGCTTTCCGGGACCTCAAGACGCGCGCTTCCTGGGGGCGCTGCCGGGCGCGCGGTCCGCTGCCCGAGCGGCGCGAGCCAGAGTCGCGCGTTTCGAGAATTCCCGGCACGGGGGGCTCCGGGCCCAGGCCCGCGCCCGCCGGCTCCTCCAGGTCAACCGGGGGGTCGCGACCAGCAGCGAGCGGCGCAGTTCTCGAAGTACGTCAGCCAAAACTTTTGGCTTACCCATCGGGCCGCCACGTCTGAGTTCGCAGCGGCTGAGCGGAGCGCGCGCACTGCGCCCTCTCCATTGGATTCCGCCGACCCGGCTGTTCAACAGCGGCTCGGTTGGCAGGCCCGAGCTGCGCGCGTCTCCCAGGCCGCCCCCCGCCCTGCCGCTGCCGCGCGCGCCGGGAAGCGCCCGTGCAAACTGCGACTCAACATCATGCCGGGCCGCCGCCCATGACGGTGGATCAACGTCCTCGCCCTCTCCTCGCACCTCCTCCCCCTTCGTTTGCAGGCTTGCCAAATCAGGGCCGCCTGGAACGGTTGGATCACGGCGGGCCGCTTCGGCCGTTCGGGCCGCTGCGTGTTCAATTGCGCCCGCGGGCAGGACAGCCTGCAGCGCTGCGTTTTACGCAGTGCGTTTCATTCCCTCTGTCGCCAGTGCCCCGGGCTGAGCCGGCCACCTGCTGAGCGCTGCTTGCGTGACTTCCCGGGCGTTCGCCCGCGCGCGCAGTCGCTCCCAGCGCGCTGCCGGGACCAGCGAGCTACGGCTACTGCGGCTGCCCTCTGGGCGATAGGTGCGCGCGCGCTGTGCAAGACGCGCGACGCGATCAGGCGTGCTCTCCCGGGCTCCGACGGGCAAGCGGCATTCCGCGACTTTATTCGCGACGCGGCCCCGGGTCGCCCGAAAACCCGGCACCTCGCCCAGATCGCTGCGAAAAGACCCGGGCCCGCAAGCTAGAACGCCATATCGACATTATCTAGTGTGCCTGGTTGTTTGTGATTTCCGTATTTTCCTTGCGGTCGCACTTCGGCGCGCCAGCTCGGCCGCGCGCTCGCTTTTTCCTCTCCCTTCCCGTCTTCCCTCGTCTCTCGCCCCGCCCCCTCTCTCCCCGGGCCTGGTCGGCCCGCTTGTCTCACGCATCGCTGCGCTTACATTGGCGCTGTCAGCATTTCTGCTCTCTCTCGGCCTGCGGGCCGATGGCTTCGCAGCTTCTCTGCAGCCATATGCGGGTTTTACTGTTTCGGCCGACTATGCCATTCAGCAAGGAGGCTGCCGCGCAACACCTCGGCAGGCCAGGGGGAGATACGCTGCAAGGCAAATTCGCATCATTGGCAAGCCGGCTTCACTCCCTCTTCCTTTTCTCAATCCTCCTCCTCTTCCCGCCTTCCTAGACTCTTGGGGTCACTTTGTTCGTCGCGCTGCCCAGCCCCTGCTGCGACCGCCTAGTTTGCCACCGCGATGTCTTAATGCGGGTGTCATTTTTGTTTTCTGGCGGTATGCAGTGCACGTGTCTCCCATTTCGTTCCCTGTATCTTTCGAGTGTCCGTGTCGTTGCTTCTCCCGCAGTTTCCACCTCAGTATCTGTCTCGCCGCTTGCGGAGGCCATCGCTGGGATGTCCGCTCCCCTCTTCCCCCTCAAAACAACGAAATGGTGAATGGTTAAGTCCGGGTGGGTGGGTGGTGGGACTTATTATCAGTTTAGGAAGGATATCTTATGTTGTGCAATACAGGTAATGCGGTCTACGTTTTGCATTCCATTCGTTGCTTCAATCCGCAGTGAACAACATACGCGGTGCAATCTATGCGGCGCACTTCGCCCTGCCGGCCTCGAAGTTGACAACTCCACTGCTCGCGCAATCAACCCACCCGCCCACCCTCAACTTGGTTTGCAAAACCAATGCGGCGGCGATTGCGATGACTGCTCGGCGCTGGCTAGCGCATCGCCGCGGCCGCGCAAGCGCGCATGCTCGCGCGCGAAGCGGCCAGCTGATTTGGCGCGACCAACGCGGCCGCGGTGGTGCTGACCGCTGGGCACCTCCTAGCTGGCACTTCAGTGCGGGTCGGCGACTTGGGCGGGCGCGGTATCATGGCCACGCCGACGACTGTAGACATGATGGTGGTAGTAGCGATGTTGGTGACGATCGATGATGGCAACGACGGCGGCGCAGCGATCAATGGCGCCGATGCTGATCGCGCAGGGGACGGTGACGGCGTCCCCGCGTCGTTGACAAAAGGGTTCGGAAGAATTTCGACATGCGCGCGCGGCCGACGCGGGAGAGTGGCCCGCATAACATTTTCGATGTGGATCGCGCCCCCCGTTTCAGCACGCGTGCAAAAACGGACGAATGAATTCGACACGCGGCGCGAGAGGCCCGATTTAATCAAAATGTTGAACAACAACTGTTTGCCATAAGAATTCACAGGGACGCGGGCGCGGGCATTTCTGCAAACGGATGTTGGAAAACCACGTGTGTGTTCAGATGTGTTGTGGACACTGGATTTTGAGCCCCCTACGAAACCCCATGGGTTTATATAAAAAACCGCATGCGCGCGCGACGACGCGAACGCGTGCATTTCGTTGTTTTGTTTCGCAAAAAGGACTGTGGCGATTGCGCGCCCGCAAGGGCGTTCGAACGATTTCGACATGAGCGCGCGAGAGGCACGCTTGGCAGCATGTGATGGACGTGCTGCAAAATCCATAGTTTCCCAATGAACCGACACGGGCGCAAACGCAGTGTGTTTTGAGAGTTTTCGTTGCCCAAGTCGTGTGGTTTCATATGTTTCGGGGCATTCGATTTGAGAACCCCTACGAAACAATGTTTTTGTTCAGGAGTCCGGTATGCGCGCTCGACGGCGCGCGCGTGCGCACTTCGGCCCATGTCAGTTGCAAGGGGTTATGCAAATCAGTTTGCGTTTGATACACGAGTGCGCGCGCATAGTATAGTTTGCCGAGGATGAGGGGCGGGGCTGTACCGCCTTATGTGGGATAGTAGGAATCCATACTTCGGATGGACGATGGGGCAACATCATTTGGTTTTTGCAACATCAGAAAAGAGAATCGACGCCGTGCTATTTACGTGGCGCAATATAAGTGGAGGGATATTTCTTGAGCAGCATGTGTGGTACCATAGCTTTTGTGCAACATGTGTTGTGTAAGTAATGCTGTGCAAGAAAGGTTGCCGTTGTATGTGGTGCAACCGACGCTGTGCAACCTATGTGGTGCAGTCGATGTTGTGTCGTTTATGTGGTGCAATCCACGATGTGCAACCCATGTGGGTGATCTTGTGTGGTCCAATTCTGTGGTGCCACATTTGTGGTGCAATCTACGTTGTTCAACCCACGTGGTGCAACCTATGATGTGCAATCTACGTGGTGCAATATATGTTGTGTCATGTGTGTAGTGCAATCGATGCTGGGCAACCGATGTTGTGCCATTCGTGTTGTGCAAATGTTGTTGTGCACTACACGTTGTGCAATCTATGTGGTGCAACGTATGTGGCGGCTGTGAGGCAGTGGCGTGGCGGCGACGGGGCGGCAACGGCGCCAACATAACCGCAAAACCGCCGCACCAATCCAGACGACGGGCGGTGACGAGACAGCGACGGGCGGCGACGGCGGCTACATAGCGGCCAGTCCGACACACGACGTTCGGCTTTGATGTGGCGACGGGGTTGCGCTGGCGGCTACATCGCCGTCAAGCCGACACACGAGCCCAGTTCGTTAGAATTACATTACGCCCCCTGGACGGAAGCAGTTTTTCTAGGTCACCACACATTGCACAACATAGATGGCACCAAATAGAAACACCACATGAGTTGCACAGCATGGATTGCACCACGCATGTTGCACCACATAGATTGCAACACGCAGATTGCATCCCATCGATAGCACCACATATATTGCACGACATATACTGCACCAGTTACATAGATTTGCCCGCCCGAATTGCGTAACATGGGTTGCTCCTCATCGATTCCACTACATTCAGTGCACCACATGAATTCCCCTTTCTAAGAAGAAAATAGACTCTCCCCCCCCCGGCGTTATCGCCCCCCCTTCCGGGTATGTGAATCATATATGATTCTGACCACGTCCATCCTAAATATGAATTTACACTATCCCAGGGGGGCCGGTACCACCCCCCTGAGGTTCCCCTGTGAACTAACACTATGCGGTGACATTTGTTCTTCTAACATAGCACTTTTTCACGAATCCCTTGCAAACAGATAGACGAAGTGCACACGCGCGCGTCGTCGCGCGAGCATGCCGAATTCCTTCAAAACCTTCGGTGTCGGAAGGATTTCGCAATCGATTTTCCAAAAAACCTAGAAAAAAAAGAGGGTTTCGTTTGATAAAAATACCTTACGCGCGAGCTCTTGCGAAACCTTGAGGAAACCATTGGTTTTTCAATATTTTCACAACATGCTACCAAACGGGCTTCGCGCGCGCGCATGTCGAAATCTGTCGAACGCCCTTGCGCGTGTGCCGTCGCCAGAATCCTCCGCAAAAGATGGGACGAAGTGCGGACGCGCGCGTCGGCGCGCGCGTGTGCCGAAATCCTTTAAACCCATCGGTTTCGGAAGGATTTCAAAATCGTGTGTCCAAAAAAACAATACAAAAACACAAGGTTTCGCAACACGGATTTTCACCAAAAGCGTGCGCGCGCGCTCTTGCGTCGTCGTCGTCGTCGTCGTCGTCGCCGTCCTCCCTCCTCCCGCGTCGTCGTCGTCGTCGCCTACGTCGTCCTCTGTCTTTCCTCGTGTTCGTCGTCGTCGTCGTCCTCTTTGGCGTCGTGGTCGTTTCCGTCGTCGTTGTCGTCGTCCTTCTCTCCTCCCTCGTCGTCGTCGTCGTCCGTCGTCGGCGTCTCGTCGTCGTCCATCCTATTTCGTCGCCGTCGTCGTCGTCGTCGTCGTCGTCTTCCCTCCTCCCTCGTCGTTGTCGTCGTCGGCGTCGCCGTCCTCCCTCCTTCGTCGTCGTTCGCGTCGTCGCCGTCCTCCCTCCTCCCTCGTCGTTGTCGTCGTTGTCGCCGTCGTCGTGCTCCCTCCTCGCTCGTCGTCGTCGTGGTCTTCGTTGGCGACGTCGTCATCGTCGTCGGCGTCGGCGTCGGCGTCGGCGTCGTCGTCGTCGTCGTCGACGTCGGCGTCGTCGTCGTCGTCGACGTCGTCGTCGTCGGCGTCGTCGACGTCGTCGTCGTCGTCGTCGGCCTCGTCGTCGTCGTCGTCGCCGTCGGCGTCGTCATCGTCGTCGTCGTCGTCGGTGTCGGCGTCGTCGTCGTCGTCGGTGTCGTCGTCGTCGTCGTTGTCGTCGTCGTCGAAGTCGTCGGAGCCGTCGTCGGTGTCGTCGTAGTCGTCGTCGGCGTTGTCGTCGTCGTTGTCGTCGGCGCCTGTGTCGTTGCCAAGTGCCATTTGAAACCTACCGTCACGGTCTTAAGAGGTTTTGCAAACCAAGTTGCGGGTGGGTGGGTGGGATGTTTGCAAGAGCATGAGATGTGTCACATCATGGGTAAACATCAGTTGCACCACATATATTGCACCACATTTAGTGCGCATCATAGTTTGCCAAACGTAGATTGCACAACATAAGTTGCAGAACAGAGGTAGCACCACATGTATTTCTACACATGCGTTGCACCACGCAGATTGCACCACCTATATTGCTAGAATCACTATTTGGGGTCCACGGTGGTTACCATGTTGCTTCGTTTCCATAGCTTTCTTTTTTCAGGGTCTTTCTCCTATCGTTGGCGCGGGCTGTGGCTTGAAGCCGCCCTCAACAGGCGGTCTGATCCCCGACGCTGGCAACGCGGGCACCGACTTCAGCAAGGGCCTTCTGTCAGCCCTTGCCTCAGCAGAGGGCAACATTCTTACTCATTCTCGTTTGTTGTCTCATCCCTCGCCTGCTCATCCCCCGACTGATCCAACGCCTACTCCTCTTCTCCTCCTCCTCCTCTCCGTCCCTCCTCCGCACGCGTGGCATTGGGGGGCATGAGGGGGGGGAAGTTGAGACGAGGAGGATCGCCCCAACGGCCCCCGCGCGGATAGGTGAGCTGGTCCACCGTGCAGTGGTGCGGGTGTTCCTCTTCATCCTTCCGCCTCATTCTCCTCCATTCCTTTCCTCTTCCCACCTCCATACCTCCATCCCTCCTAGAACCTCCCTCCATCTCCTTCGCCTCCTCCTCCTCCCTCCTTCTTCTCCTGCCTTCCACCTCTGCCTCCCCTCCGTGCCGAGGTTGCCGCCGTCCCGGCTATCGGCGCGTGATGGGCGCCGAGTGAGCCTTTTTGGTGCGCACGCGCTGGATGAGAATATTGGAGGGGAAGGAGCAGAGGCGAGGGGGTCCTCCTCATTACGATCGGGAATTCGAGACAGCGTGTCGCTCCGCCAGTTCTGGCCCACCACGCTTTGGAGCGACACGCGGACTACCTCGCGTTCCCCAGCTTCCACCGTCCCGAGCGTTCCTGAGCCCTTCGCCCCGCTGAGCGGAGCGACGCAGTATCCGCTCGCAGGGCATAGCGTGTCGCCAGGGCCGCCGCAGCGACGCGCTAAACAAGAGTTCCCGCCCGTGTCCTTCTCTTCTTCGTTGTTCTCCTTGACGCCGATGCGGGCAGCTCTGGCGGGTGCGTTGGGCACCCTGGGAGTACCTTGTGGGACCTGCTTTAGAGCAGGAGCATACCGTAGACGGATCCACCTTGCATCCGACCTTGCATTGCGCCGAGCGGAACGGCCGCGTTGTAGATACACGTATATCCACCCCGAAAGTGTCTATATATACGTAGCGACACTCAATGCGTCTACAGAGGATTGTGTCTACAGACGACTGCTCTTCTGGAAGCAGGTGGACTTTGCCCTCCAAGGGCTGGCGGTGCGGGGGAGGGCCTCCTTCTCGAAATGGGCCGGCCCCGCCGGGGAGGAGGGGTGTCAGGGCGCCAGAGACGGGGGCGAAGCAAGCGGAGGCACGGGGAACGCAAACTTCCACGTTTGGTTATGCCCCCGTTTAGGGGGCCCTGGGCGCCGTAGACGGGGGCACACTAAACGGGGGCAGATGGAAAAGCCTGGACCCCCGTTTTGCTAAGCCCCGTTTACGAAGCCCCGAGAGGGGGGGAGAGGGGAGGCACCCGCAGGCGAGGGATGGCGAGGAGCGGGGCCCCGAACCTCCACCGCACCCGCGGCCACCCGGCGGCGCGGCGGAGGGCCTCACGCTGAGGCGGCGGAGGTGGGGGCACCAGCGGGTGGCGAGGAGCGGGGGCGGCACGAGGAGGAGGAGGAGGAGGAGGAGGAGAAGGAGAAGGAAAAGGAGAAGGAGAAGGAGGAGGATACTGAGAGAGTGGAGAGGGGCAAGGAGGAGAAGGAGGAGGAGGAGGAGCAGGACCAACGGAGGAGAGTGGGGAGATGGAAGGAAGACGGGATCGTGTGAGCCCCGGGAGATTCCCAGCGTTCCCCCGACATGAAGCAGATGAGGAGACAGGGAGGGGGGGGGGACTTGGGGGAAAGAAAGGGAGCTTTGGGTGGAGGATGGGGAGGGAAAATTCAGGGAAAATTCGAAAGGGGACGCAATCGGGTAGTAGGAGGAAGGGGAGGAAGGAGGAGGGTGGAATGGATGCAGGTAGGAGGCAGAAACGATGCGGGGTGAAGGCGGGAGGGGAATGCTGGAGGGTGGGTGGGTAGGCATGAGCAGGAGGAAAAGGAGGGGAATGAGGATGGAAAAGGTGCGGGAGGAGGTGGTGGAGTTGGTTGGGGGGTGGGACTGACGATGTTGGAGGATGGGAGCGGCGAGTAACAGACGGACTGATGGAGGAAGGAGGTGTGGTACTAGCTTGGCGAGGAGGGGCGACGGTGAGGGGGAAAGAGGGAGGGATTCTCGAGCGGGGGAAGGACGGGACACGAACCAAAAAAAACGTGGAAGATGGTGGTCGAGGAAGAGGATGAGGAAGGAGGGCGGCGATGAGGATGAGCAGACGGAAGTTGAGGCGGGGTCCAATGTGGAGCAGCAGCAGAATGATTGGTCGAAGCGGCAGCAGCAACACCAGGAGGTGGAAGATGATGCGGAGCACGACGAGAGAGAGAGAGAGAGAGAGAGAGAGAGCACGAGGAGGACGAGGAAAAGGGCGAGAGGACGGAGGGCGGGGCTGTCTGGAGCGTCTTGCAGGCCGTCTCAGCTGGCACACGCGCCCAGGACAACCGCGGCTTTGTTGCGCAGGCCGCGCGCCCCGCGGGTGCACACCCAGGAGGCTCCGCGCTTCGACGACGCCCCCAACCGACTGTTCACGAGGCCGTACCGGGGACGGGGGGATCAGGAGGAGAACGAGAAGGAGGAGAAGGAGGAGGAGGAGGAGGAAGAGGAGTTCCGTAGCCTGGCTCATGGCCATTGTTCCAAGGGGTTACGCCCAAGGGGGTGAGGGCTCGAGGGCGGCGCAGCGCCAGGTTTCTCCCTGCCCAGTTTCTTCACGGCCTCGCGCGGCCGCAGGGAACACAACTGTACCTCCGTTCCAGATTCGGCGGGCGACGGAGGCAGGGGCAAGGTTCCAGGCGGCAGAGGCGGCAACGGCTCTTCTGGGAAGAAGGGATGCTCGGGCAAACGGAAGCCACCGACGCCAAGGCCAGTGCCTACGCAGGCGTACGCATGGACATGTCAGAATTGTGAGGTCCGTGCCAATTTACGTCATCAGTGGTGTTAACAGTGCGGGCAGCACTGGGAGGAGCCCCGCGTTAGCCTGACGCACAATCGGGGTCGCCGGGCGCGAAGGACAATAACACCGTGTCGAAGGACAAGAAAACAGGGCCACCCATCCAGAAATTACAGCAGTCCCTGGACCTCGTGAAGCGTCTAGAATCGAGTGCCGAAGGTACTGAGCAGGCCCTGGCAGAGCAGGCTACGGCGTCTACGGGGGATCTTCTCGCCAAGCTTCGAGGGGAGCGAGATTCAGGAACACAGCTGTAGATGGATCAGCCAGGAGAGTATGTTACCAAACAACACCAGGTGCTGGACGATTTGGGCGTCAAGCGCGCGCTGTTGGAGGCGGACCTTCAGGCCGCCAGGACTACGTACACCGCGATGGAGCTCAAGGTATACAACTTACTGGTGGAGCAGCGGAGGGCGAGGATGGACCCTTACGTTGGCGACCTTCCTGGTCTTCCACCCCAAGGGGGCAACATGTGCATTGCTTTCAGCCATGGCGTTTAGCGCTCCAACTATCTCATTCCAAGCATGTTTGAACAGCGCGGGATTTTTTGCACCATGGCCTGTCAGACGCGCGAACAGGATACTTGCAAGCGCCCATGATGGAGTTCGCAGCGCAGATTCGAGGCGTCGCTGATATCTCAGCGGGGTCCCAGGCAGCAGCAGGCCATGCAGAAACATCTCTTCCTGGCCCCCAAGAGGCAGCTGAGGCAGAGGCGTCAGCAGCAGAGGAGCAAGAGGAGCCACCAGACGTCGAGATGGAACAGGCCTGTGTGGGCCAGCGCAGGGTTGCAGAGTTGGAAGCCGATCACGCAGCGAAGCGCAGGCGCGAGGAGTCGGAGGAGTCTCGCTCGAAGGGCGAGGCACCGCCCAGGCAGCAGCCTGGGCAACGCGCAGCGGGGGTATTCCAACGATGGCTCGCAGGTCCTTGCAATCAACGGCAGCCGCTGGTATCCTGCAAAGTGATATACTCTTGAGAGTGAGACTCGCGTTGTACCTGTGCAAGAGGCAAAACTGCACGGTCAGGAAATGTGCGACGAGCGGGGGGTGATTCGAAAGTTCGGCTGGGCATCGCATTGGGCGCCCTGCCGCATCGCCGCTGGAGGTGCGCGCGGGGGGGGGGGGGGGCGGGGGAGGGGGCGGCGGGGGGGCCGCGTTGTTCGCGGCCCACTTTGACGCCTGGCAAACGCCGGGACATGAGGGGCCGCTCGCGCCGCATCGTCTGCTTCAAATGTTTTTTCTTCTGTGGCCGCGCGCTCAGCATCATCTCTTTTTATTGCGCGAAGGGGTGGGGTGGGATTGGGGCCCGCGAGCGTCGAAATAACGCAGGCTCTAGGACCGCGCGCCCCAAGCGCAAATCTGCCGCGCCTTGGGGGGGGGGGTCGCAGCGCGGAACCGACGTTCTCAAGGAAGGACTCTCGCCGCATAACATGCAAGGGCAGTTTGTGGCGACATCGCCGTCAGCCACGCGCGCGTCGGCAACGCCGGGCAGATGTTGCGTTTTTCTATATTCGCGAAGTCTTTGCTGCCTGCAGCGGGGTCGGCGCGGGGCGACATGAACGCGGATTTCTTTCCGCGTCGGCCCGCGCTGCTTCGCTTTCGAGCTGGGGTAGATCAGATTACGGTCCGCCACTGGAAGAAATTTGCGAAGTTGCCATTGGAGTAGCCGACCCCGGCCAAACCCACAGCCCCCAGAGTACCAGGACGCGCAGGACAGGCTCACCGAGCTCATGCAGCCCCTGGAGACCCAAGAGGGCTGCCGCATGCCGCCCGCGGACGAGGTCTCGATGTTGCAGCGGGGCCTCGACGAGGCCTGCGAGCAGTGGCGCGCTTGGTCTGGGTAGGAGCTCCAGGGGGCGGTCTTCAAGGGGGTCGAACCTGCGAGGCCCAAGAGATCCCAATTGGGCGACCTCCTGCGTGCCAAGAGGCCTCTCGCCAGGAGCCCATGTCGCGCTCTGCGTTGGGTCCCCCAAAGCGCCCGCGAGTTGCGCGCCTTGGTCAGCAGTGGCAAGTGTTTGGAATCTCCAGAATTGTCCAGAAGCCTTGTCTGATCCGGTCTGGGTGCTGTGAAATCTGGTGGCATTTTCAAATGTCACTATCCTGGTGGGAGGGGTCCGTGGCCGGGGCAGCCGGGCAACGCTTTGCGCCCTCCTCGGTGTCCGGGGCACCTTCGATTTCAGGAACTGGCTGCAGGGGGGCTTCGGGCCTTCTATTCTTTGGCTGATATCCAGGCTTCTAAACATCTCCCCCGCGAGCGACGC
>CAUYUJ010018573.1:0-27500 GCA_963575745.1 Prorocentrum cordatum
TTTTTTTTTTTTTTTTTTTTTGTGTTTTCGGGTTTTCAATTAAAAACCGCTTTACATTTTAAAACGCAGCGTTTTTGGTCCCCCAGATTGTTTTTTTTGTCTTTTTTGTGTTTTTCGTTGGCCAGGCCCCGAACCCCCGTCCCTCTGAGCCGGCGCACTGGAATTCTATTTGAAGGCCGCACAATAGGGATCAATTTGAAATCCGCCACCAAGGAAATGAGTTTGCAATCCGCCAAAAGGGGACTCAATTAGTAGATCCGCCGCAAAGGGAGAATCCTTTTGTAATCCGCCACAAAGGGAATCAACATGTAATCCGCTACAAAGGGAATCAACTTGTAATCCGAGGGCCCCAGTTCGCTTTTCATTTCCAGCGGGGGAGATTCCAGAAAAATCGGGGGAGGGGGGAAAATCACGTTGGAGCCCGAGCCCCCGACCCTATATTTGGGTTTGCGGGTCGGGTGACAGTGGTCTGGTAAGTAGTCAGGTCTTATTATCTGCGGCAGCTCTGGAGGATCGCAAGTGTCTCTGCTGGCAACCACATTCAGCAGATACTGGCCATTTTTTGCGATGATACTTCGTCGGGACGGCTCGCTTTCTATCATGGACAGTTCGATCGGCCAGCATATCGACATTCTGCCGCACGAATTCCGGATGGCCTGGCTCCGGGTGGCTCGCCTGGTGTTTTTCAATTTGGATATCTTGCCAGAGGGGGATCTGCTTGCAATGGACGACAAAGCGTGCGACCTTGTTGGCGGCGGCAAAATTTCTTACCAGCCGAAGACGCCAGTGGAGCTCACAGCGATGATGAGGCAAGAAGCCGAAGCTACTCTGTCGACGCTCAACGAGGCAGAGAGCGCTGAAGCTTATGCGGCGCCCCGAACAAACATATGCGTATAATCCATGCGATGTGTATCCATGCCTCGGCTATATGCCAGCGTTCTGCAAGTCTCTGGACTACGGGCGGAGATGAGCCTGGGCCTCGCTCGCTGCTTTTGCGGAGCGCTGAGTTCATTCGGAAGGGGTGTGAGGAGTGTCCATCTTGGGACGAGGTGAGGCATCAGCTCACGTGGACTGACTCCGATCGACACGCAGCCCTCCTGCTCGATGCTGGCGAGCGCACTCGTTTTATTCTACGCGCGGGTGCAGAGTCATTCCACCGAGCCAGCGATCATTATCACTGCACGAATGACTTCATGGCGTCGTTCCTGTCCGCCTTACTCCACCCGGACACCAAGGGGTCCAAGAAGCGAGCTTGGGCGCACGTGAAGGACGCTGCAGGTTTCACCCGGTATCTTTTTCCAGACGATGCTCGCATTCACTGGACATTCGTAGAGGGTTTATTGAAACATTGCCGCATCAAGAACATGATGGCGAAGTGCCGCGAGGAGGCGGACGAGACTGTGATCGGCATTGACGGGCAGTACTCAACCCTGTTTTCGGTTTTGTACCAGACGCAACACGGAGCACCCGGTGGTGAACGGAAGCCTGGCGTTCACGTCCAGTTGTCGGTTCAGTGCATGGACTCGGTTCTCTTGGTGAAGCCGGCGCCGTCGGAGGCATTCGTGCATGCGAAGAAGGCCGAGGGTTTGCGAACGGAGCGGCAGTGGGCGGGGCGGCGGCTGGGGGAACTAACTGACCGAGGACGGGGTGACGGGGCATTTAGCTCGCGCCAGCCGCGTTAAATCGCAGCGACAGAAACGTCGATACATCGTTATCAATCCGGGCGAGAAGGGAGGGGGGGCCTCGCTTTTGTGCGCGTCAGTTTTCTGTAGAAATCATTTAAACAATAACGCGTTCGGCTGCCGCCCCGCCCCCCAGCGCCCCGTTTGCAAACCCTGGGGAAGGCTTTGCTCGAAGCCGTCGGCCACGCGAGCGGCGCGACGCAGGTGCGCATGATCTGTTCTGACGCGCCCATCTCTTTGGAGGACCCGGCCCTCCGCGCCGCGTTCCCGCGGCTGCAATGCCTCTCCAAGGGCCCCCTGCGCGTCGCGCTCAAGGTCGAGCAGGCGTCCGGCGAGAAGCGCACTCCGCTATCGAATCTCATCCGCCGATGCATAGTGAAGTTCTCGAAATGCCTGGACGATGGCAAGCCGTATTTCCGTGGGCAGCGACGGCGGACGGACTCGCTTTCATTGGGAGATGCGATGTCCTCGCTGTCGGACGCCTCTGCGGCGATGTCGGGAGATGCGTTGTCCTCGCTGTCGGAGAGCCGTGTCGGCGATCGAGGCCGAGGGCTACCCCGAGCGACAGTATCGCAACGCCGTCTCCTTCATTCAGGACATCGCTGCCGTGTGCAAGATGTTCCCGCGGGAGATGAATAAGACGACCATCAAGAGGACTACTATCCTTGCGAGCTTGCGATCTGCAGCCTCACCTGTGCAGCTTGAGTACCTTTTGAATCTCGGTGGATTCATTGCAAGGAACCCCAGCGTTCAGGTGATGTACAGGACCACAAGGAATGAAGCATTCCATCTGCAACTGAAAGCATTTATCCGCAACGTGTTCGTTCAGACCGAGCGGAACGCGCGCGCTGTGTCCTCAATATGCACGTTCGCCAAGCTTTTGGCGGGTTGGGCCAGGAAGAGTCTGCCCCTGATTGAGCACCGCCAGGAGCGCGAGCTGCTTCAGGCTGCGCTGTGCGCCTTCACCCAGCACCCGCCGAAGATCGCGCCAAAGTTGCGCCTGGCAGTGCGCGCGAATCCGCGCGTCGACGTCTGCCGCTTGCCTGCTAGCGCCAAAGTGTTGCGCAGGAGGCCAGCGGCTGCTGCGGCGTTGCCGCGCCCGCGAAAGCGGCCCAGCGCTGCTAGTGCCAACATTTTGCGCAAGAAGCCATCAGCTGCTGCGGTGATGCCCCGCCCGCGCAAGCGGCCTGCCTCCGTCGCTTTTCCGTGAACATTTGCAATGCGTTTCTGGGGCGTCGATGCGTGCTCGCTCCACTTCTGCTTTTTTCACGGAAGTGGGCTTCCCCACGAATTAACTCAAAGCGTCGCCAACAGACTGAGTATTGTTCGTGTCAGTTATGATGTTGGCGCATGCTGCCATTCAGTGAACTGCTTATCCGCGTTGCTCAGCTGCCCTCTTGCTTGGACAAAGGAAACATGGCATGCATTCGTTATGTGAGTCGGCAGCTGCTTACCATTGACCAGATTCCTCTTCTCATGCATCCTGTCATTTCACGGAGCAAATCGGTGCAAAAACGCCATGTTCCAGGGCACTGAGATACAACCTCTACCCCCCCAGGGGGGGGGGGCGGTCACAACCTTGGGCCCCCCCCTAGCCCCCCAGGACGCCCCCCGCCCCGGCGCGGGAGGGATCAGAGGGAAGGGGCCGCACTTCGACTCGATCACGACGTTGCTCGATATTTTCCCTGGCTGGAAAGCTTGAGGAGGAGGGCCCAGGGAAAGGGGGGAAGCGACGACGACGACGACGACGACGACTCGAGCGTCGGGGGGGGGAGCGGCGACGACGACGACGAGGACTCAACCGGAAAAGCCTCTCACACATGCCGACGGGGTTGGC
Organism: Prorocentrum cordatum; assembly: GCA_963575745.1. Classification (NCBI taxonomy): domain Eukaryota; class Dinophyceae; order Prorocentrales; family Prorocentraceae; genus Prorocentrum; species Prorocentrum cordatum. Next base: position 3,520 of record CAUYUJ010018573.1, read on the forward strand.
GGAGTATGATCAGTTCGCTCGCCGAGCCGGCCGATGGGCCACACCATCGGTCGCACCCCCCGTCGGGGGCTCGGCCGCCCAGGCTGCGGCAGCACGCAGCGGGGCACAGCCTGTCCTGCCAGATCGGCACTCGACCCGGGCGGAGCTCGAGGTGGCTCCCGAATCCGTTGGTTCAGTGTCCTGTGCGCCTTGAGGCGACGTGATAGTTGTGGCGCTTGACGGCGTCACGGGACCGCCGTCGCTTCGTCCATGATTGCCTGAATCCGAACCCGTGTGCCGCCTTCGGTTGGCCATGCGCACCCACTGTATCGTCAGAGGGTCGGTACTTTTTCGGGCGATTGCGTTCCGTTGGGTCCGACCTGCCCAGTTTTATGATCGTTCGGGGTCGAGATGTATGCGTACACGGTATAGCTTAATCCCCGTTCAAGTGTTGATCTTCCATTGAGGTTCGAGTGTCGTGTTATTGGTTCGGCTTGGAGTCGCAGCTTGCGTCCGATGACGTTTTCTGCCAGCCAAACCATACGCGGGCACGAGGATGCGGTTGTTTGTTGTTGCTTCTCTCCAGACGGGAAGAGGATTCTTACTGGTTCATGCGACAAGACTTTGAAGTTGTGGCTCGCGACCGACGGAACGCTGCTGCAGACCTTGAGTGGGCACGAGGGTTGGGTTGTTTGTTGTTGCTTCTCTCCAGACGGGAAGAGGATTCTTACTGGTTCATGCGGCAAGATGAAGTTGTGGCTCGCGACCGACGGAACGCTGCTGCAGACCTTGAGTGGGCACGAGCATGCGGTTTCTCGTTGTTGCTTCTCTCCAGACGGGAAGAGGATTCTTTCTGGTTCAGCCGACAAGACTTTGAAGTTGTGGCTCGCGACCGACGGAACGCTGCTGCAGACCTTGAATGGGCACGAGGATTCGGTTGTTTGTTGTTGCTTCTCTCCAGACGGGAAGAGGATTCTTACTGGTTCATGCGACAAGACTTTGAAGTTGTGGCTCGCGACCGACGGAACGCTGCTGCAGACCTTGAGTGGGCACGAGGGTTGGGTTTCTTGTTGTTGCTTCTCTCCAGACGGGAAGAGGATTCTTTCTGGTTCATACGACAAGACTTTGAAGTTGTGGCTCGCGACCGACGGAACGCTGCTGCAGACCTTGAGTGGGCACGAGCATGCGTTTTATTGTTGTTGCTTCTCTCCAGACGGGAAGAGGATTCTTTCTGGTTCAGCCGACAAGACTTTGAAGTTGTGGCTCGCGACCGACGGAACGCTGCTGCAGACCTTGAATGGGCACGAGGATTCGGTTGTTTGTTGTTGCTTCTCTCCAGACGGGAAGAGGATTCTTACTGGTTCATGCGACAAGACTTTGAAGTTGTGGCTCGCGACCGACGGAACGCTGCTGCAGACCTTGAGTGGGCACGAGGGTTGGGTTTCTTGTTGTTGCTTCTCTCCAGACGGGAAGAGGATTCTTTCTGGTTCAGCCGACAAGACTTTGAAGTTGTGGCTCGCGACCGATGGTGGTGAGCTTCAAGGAGCGGGCTTTGGCCATCAGCACAATGCATTCATTCTCGAAGAGGTTTTGGAGAAAAATCAGATTCTGCAAGCTGCCCAGTTGCCACGTCTTTCCGTTTAGCCAACGAGTTTTCGCAAGTCCGCCGACCCCCAGAAGAGGAGAGGCGCGGTTTCCGATGCGGCATGTGTTGTTTGCTGTTCCCCATGGTGATACTTGCGTGCGATGTTGCCGATTCGCCCTCCTCTTCTTCCGCGTCTGTGGTGGAGCTCGTTGGGGGCCTCTTGGAGGCCTCGGGGGCGGCCTGTTGGGAGCTGTTTCAGGTCTCCTGGGAGCTTTGGAGGCTTCGGGGGCGGCCTGTCGGGAGCTGGGAGTTTCAGGCCTCCTGGATGCCTCTAGAGGGCATGTAGAAAGCCTTGAGGGGCCGTCTTGTGGGGAGGGCCCCTGGGGGCCCTACGAGTTCCCCCTCTTGGGCCTCAATTGGGCAAGTAGGGCCCTCTTGAGAACGTGGTTGGCCGTCCTGGGGGTCCCTTGGGCCATCTTGGGGCCCTCGCTGCCGGCTCCTGGCCCTCTTGGGGCCCGTCTTGGGCATGTTCGGGGGGAACTTCGCGGTCCGCCTCGGGCTTTACGAAGCCCAGAGAAGCGAGAACGCGAAACAAACTTGAAAACTTGTGTCCCCAATCAGTGCTCGCACTTGGGAGTTCTTAGTTGTGTTCTAAAGTAAATGGGCCCTGGTGTCGGTCTGGCCAGCTCGTTGTCGCCCGTCGCCGCCGTTGCGTTGTATTGTTCTACGCTACACAGAGTGCACCACATGGATTGCACCACCTAGATTGCACCATATTGATCGCGCCACCTAGGTTGCACCGCGTAGATTGCAAGAAATCACTGTTTGGGGTCCACGCTGGCTAGCATATGCTGAAAATCTATGGTGTTTGCTTCTTGACGCCCTGCTGTAGCTCCTCTTGGGGCCATCTTGGGGTCATCTTGGGGCGTCTTGAGGGCCTCTTGGGCCGTCTTGACGCCATCTTGGGTGTGATCGAAGCCTCTCTGGCTTGCCGGAGTCCTTCTTGAGCTCCTTTAGAAGGCACCTTAGGGCCCGCGACTGGTGGATTTGGAAGCTCGGAGGGCGCCGGAGGTGCGTTGGCGAGGTCTTCCCCCCCCACCCCTGGTCCCCCGCCCTCCAACGGGATTTGGGCGCTCCCCCCAGGTAAGGGGAAAGGGGGAGTGGGACAGCCGCTCATCTCACGCGACTTGTCACCCCGGGCAGGCGGGGGCCTTCGGATTTGGAATACAGAATCGACCCAGTTCCACGAGATGCCCCATTCGGCAAGTTCATGTCGCACATTGTCGTCAGCACAGTCGCAAGGCACAGGGCGGACTACCTGTCTGCAGTGTATTGTGATCCGCCGCAGCTGGATGTTATTCAGGTGCGATCCGTAGTGAACCCAAGATTGCAAAAATCATATCTGGCAAAACTCGAGAATATCGAAGGCAAGAGGAGGCGACAAGGCACGTGCTCTCCGATTGCGGCCCTCTCGCATTTGAAGGTGCCAGTGAACATGCACGACTTCGACCTGAACGAGCACTTCTTATTCCACGGGGCTGTACGGTCCACCTTAGAACAAATATGCAAGGGTGGTTTCAACCCGCAGCGGGGTGGCGAGGCTACTGGCAAGCTCTTCGGTACCGCTTCATATTTCGCTGCCAATTCTTCTAAAAGCGACGATTACACAGAGGAGCGCGCAAATCCGTTGGCAAAGAATGCCACGAGGACGTTAATTGTTTCTCGCGTTGCCCTCGGCGAGTCATTCCGAACGGCCGACCCCATGCAGGGCGCCACGAGACCTCCCGACAACGACGACGGCGTGGACTTTGAGTCAACAGGCTTGCGCCGTTCCGCCCACCCCCAGAAGAGGCGGGGAGTCCACGGTGGAGGCGTCGTGGGCTTCTGGGGCACTATTTTGGGACTCCTGCGGGCGTCTTGGGAGCCGTCTGGGGGCCCGACGGAGCCTCTTGGGGGCAGTTTTGGAGCGCCCTGTGGGCGTCTCGGGGGCCTCTTGGGGCTCTGGGGGCCGCTTTTGGGCCGCTTGGGGGCTTCTTGAGGCTTGTGGGGGGCCTCTTGGGGGGAAAGGTAGGATGTTCGGTTCGTATTCTTCCTCTTTGTCTTTGCCTCTCGTGGGGCTCTCTTGGGGCGATCTTTGGCCGTCTTGGGCCCCTCGTTGGGCCGTCTTGGAACCTTCTTGGGCCGTCCTGGGGCCCTCGTAGAGGCCGCTTGGGCAGCTCTGGGGCGGTCAGCGGGGCCTCCCGTGCCGTCTTGGAGCGTCGGATTCTCGAGAAGACGATCACCCCAGGTTCTGCACGAACGAAATGGGCACGGAAAGAATGGGTACAATGCTCAACAGAAGTTCCTGTTCATTTTGAACAGGACTTGCTGTCCGCGCCGCCGCGGCCTGTCTGTTGGTTTGGGAACACTTGTTGTTGAGCATTGTACCCATTCTTTCCGTACCCATTTCGGGCGTCCAAACAGGTCAGGTCAGAAGCCGTGCATCCATTAAGGAGGCGTGGGCAGAAATAGTAACTAAAAAGTTGCCGCGGCCGCAGCGGGCGCCTCTAGGGGGGGGGAGGTGGAGGAGGCAGAAGGCTTCAGATGCTCAGATGATCGCGATTGCAGACGGCTTGAGCCCCAGAAACACTGAAAGACCTGGGGGAGCCATTGATCTGTGCCTCTCGGGACCCTCTTGGGAAAGCTCGTGGGGCATGTCGAAAGCCTCGTGGGGTCTTGGGCCGCTCGCCCTCTTGGGGCCGTCTTGGAGGCCTCTTGGACTGTCTTGGGGGCCTCGTGGGGGCCTCTTTGGCCGTCTTAGAGCGTCGGGAAACAGAAAAGGCGAGAACGCCCAAATCGCACTTCGACGCCCTCTTGGGAGGCTTCTTGGGGCGTCTCGAAGGCGTCTTGGGTGTCTTGGAGCCATCGCAAGCGTCTTGGGCCAACCGTTCAGCGATCCGGGACCGTCCTGGAACGTCTTTGGGGTCACGGAAGGCAGATTTTGAAGCTCTGGAGTCTCGGGGGAGGCGCCGGCGAGCCCCCAGATCCCTTCCCCTCCGCCCGAAACGAGATTTTGGATCTCGGGGGAGGGGGAGAAGGGAGAGGGGACAGCCAATCATCTCACGCGCCTTCTCACTCCTGGCAAGCGGGGGTCGGCGACTTCTGTGTGGGCGGATAAGTCGAGTAATGGGGGTTGCGTGGACCACATCGAGGCCATGATATATTCGGAGGCGCAGGCACTCCCGGTGGCTCTTGTGGATTATCGTCACGCCGTCGGTTGTACATGCGCATTCTGCTTGAGGCGGCCCTGACATGTAGATTTGCAGACGCCTGGATCTGAAGGACTGGTTGGTGATTGCATCCAGCGTGCACCTTTCGCTCAATGGTACTTGAAGATAAACAAAGCACAAGGCAGAACAAGCGCAACGAGGGCCCAATCATCGCCAGTCATCTCCCCGTCCCCCTCTGAACACTCCCATGGGGTATCGTGGACCGTTTGGGCCATGGTGGGTGTATGCGCACACAAACACGTACACGTGCACACAAGCACACACAACATACACACAATACACAACACACGACATACAACACACAACACACACAACACACATACACAGATACACACAAACACAAACACACAAGCACACAAACACACAAACACACAAGCACACAAACACACACACAAACACACACCTTTACACAAACACACAAAAACCCAAACATCCAAACACACAAACACGCTAGCACACGAGCACCCAAGCACCCAAACACGCAAACTCGCAAACACACAAACACTCAAGCACACAAACACACAAACACACGAACACACATAAACACAGAAACACGAAAACGCAACAACACAAGCACATAAGCACACACCACACACACATACAAACACACGAACACACGAACACACAAACGCACAAAGACACAAGACACGAACACGCACAAACACACACGAACATACAGGCACAAACACACGCAACACACAAGCACACGAACACACAAACACAAACACACAAACACACAACACACAGCACAACAACACATAACACACAAACACACACAAACACAAACACAACCACACACACAGACAAACACAAACACGCAAACACAAATACTCAAGCACACAAACACACAAGCACACACACAAACACACAAACACACAAACACACAAACACAAACACACAAACACACAAACACTCAAACACACAAGCACGCACGCACGCACGCACGCGCACGCGCACGCGCACGCGCACGCGTACGCGTACGCACACGCTCACGCACACGCACACGCACACGCACGCACGCATGCACACGCGCGCACACGCACGCACACGCACACTCACGCACTTTTTGCGTCGGCGGCTGGGCAGAGGTTACTGCTCCGGCGATCGGGCATCAGTGGGGCGCGCTAGATGCAAATTGGGCCGCGGTGTACGGTGGAAGAGGAGAGGACGCCCGGCGCAGGCGGGAAGAGAGGAAGCCGTGCAGGTTCAGGCAAGTCCCGGCAGCGGCGGGGCGGCGCCGGGGGGGGGGGGAGAAGCACACACACGCACACGCACACACACACACGCACACACACGCACACACACACACGCACACACACGCACACACGCACGCACACACGCACACACACACGCACACACGCACATACGCGCGCACACGCGCACACACGCACACAATTTTTGCGTCGGCGGCTGGGCAGAGGGTGACTGCTCTGGCGGAAGGGCAAGAGGGGACGCGCTGTATGCAAATTGAGGCCGCAATGCACAGAAGAAGAGGAGGAGCCCCGGCGCAACAGGATGAGAGGAGGCCGGACCCATTCAGAGGCAACGACTGGCAGGGAGGGCGCCGAGGGGGGGACCAGCGCCGGCAATGAACTGCACTGGTCTGCGCTTAGATGAAGCTAGGGGGGGAATGCAGCCCACGGCAGGGCGGCAGTAGTGGGAGCAAGGCTAGCAAAGCAGGGACATGACCCGCCGAACCAGAAGGTGTGGTCCCGCGATCGACTGCCAAGGCGGGAGGGCGCCGAGACCAAGAGGGCCTACGAGGCGCAGGGCGTGGGGAGAGCGGTGACGGCCCGGCGACGCGCAACGGCGCTGCAAGCCAAGGCGGGCAGGAGCGGGCGGGGCCACGCCAAAAGGGGGAGCGGCGGGCCCAGAAAGTGGACGAGGCGAAAGCCGAAACCAAGGCCGAGGGGGCCCTGGCCAACGGCGAGGCAAGGTGCCACGGCAGCTGTGACACGACACGCGCGCACACACACGCACACGCACACACACGCACACACGCACCCACACGCACCCACACACACCCACACGCACCCACACGCACCCACACGCACCCACACGCACCCACACCCACCCACACGCACCCCCACACACGCACACGCACACACACAATACACAATACACAACACAGCACACACAACGCACACAACACACACAACACACACACACACCCACACACACACACCCGCACACACCCCCACACACACACGCACACACGCACACACGCATACACACAACACACAATACATAACACACACAACACAACACAACACACACAACACACAATTTCACTTTCACTTTCATTTTCACTTTCGCTTCCACTTTCCACGGGCGCACGCTGGCGGGTTGACGAGCCACACGACCGATGAAGCAGGCACACCCCGGATATGCGAAGTAGCGCCGGGCCAAGTGTGGCTTCCAGGGACGCCCTGGAAGCGGGTCAGTGAAGAGGGGGGAACTCGTGGCCCCTCTCGAGGCAATGCGGCGGGGGGCGGCTGGTAATGGGCAGTGGCGGGGAGCAGCGGGCAGCGGCGCCAAGCGGGCACCGGCGGAACGGGTCCCGCGGGCGGCGGCGGGCAGCGGGCGGCAGGCAGAGGCGGGAGCGGCGGGCGGCGGCGCCAGCACGGGTGCTGGCCGGGGCGGGAGGGCAGCGGGCAGCGCTGGCGGGGGCAGCGCGTCGGCACGGAGCCGTCACCGGGGGGCGAGGCCGCAGGTCAAAGCCGGTGGGGGCCTCTGCGAGTCTGCGACTCAGGGCCGTCGGGGCGCGCCGGCGGTCCTCACGGTGGGGCAGTCGCTGCTGAGCTGCGGGCGGCGTGGAACGCTGCGGAGCGTGGCGCCCAGCCGTCGAGGTCGCGCCAGCGCGTGAGCGCCTGGGTGGAGGGGGGCGATTGGCGGGCGGCGGCCGACAGTGCGCCTCGGTCGGGTCTTCACTCGCCTGCAGAGAGAGGCGGGGGCGCGTCGCTGGCCGACCTCGGGCGCGCCACCGATGCTCGCGGTGAGGCCGCCGCTGTTGATCCGACGGCGGCGTGAGGTTCGAGAGCGCAGGACGGTGCCACGGCCAACTGCCGCACGGCGGGGGGGAAGGTCAGTATCGTTTACGGTCGGGGTCCTACTCTCTGCGTGTGCTCAGGGATCGGCATTGCACGCCAAGTGCTCCCGCACTTAGCGTGTACTACGGGTGGTAGTACTTAGCGTGTGCGTCCAGTCGGCCGTTTCAAATTCTCAACCGCGGAGCTCCCAGTATGGACTCAGTATGCCATAGCATTACATTCCATAGCAGTGTCTAACTGATCCTAGCACTGCACGTCATGACGTTAGCATGATGTGGCTCAGCGTATCATCGCATATATTATCATAGCATCTCACAGCACAGCATGGCTTGACATGCAATGCGTACTGTAGAGTATATCATGTGATTGCATTGCATACTGCATCGTGACATTACGCTTTATAACGTAGCATGGTGTACCATGGCATTCCATAGCATAGGGCATCATGGCGCTGTAGCGCTGCATTTCTCCTGGCCCATAGCTTGGCGACAGATCACCGGTCGACAGGTCGATGAGAGCGGAGGAGGAGGAATGAGGAAGAGGCAGGAGGAATCATATAATGTTGATTCCATTACTCATGACTCATGACCGCCTTGTTGTCCCAATGCGGTCAGCACTCGACCAGCTAGAACCTAAGCGCGCGCGAAGCGCGCACGATGTTTTTGGGTATATCTGTATGTATATATACACATACATATATACACACATATGTATGCATGCATGCATGCATGCATGCATGCATGTATGTATGTATGCATGCATGCATGCATGCATGTATATACATATGTATGTATGTATGTATGTATGTATGTATGTATGTATGTATGTATGTATGTAATCCAATAGCCCTTATAACGGCGACGATGGAACACAGTGCCGGGGAACTGCTTTGAACATCACCAGTCGTTCAAAGCAGTGCCCCGGCACTGCTTTGAACGATGCGGAAATGCGATCAGCAGGAGCCTTCGTCTGTTCCTTCTCCTCTTCTCGTCGCTGTATGCTCTTCCTTGTCCTCCCTCCTCCCCCGTTCCCTCTCTAATTAATTACCTCGTTCTCCCAGTCTCACGCGCACTCTTCCTCCCCCCTCTCCTCCTCCTCTTCCTGCTTCTCCTCCTCGTCCTCCTCCTCCTCCGCCTCCTCCCCCTCATTTGTTATATTTCTCCGTCCTTGTCCTCCTGTCCCCGTTCTCCTTCTCCCTCTCCTCCTCCTCCTCCTCCTCGTCGTCGTCGTCCTCCTCCTCTTCCTCCTCCTCCTCCTCCTCCTCCTCTTCCTCCTCCTCCTCCTCCTCCTCCTCCTCCTCACCTTCTTCCTCCTCCTCCTCCTCCCCCTTTTCCTCTCCCTCCTCCTCCTCCTCCTCCTCCTCCCCCTTCCCCCTCTTCCTCCTCTGCTATCACTCCTCCATAATTCCTGTCCGCTCCTCCCCTTCACTGATCTTCCTCTTCGTCATCATCATCCCTTTCGTCGCACGCCTCTTAATCCTCAATCGGTTCCCAATCTTCTCGACTTTCTTGTCATCCGCGTCCTTGGCTGTTGGAGGGGCCTCAGGAATTCTCAGGGCTCTTGTGTTGCACGCGAAGGCACACCTCCCAGGAACGCATCATCCTCCTCACATTCACCCTCCTCCTCCTCATCCTCCTCCTCCATGCACGTTCGGCTCAAGCCCGCGCCGACGGTAGGTTTCACGGCGGTTGGGCGGGCTCGCGCCCGCCTCCGCGGCCTGCAGTCGGGGCAGAGATGCGTGCAGGGTGGGATGACAAAGCGGAAGAGGAAACACGGGCCGCAGTTGCGGATTCTTCAAAGAGCAGCGGCGGCGGTTGGGGAACAAGTGGGGGTTGGGGCGGCCGCAGTGGCGGATACGGCGGCGGAGGTGACCGCAGTGGCGGCTGGGGCGGCGGAGATTCTCTTGGCGGATGGAGAGGAAAAGCGCAGGATGGCGGCGACGGAAGTGACCGCAGTCGCGGATGGGAGGGCGGCGGATGGGGCGGCAACGGATGCGAGGGTTGGGGAATGGAGGGCGCCCGCTGGTGGGACGACGAGGGTGGCTGGTGGAATGCATGGGAAGGTGGCCGCTCGAGTGCCTCGGCAGGTTCTCCTGCCGCGGAGCCCGCGGCCGCAACAGCGGCGGGCAAAGGAGGCGGTCCCCTGCTTCCCCCAGGGCGCGAAGAACAAGGCGCAGTTGCGCTGTTTCAAATTGTGCGCAATGAGCCGCTGCCAATTTTCAAGTTGGAATTCTTCGAGAACTTCAGGGCGAACTGGAACGGCAATTATAAGCAGCACAACGCGGCCTTGAAGTGGTTCCGAGACGAGTACGAAGACCGAGAAAACCCTTTCGGCAGCCGCACGCCCGTCTTCGGAGGTACCGCAGTTGCGGAGGAAATTTCGAAGATCCTTAAGTACCGCGCAAAGGGGAAGGCGCAGGACAACAGGGATTGGGACTGGGACCACACTGTCAAAGTGCCGTGGTCTTGGCTGGAGATGGTCGCGCAGATGGATGGACCTACAATGCTGCGCGTCGTGTGCGGCCCTGACAATGACCGCAGTCGCGGGTTGGTCCGCTGCGAGTGCCGCCCGTGCCCTAGCAGTCTCGACAACATGAGGCACACGAAAGGGGTGGACAGAGGACAGGCGCAAAGAATCCCTCTGCCCCAGTGGGATTTCGTCCTCATCCGCGACGACGGCTCGGGCATTCGCGTCCACCCATCCTGGTCTAGCCCGAAGTTCAACACGTATGAGGTGGAGCCGCACTCGCATCCCGTGCGGGGCCCGAGGGCAGGTCTCGGCAAGAGCGATGGCCACGGAACGTTCACGTTCTGGAAGATGCTGCACGCCCATCCGAATCCTGGGCGGTTCGACGCGAGCAAGGGGGCGCAGCTGCAACCGCGGTGGTCCGCGCAGCCTTGACACCGCAGTTGCGGGATTGCGCAGCCATGGAACCGCAGTTGCGGGGACCGATCGCGTGACGCCGCGCTCGTTTGACTCACTATGCGCGCTTTCGGCCGCAGTTGCGGCGCTGCCTTCTAGCGACTTCATACAGCTTGGCCGCAGTTGCGGCGCTCCCACGACTGACCGCTGTAATTAGGTGCTTCGGGCGCGCATCACCTCCGTTGAAGCACTCGTGACGTTAATTAGCGCGGCCGCAGTTGCGGAGACAGGTACTTAAACAGATGGATCCGCAGTTGTTCGTCGTCCTCGTCGCCCCTTCCCCGTCGTCCTCGTCGCAGTCTCCTCCCTCCGCCTTTCCTCCTCGTCGCAGTTCCTTCCGTTGGCCGTAGCCCGCCTCCGTTGGCCGAGTCATTTCCCGTCGTCCTCGTCGCAGTCCCCCCCGAGGGCCGCAGTTGCGGACTTTGTTGATTCCTCCTCCTCCGTTTCTGCCCCGTCATCCTCGTCGCAGTCCCCTTGCTCCTTTCACCCTCGTCTGAGCTCTTCGCGCCATCCTCTTCCGTCGCGTCCTCTCCATCCTCCTCTTCGCCTTCCTCGTCCTCATCCCCGCCGTCTCCCTCGTTGCCCTTCCTCTCCCAAGCCGGCCGCAGTTCCCCCGTCGGACGGGGGCCGCGCGCGGCCACGCCATGGACCCAGGTCGCAAAGCCGAGGTCGACAAGCGGTTCGCCGAGCTGAAGCAGCAACTGCGGGAAAGGTTCGGCCTGCAAGGGGCTGCCGCGGATGCCGCAGTCGCGGAGCCGACGGAGGACCGCAGTAGCGGAAGCCCCGAGCGACCGCCGCGCGAGGCCTCCCCGCAGTCGTCTAGCTCCTCGCGGGAATATCGGCCGCCGCCGCCGATAAGCGCTGCGAGTGGGAGCTCTGCTGGTGGGAGGCGCGAAGAGGCGCAGTTGCGCAGGGCGCACTTGACCCCCAAGGCAAAATGGGGGCCTCGGGCGCAGACGCCGACGAAGCAGCAGGACCAACCAACAGTGACGGGAGCCGCCACCGAGACCGCAGTTGCGGGGGTGGCCGGCGAGCCAGGTGCCGCGCGCGGCTCATCTGGGAGCAGCGCGCCCTCGGCCGTGCTGCTCGCAGCCGAGTCCAAACGAGGCGCCCAACCCGAAGACGAGGCCGCCTCCCAGGAGAAAGCCGCCGAGACAACCGCCTCGGCCGATTCGCGGCCGAGGAAAAGGCCGCCTCCCACGGAAGACTCGCCGCTGTCAGAACCGCAGTCGCGGGGTCGCGCGGGGCCTCCGTCGGAACCGCAGTTGCGGGAAGATGCGGGAGCACCGCGGAAGAAGCAGCGGACCAGGTCCCCTCCAGGGATAAACTACTTTGGGGAACGCCCCAAGTGGAACGAAGGATTCCTTCGTACAGCAGACGGCAATCGGGTTCCGTCCACCATCGCTTTGGTGTTCAACGTGGTGGTCATCACGAAGGTGGCAACAAAGGAAGATGTCTTCAGGTGCATCTTGCACCAAACTGCGGCGGTCGTCTTCGTCGTATGGGACCCCGAGCTGTTCCGCACGGGGAACGTCGAAGGCGCTTGCAGCTACGACGTTCCCGTTGGACTCAGGACTGCCGTCGAAGACGCTGTCATTTTGAAAAACAACACCGCGGAGCCTTACTGGACGACGGTTGCCCTGTTCAGAGACACGGGCGTGGTGCTCGTGCGCCCGCACATCATCGCAGAGACCGCAGTTGCGGGTCATGTTGTTGGGGCCACCCACGCCGTCACGATCCTGCGCTTTCGCCTGAAGGGCTCCGACATGAATCCTGCCGCGGTGATCCGTTTTGCCGTCGTGTCCAGACACGCAGTCACCGAACGTCTCCAACAGAAGATCACGCAAACAGAACAAACAGCGTGGCAGCCAGGTTTCTTCAAGGACGCGGTTGCTTCCATCCATAAAAATGATGTGCGGTTCTTGTGCGGCCTGTTTGACATCCCGCCTGAGCAGCTCGCAGCATTTGGCCGCAGTTGCGGAGCCAGCTACACCTGCCCGGTGGGGGTGGTGTTCAGGGCTGGACCCGCCCTGTTCGGAGGCATTGTGGAGGGCACACGCGTCATGCATCCGAATTACGTCCTCCCCATTGGCCCGTGCGACGTGCGCATTGCGGACTACAACCTGGATTTTGCAGGGAGGCCGTCGAAGAACGATCCCCAGTGGCTCCCTGATTGGATGCATCGAACAAGCGACTCCATCATCTCTCGGCGCTGGGTCCCAGCGAAGTACATGCCCAAGTGGGAGGATGACCCTGACCGCAGTAGCGGAGTCAGAGAAAAGCTCGGCTTGGCAGCGCTGCCCCCAATCGGCAAGGTCATTCAGAAGGAGCTCAACGAGAAGACCTTCAGCACGCACTGGTGCGAGGGCATCCACCAAAACATCGTCTTCGTCGGCCACGGACGCGCAAGTCGGGCGAGCAAGCGGAAGCACGAAGAGCCGCGATCTGCCGCAGTTGCGGACGAGCGGTGAGTGCGGCAAGACCGAGGAGCCGCAGTTGCGGAACAGAGCTCGGTACTACTGGGCGCCTGCTGCCTGCGTAGTGCATCCCATTAGCGATGGAGTGCATGTTGCGGTGTAGGATAGCCCGCAGTTGCGGGGTTGCGGTTGCCAAGCCGCAGTTGCGGTTGCGTATAATAGGAGAGCACGCGGTTGCGAAGCCGCAGTTTGCAATAAGTGTGCGCGCGCTGGGTCATCATCATCGTCGTCGTCCGTCCTCGTCGTCGTCGCTGCCGTCGTCGTCGTCGCGTCTGTCGTCTGTCGTCAGCAGTCGTCGTCGGTCGTCGTCGTCGTCAAGTCTGTCGTCTGTCGTCAGCAGTCGTCGTCGTCGTCGTCCCTCCTCCCTCCTCCCTCCTCCCTCCTCCCTCCTCCCTCCTCCCTCCTCGTCCTCCTCCAGGCCGCATCCCCCCGCCACCTCCGTCCTAGCTCTCCTTCCCCTTCCCCTCCTCGTCCTCCTCCAGCTTGCACCCCCCTCCCTCCTCCAGCCTGCACCCCCCCCAAGCTCTCGCCCGATATTTTGGATTAAAACTGAGCCTTCAGTCGTCCGCAGGCATTCGGCTCAGCAGGTCGTTGGGCTCCTGGCACACACGCCTCCACCCTGAGCGACGGACGTCGTGCCATAGTCCGCCATATCGGAGCTCCGGGCCGCAGTGGCGGACAGCGTCGGCACAGATATGAACGACAGCGTCGGCACAGATAATGCCGCAGTGGCGGACAAGAAAGCCGCAGTGGCGGACGAGACAGCCGCAGTTCCAGGCGGAACGCAAGGGATCTTTCAGAGGGCCAACGCCTTGAGGTCTAGATTCAGGACAGGGGACAAGGTGCGCCTCCCTGTGCTCATGCTCGCCCCGCACACGGGCAACCGAGGCGGGCACTACCCTCAGCAGGAAAGGGTTCGGGAACTCGCTGTGAAAATCTTCCTGGCTGGATTCACGCAAGCCGAAGCTGACCACGAAGGTGTCTGCGTTCAGATGTACCCAGCACAAGAGCTGGTGCTGAGAAAAAAGGAGGACCCGAAGTTCCAGACGTACACAGAGTACAATCTGGAAAAAGCGACCGGCCACCTCGCTGCGTGCTTCGACCGCAGTTGCGGAACAGACGTTGCGTATGGGACGTGTTCGCACTCCCACTTGTGCCTCGTGTTGCGGGCGTGCGCCCTGGGAGCCAAGTGGCCCATCCCCCAAGGCATGGAGTTCACGGAGGACGAGAGCGCGAGGCTGAAGCGCGTGCTCGATAAGGACGGCAATCTCGACATGGCCGCAGTGGCGGAACATGACCCTGTCGCTAAGAAACTCGTGCAGGGGGGTATGCTCATGGAAGTGCTTAGCTGGAAAATCATGGACGAGGAACCCACTGGTGCTTCGCTCATCAGCCAGTCCCTCAATAAAGGAGCCGATTTTGCGTTGCGAACGACTGAACTCACCGCGCTCCGTGTTCTGTGCAAGGCTGTTGACGCGGAGCTGCACGCCGCAGTTGCGGATCAGGTTGCCTTTGACAAGGTCAAGCTCTCCGTCATGCACGAACTCGATCGAGTCGTTCAGGACCCAGACTTCATTGAGCTGTTCTCGTTCGTTGTTGGGCTCGGGAGCACGAAAGCGCAGTTCATCCCCTTGCTGCTCCAGTTCTGCGAGGTCTACGTGAACTCCAGGAGAAGGGCCCTTCGGCTCGGTGCCTTCGGGGCAGCCAGCGAGCTTCCCGACGAAGTGCCGTGGGTCAAGGTTGCCGTGGTGATGCGATGCTACAGGAACGCGCCTGCGAGGAAGAGGGGCGTTGACACTCCTGTGTGGTGCCCTGACCCAGAACAATCGTGGAAGAAGAAGGAGTTCCGAGACTTCCTCATCGACATGAACTCGGCTCTCCGTTTGTACTTGTTCACGCTGAGCAAGGCCATCGACGGCATGGGCCCTGAGAAGGCGATCGAGTTCAAGGCGAACCTGTGCATACTGACCGCAGACGGCTTCATGCAGTACCTGAAGGACACCCACGTCAAGGAACGAAGTATCCCAGGACATCGTCAGGCGCTCCTCCGCGCTTGCGCGGAGGCCACGGGGAAGGTGGAGCCGAAGTCCAATCGGGACGCCCTTGAGAAGGCCCTCGGCGAAGTGGGAGTCCGAGGCGGGAAGCCCGATTGGTTCGATTTCAACGCGTTGCCGCGCCCAGAACCGAATGAGCCCGCAGTGGCGGGGAAGACAAAGGCTTCCGCAGAGGAGCACGAGTTGATGCCGACGGTCATTTCCTTTGACCCCACGACGCAATTACCAACGAACCACCAGCGCAGCAGGGACACGACGGCCATTCCACGCGGATCCTTCCCTTTGCCAATCGCCGAATGGAGGCGTTCAGCGGCAGCGAAGGAGCTGGGGCGGGAGCCTGCTTTGGTCAGCGCAGTGTTGCTGTGCCTTTGGGCGCGCCACATGTCCGCAGTTGCGGAAGCGCAAGTAGAGGTGTTGCAAGACGCTGACACAGAGAAACGCACCGTCAAGGCAACCGCTGCAAACGACGAAAAATGCATCGAGTTGTGGCCGTGCGTCCCAAAGGCATCCAAGGTGCACGCCGCAAGCACGCACCCCGAGAGGGTGGCCGTGCAAGTCTGGGTGAAAGGAGATCCAAATGGGGCCACGCCCACGACCTTCTACTTGCACCCCGAGTTCAAGCCGCCTGCGGACAAGACGCCCGCCGACGTGGCTGACCACGATGTGCGGTTGAGAGCATGGAAGTGGGATGCGCAAGAGACAATGCACGTCTTCTGGGCAGTCAACAGAGTCACGGAACAGGAGATCCAGCAGAGAAACAGCCGTAATGAAAGCGCAGTTGCGCGCATCAACATGGAGCTGGAGACGAAAGAATTGGCGGTGTGCGTGCCTGGGACAGGCGGGGTCGTGCTCGCCGTGAATGTCCCTGTGCTGGTGAATACCACGGCCGTGAAGAAAGGAGAAGAGCTCCTGTGGGAGGCGAGACCCAAAACCGCACCGAAGAAGAAGGCGGCCGAGGAGACGTGGAAGACGGACGCGGCCAAGAGGGCCAAAGGGAAGCCTTCGGGCCAGCCCGCGCCGAAGAAATCGAAGAAAGGGTTCGACGAAAGCGGGAAGATGTCGCTCTAATTAAGAAGCCGCAGTGGCGGCAGTCAGGGCGGCTTGCTCGCGTGACCGCAGTTGCGGGCAACAGGCCGAAGGGGGGGGCGCACGCGTGACCGCTGTTGCGGAGCGCTCGTGTAGTTTGCAGTGTCACTGCTTCTGTTAGCTGATGCCGCAGTAGCGGACCGCTGACGATCGAGCACGGAGGTTCGAAACGGACCTCCTCCCTCCCTTCTCCCTCTCCTCCCTCGCCCTTCCTCCACTTCCTCCCTCTCTCCTCCTCCTTTCTCCCCTTCCTCCCAAGTTGGAAGCCGAAACTACTCATTTCCTCACTCCCTCCCTCCCTCCCTGGAGGCCCTGGAGGGCGTCCGCCCTGGAGGGCCTGGAGGGCCCTGGAGGCCCTGGAGGGCCTCCCTGGAGGCCCTGGAGGGCCTCCCTGGAGGCCCTGGAGGGCCTGGAGGGCCCTGGGCTGAGGGCGGAGGCCCTGGAGGGCCTCCGCCCTCAGAATGCTTCAAAGCAGTGCCGCGGCACTGCTTTGAAGCATGCTTCAAAG
This sequence comes from Prorocentrum cordatum, assembly GCA_963575745.1. NCBI lineage: Eukaryota > Dinophyceae > Prorocentrales > Prorocentraceae > Prorocentrum > Prorocentrum cordatum. The sequence goes on from CAUYUJ010018573.1 coordinate 20,450, forward strand.
CAGTGCCGACTGCTTTGAAGGGGCCCTGCTGAAGGGAGGCGCGCGAGGATCGCAGGGACCGAGGGAGGCCCTCCAGGGAGGCGTTCAGCTCGCCATCTGGCTCAACCGCGCGCGGCCCCACTGCCCGCACCCCCGCCTTGCCCGCAGTTGCGGCTGTGTCCAGCGCAGTAGCACACATGCCGACTTCGAGCGAATGGAGCCCTGTGTGCGTTGAGAAGGTCTTGTGCATCCGTGGAGGTTGGCTTGCGCAGACCACCCCCATCCCCGAAAAGGATGTCAAGGTGCTCCACGCATGGCCCCTCGGAGAGATAACTTTCGTGCACGTGAACATGCAAAAGGCTTGGCTGCTCAAGGTGTGCGCCAAAGGTAAACCGACCGCAGGGGCCTTGAAGGCCTCCAAGGCCTGGGACGCGCTGAAGAAAGAAGTCGCGAAGCAGGGCGGCGCCGCAGTTGCGGACGATGAGAGCGACGGCGACGCGGGGGACGAAGCAGATGACCCCATGTCGGCCCTGGTCAGCTCCACGGACGCCACGAAGAAGCAGGCAGCGACCCCGACCAGCGCCAAGAAGCAGAAGACTGGAACGCGTGCGGCGACTACTGGCCTGCCCAGGGGCGAGGCCGTGGAGTCGGCCATAGCCACTGTGCACTCTGTACAGATGCCCGCAAAGAGCCCCATGAAGTTTCCGCACGACACGGCCGTTCGAAACGTGCGGGTGGCCAGCTTCAAGCGGAGGACGTTGTGGCTGGACGCTGCAGACCTTGGGTGGCTGATCGACATGATCGTGGACGACGTGAGCCTCGGCGGTGTCCCCGACATCGACGACGGCGACAAGGACGAGGCCGCAGTGGCGGACAGGGACTGGGCAACGGCGGTTGACCCTGCCACCCCGCTGGCGAAGCAAAAGGAGGTCGACCCCCCCGTGGCGCAGGGGAGCGGCTCTGGCTTCACCGTCGTTTGGGACTTCAAGGGCGCTTGGGTCGCGACCATCACGCGAGAGTGTGCCAACAAGGGCAAAAGGATCGAGATGGATGTGAAGAAACTTACAAAGAAGAAGTGGCAGTCGGCGCAGTCGGTGAAGGGCTACGACTACGAGTGGGAGGGCATGACGCAGCACCAGCGCAAGCAAGCGGCTCTGGATTACCTCGAGCTCCAAATCCCCAGTCTGTTCGACTGAGGCCCGAAGCCGTATGGGCCGCAGTTGCGGTGGGGCTACTGAGTGCCCGCAGTTGCGGGGTGGCTGGGTGCGCGTGAACACGCGGAGGGCGAGGCGGTGTGAGGAGGCAGGCGGAAGGTTTAGGGTGTTCCACGGGTGCACGCCTTAGTGCGCCAACTTGTGTGGGCGAGCGTTTTTCTTAGAGAAGCATGGAGTGAAGCATCGAAACCCTGTGCGCGCGATGATTGGGGCTTCCGCGCGGGCGTTGTTGAAAAGTACCTCCTTCTTCGCCCCTCCGCATCGTCTTCAGTTGCTCCTCCCTCCTCCCCTCCCTCTTCCTAGTTCTGTAGCCCGCAGCCGAGTGCCCGGCCCGAGTCGTTCGCCACGCGACCGATCATGGATGTTCCCGTGGGGCGGACATGGTATGGCGAGGAGGACGGAACGCATTTCGAGGTGGAGTGGCTCCATTACGACAGCGGCTGCGCACCGAGGAAAACGAAGTATGGCACCACTGGGCTCGCCAACATCTTGGGCCGCAGTAGCGGCGTTCCGTGCCCCAAGAAGATAAAGGTGCACGCATGTGCGGATTTTCCGTGCCTAGCGAAGTGGCCCGCGTCGCAGTACGGCCTTGTTGAGCCGCCTCGCTTTCATTTGCGGCCGTCTGCTTGGCGACCGGGCGCGACGCCACCCCCCGCAGTTGCGGCTCCAGGCGGCACCGCAGTTGCGGCTCCCTCGGCCCCTGCACACATAGCACCAGCAACACCAGCAGAACTCGCAGCTCCTGCGCAAGAAGGACACGCAGCTCCAGCACCAGAAGCACCCGCAGAACCCAAACCTCCAGCAGCCCCTGTGCCCGAAGCACCCGCAGCAGCAGTCCCTCCAGCTCCTCCAGCTCAAGTGCACGCAACACCAGACCCGCCTGCTGCGCAGGAGACCGCATTGCGGTTGAAGCTCCTGAGGGAGTGGAAGCGGACAAAGACACACCACTTCCAGCACGCTTGCCACCAGCGCGGCCGCTGCCAGAGAACTGGTCGAAGACGCAGGTCGCATTCTTCCCGTGCCCAGACCCAAAGGCTGCAGCACGAGTTGCGGCGCCTGTTGGCGACGCCTTGCGGCCACGAGTCGCGGCGCCACCCCTGGCGCCAGAGAAAGGTGTACCTGTGGAAGACGCGCCAAAGATCCAGGCCGCAGTGGCGGCGACGGTGCCTGACGTCGTGATGGCTCTCCTGAGGCAGATTCTGTCCGAGAATTCCTACATAGGGTATTCAGCTTTCATGCTGTTTGCCTTGCGGTTCGGGCGTCGACCTTACGTGTGGGAAGGCGAGAACCGCAAGGACCTCCTTGACTTCTACATGCCTTGGGCAAAGGAGAAGTGCACTGAGCCATGCGCCGTCGACGGCGTGGCGTGCGTACTCGCCGCTGCTGAGGATCTGTTCGGGGAATGGACAACGGTGGAACTCAGGCCCGTGACTCCCGAGAACCCTCTCCATGAGGTGCGCCACTGGGTGGCCGCAGTTGCGGTGGGTGGCGTGTGCTCTGAGGGGGCGGACGCGTTGAACAGGTTCTACGGTCCTCTGGGACAATGGGTCCTAGGGACTGTTTGCGATGGAAACTGCGGCATTGACCTTATGGCGATGATGTTGCAGAAACCGCAAAATGCCGAGACGCGCAAATGGCTTCGGGAGGAACTGTACGATTTCGGGGTGCGCCGCTGGGACGAACCGTGGTTGCACGACATGCTCGTTGTCACGCAGGAACTAACCTTGGAGGAGGTGCGGGCGTACCGCAGTTGCGGGGCCAGCGGCCCTGCTGGACCCATGGTCCTGCACGACTCCGAGGGCGAGGGCGAACCAGCAGAGGCGCCGAGAGAGGCGAGCGCGCCACGCCCCGCTCTCATGGCGGCGTTAGAGTGGCAGACGGGCGTGCAGGACATGGGTATATTGCTTGCCATGGCTGAGGCTATGCCCGAGGCGTTGCAGGAGGAGCAGATCAGGGCGCACGCACTGGCCAGCGCACGCCCAAAACCCGAAGTTGCGGAACAGAAGCGGCGCGTGTGCCCGCACATGCTCAGAGACCGCGAACTGGTTTGCAAAGAACTGGAGGCGCACGCACGCAGTTGTGGTTGGATGGGCGAGGGCGTTCTGCCACGGAATTCAATCGCGTCTTTTTGCGGGCGGTTCACGTGGCCGAAGGGCATGGGGGTCGTCCAGCAGCGCCAGGCCGTCTCCAAGTGGTTTCAAAACTGGCGCACACAAGGTGGACATGGCACGGCGGGCGTGCATGGCCGACGCCGCGCGCGGGGCAACCAAGGGCGCCCGAACAAGGCTCCATGGCTGGAAGCCGCTCTGTACGAGTGGTGGTCCCACATGAGGTACTCCGTGGACTGGAAGGCGGTGGCCAAGCGAACCGCAGTTGCGGAGGAGAGGCCCAAGATGTTGGCCAGGTTCTCCCAATCCCTGCTGGTTACGAAGGCGAAGCAACTCGTCGCGGACTACTGCGTGGAGACAATGAAGCGGGGAGGCAAACCGATGGTGCCGCAGTTGCGGCCTCGGTGGTGGGTGAAGTGGCGGCGCTCCTACGGCCTGAGCATGAAGAAGCCGAACCGCAAGTACAAGGTGCCAAAATGGTTGCTCCAATCTCGTTTTGAGACTATGATCTTGAACGTGGCCAGGGTCCGCGCAGCTGCAGAGGAGCTTCTGGGGTACGACCCGCACATCCTGAACTGGGACCAGTCGCCCTTTCACCACAACGAGTCGTCGTCGGCCTCGAAGCCGACCTTGGCTGTGAAGGGTGGCATTGTCCCGCTTGTCGAGGCGCATGACGACAGCAGGGCTCGGTGGACAGCGAACCTGACGGTGTCGAGCGACGCGGAGGACATCCGCAGTTGCGGACCACCGCCGGCGGAGCTAATGTTCAAGGGGGGATCTGTCATCGCTGAGGGCTTGGCCGCACATGCCCGCAGTCGCGGCTATCCGTCTTGGGTGAGCACGGCGACGTCCGAGAAGGGGTCCTACCGCGCAGACGACGTTGTATCATTCTTGCAGCGGCACTTGCGGGCCTGGCCCGACGACCCGCAGTTGCGGGGAAAGTGGCGCATCCTCATGGCCGACGACCATTCCCCGCACAAAGCAGACGCTGTGCGGAGACTCGCCTGGCAGCGCGGCTACGTGCTGATCATTCACGGCGGGGGGACGACCGCAGTTGCGCAGCCCGTGGACACGGACTTGAACCAGCACGTGAAGCGCCGGTACATTGCCCTCGAGACCAAAGCGCTGGTGCAGCAAATGGCGTTGGGGAAGCACGTGCCGCAGTTGCGGCGTTCCGATTGCGCCGACTTGATGCTGTCAGTGTTGGAGAATGTGCAGTTGCACTTGGACGCCGCGAAAGGTTTCCTGAAAGTGGGAATTCGAGCGCCCTTCGACAAGTCAGGAGATCTCGAGATTTGCCGAGAGGCGGCGGAACTCTGGGAAGCAGGGGGGCTGCGAGCAAAAGTGGACACCGCAGTCGCGGAGGTGAGGGAAGAATGCGAGCAGAAACGTTTGAAATGGTCCTACAATGACGTGCTGCGTCTCATACACGAATACGAGAAACACGACGCCACAGATTCCGTGTTGGAGAAGCTCGGCGACGAAGCGCTAGGCCAGGAGCCAGGCCACGAGGAGGGCGATGAGGAGGGCGGGGAGGAGGAGGAGGAGGAGGTGCACGAGGAGCACGAGGAGGACGAAGAGCAAGAGGAGGCCTCGTGGGCCGAGGCTCTTGCGGAACAGTGCGATGCCGCAGTTGCGGCACCTGGGCCTCAAGGATCCTCGGTATCCATGGACTGCGTGGTCGACGCAGAGGCGGCCGAGCAGGTGGCAGTGGCGACGTCCTTGGCAGAAACGCTCCGCGAGGCGGAAGATATGCTGCGCCAAGTGGGCATGGAGAAACTAGCGCAGGATTGCCGACAGCAACGACACAAACAAAAGAAGCGGTTGAGAGAGCTGGCGCGGGAGGACAACGAGGTCCTACGAGCGTTGACTGCCCAGCGAGACCACGAAGCCGCAGTGGTGGCGAAAAAGCGGCGCCTGGCTCTGGAAGCGAACGACAGGACGAAGGCGTTGCACGATCTCAAGAAGCAGATTCGAGAGGCCGAGGCCGCCTTGAGGGCAAAGAAGGAGGCCGCAGTTGCGGTGGAAACGGCTTTGGCTAACAAACACGCCCTAGCGCAGTGGAATCCCGAGGAGTTCAAGATCAAGAAAAACAGGATGGCAGCTCTGGATCGCCTGGCTCGCGGAAAAGGCGTCCTCTCAGACGAGCAGAGGGGGGAGTGGGCATGGTTCAAGACGCATTGGGACGAGGAGATGTGCAAGCAGCACAAGGAGCAATGGCCGCTCACGTTTGCTGGGTGGCTGCAAAAAGTCGCGAACGACGCGGCGTCTGGGAACCGTTCGGCGCTGTCGCAGTTCGTGCATTCGGAAACAGTGAGAACCCTGGGAGGGCAAATGGCGCTGGTAATCCCAGCCCTAGCGTGATGCAGGCCGCAGTTGCGGACCCACAGGAAGTCCAGAGGGAAGTTGTTTTTCCAAGCGGCTCCCGCGCGGGCAGGAGATGAGGCAAAACCGCAGTTGCGGTCTTCCTGCTGCTGTGAAAATAATCCTTTCACAGTCCCTTGCAATCGTCGCCCTCCTTCTGCTTCTCCGCCAGTCCATTTGTTGTTCTTTCGGTTCCTTTGAGTCCTCGCCCTCCTTCTGCCACTCCTCGAATCCTCTTTGTCTCCTCCCTCCATCCGACCCCATGCCCATTCACGATCCATTTCCGTAGCCACCGTGGCTCGAGGTGGCGCACGCGAAGACGCAAGCATGTGGCCGCCCGCGCGCCCGAGCGCATCCTCAGGGAGTATGGACCGTGGACCTCGATTCGCCAGAACGGTGTTCATCCACAACGCTGAGGAGGAGGAGGGAGGCAAAGACGAGGAAGCCGCAGTTGCGGATGATGACGACGACCAGCGGACGCAAGATGGCGACAGCACCGTCGCGTCCTCGGCTGCCTCCGCTGACGAGGCTGAGTCCCGGGGAGGTGCGGGAGCCGCAGTTGCGGCAGCACATGACTCCTACATGCCGAGAGTGTTGTCGTCGCGGAGACCCTGGAAACGGGTGCCCATCATCGAGACAAGCAATCTGTCGGAAAAACAAAGAGCTCTTGTCGACGCATGGGAGGAGAAAACGGAGTTCGAAGCGGGACGGGTCGGCTTCTACGTGGCCAACTTCGGAGGGACTGCAGCTAGACCCACGCAACGCGCGGACGAGTGGGCGCAGCTCCGCGCGAACCCTGCCCAGATCATCGCCCTCTGCGAGTGCGACGACGAGACCTGCGCGGTACTCAGTGGGGAGCACGACGCGAGGGACAGTGCAGCCGCAGTTGCGGACGATAGGTTTCGGAGTCGGACTCAATACAACTACCTGTGCGTTAAGGGCGGCGAGCCATCAGGGACCCTCCTTGTTGGCATGAGGGACCGCAGTGGCGGCCACATTGAACACGTAGACTTTGCGAGACTCTTCCACAAGCAGGAGAAGTCCAAAACGAAGAAGAAGAAGAAACAGTCCGCAGTTGCGGAGGCTCCTGCGCCAAAGCTGCACAACAAGTACTCCAGGGCGATGGTGGTGCGCGTCCACCTGGACCAGGCCGTGACCCATTTGGGGGGCTCCTTCAACGTCATGGCGGTGCACGTCCACCACAGCTTGGCCAACCAAGACTGGGGCGTCACGAAGCTCCATGAGTTCTACAACTGGTTCGTCGCCTACGTCAGGGAATGGGACGTGAAGGTCTGCATGGGGGACTTCAACATGTGCATGTTCCAGCTTGTGTCCTGGTGCCGCAATTGCGGCCTGACTGTGGACGTCGCCGCGTGGACCCCCTGG
>CAUYUJ010018573.1:32500-117500 GCA_963575745.1 Prorocentrum cordatum
AGGGCCCCTTTTTTGGCCGTCTTAGGGCGTTCCTGGCCCGTCTGACGCCGTCGGGAGCCGTCTTGGGGGCCTTTCTGAACCGACTTGGGGCCCTCCTGGGGCGCTTCGGGTCCGTCTTGGAGGCCATCTTGGGAGTCTTGGAGGCCTCTTGGGCCGTCTTGGGGCCCTTTTGGGCCTTCTTGGGGGCTTCTTGGGCCGTCTTGGGGCCATCTTGGAGGCCTCGTGAACGATTTTGGGGCGATCTTGGGGGCCTCTTGGGCCGTCTTGAGGTCTTCGGAAGGCCGAAAAGAAGCAAATGCCAAACTCTTTCAAAATGCTTAGGGAAATCAGTGATTTTGGCCTCTTCGGGCTCTCCTTGAGGACCTCCTGGAGGCGTCTTCGGGGGCTCTTGGGGGCCTCTTGGGCTGTCTTGAACCATCTTGAGGCTATCTTAGGCCGTCTTGGAGGCATCTTGGGCCATCTTGGAGGCATCTTGGGGCCATCTGAGCCGTCTTGGAGGCCATGTTGGCCGTCTTGGAGGCGTCTTGGAGGCCATCTTGGGGCCGTCTTGGAGCTGTCTAGAGCAGGAAAACCCAGGTTGCCACCTCTGGGCAATCTGGAAGATCTTTCCGGGTGGCCGGCGGGACGGGCCGAAGCCCCAGGGGGAGTTCCTTCGGAAAGAACCAACACCAAAACCGAAAGGGTCTAACACGCCAGGCACCCCTGCGATGAATCGACATGGGGCGGCGGATCGAAGACGCCTACGGCGAATCGCCGCCGCCCCCTGCCTTTTTGGAAACGCCTCTGTGGCCGAAAGTTGGGTTTGAGCTTGGCCAAGCTATTGGGCCAGTTGTTTCCCGAGTCGGTTTGGAAAGACCTCGGGGAACGCATGGGGGAGCAAGAAGAGGAGGTGGAGGATGAGGAAGAAAGAGGAGAGGGAGGAGGAGGAGGAGGAGGATGCATATGTGTAGTTTGTTATATCAGCGTCTTGTCAGTAGGTTGTGATTATGTTGTGTGCATTGTCATGTATTGCTGTTGGACGCATCTGTTGGGCTCCAGGCGCCTTTCGGTCTGAAGGAAGACAGTCGTCTCCTCACGTGCTTTCTTTCTGCATGGTAGCGGAGCCCTGCGCTTGCGCCAGCTCTCGACGAGGATTCGAGCTGGTCGGTGAGGACGGGAGGCTCCCGCGCATCCGAGACCTCTGGGCGCGGCTTGCGCGCTATCTCCTACGGAAAGCCCTCCAAAGACGGACGTGGTGACCGATTGGCCAGTTTCTTCCGGAGGTCAAGCGAGCTGAGACAGACGCTCGCCTTGCAGTTGAGCGGGAGCTACTCCGTTGAAAATCGCGACGCCTGAGGAGATGACACAGCAGATGCAGCAGTTGATTGCGAGCCAACGGCAGCTCGCGACCCATATGCAGAACCTAGAGGCGGATAGTGCGAGATTGAGATTGGAGCACCAGCAGGGTATCCGACAGCGGCCAGACCTAGTCGAGATTATGACGAAAATAGTCGAGCAGAAGGGTCAGCAGAGCTCAACACTAGTGGACAGTCGAGGGATAGGCAAGCCCAGCAGCTTTGGAGGAGATGAGAGTAAGTCAGAGAGTGGAGCAAGAAGTTCGAGGCGCTCGTTGTTTCCATGTTTTCAAAATAAGATGAGAGAAGTTTTAGAATGGGCGGTTGAGCGGCCCGACCCAGTCAATCTCGAGTCGGTCGACGGTTCGTTCGGAGAAGAAGCTGAGGATCCAGTGGGCAACATATCAGGAATCGATTCACACTTACATGCGGCTTTGCAACAGTGATGTGCCGGAGAACCCTTCGACATCGTGAGCAATGACACGGCGAACAACGGCCTCGATTGCTAGAGAAAGCTGCGCGAGCGCTACGATCCTGCGACTGGAGGTCGCAAGAGGGCTATGCTCAGGAGTGTGCGCAATCCAGGACAGGCTGCCGCGGATGAGCTGGGGTCAGCGCTTGAGCGCTGGGAGGAGTTCGTGGCGCGCTAAGAGCGCGGGCGCGGGCCAGCTTGAGTTCGAGAGACCCTGCCCGAGGATGTGCGCATGTCTGCTCGGAGTCTCTCTTGCCAGACGACCTTGCCGAGCATATTCAGCTGAACCAGTCGAGGTTCACCGACTGCGAGTCCCTGAGAGTCGATGTGACGCAGTGCATCGAGCAGCGCACGAGCAACAGAGTCAAGGATCCCATGATCGCAGGTGGACCGGATGGGGCAGGTCAGCGTCGACGCGGTGCGTATGACATGGGCGCTGGCTCCCTGCAGTGTCGCGGTTCGAAGGGCGATTTCAAGGGCGGCGAGGGGTCCAGAGGCAAGGGTTGCGGCGGAAGTGAAGGCGGCAATGGCGACTCGAAAGGCATGAGGGGCGACGCTGCAGGCGCCGCGTGCTGGAACTGCGGCAAGAAGCGTCACGGGGCGGAGAACTGCTGGGATAAGCTCAAGACGGGAACCAAGGGTGATTCCAAGGGTTCCAGGTCCGGAAAGAAAGGCGGCAATCCATGAGGTAAGGAGAGCGTGAGTCAGGTCGACCAGGACTGGGGCGAGCACGGCCGCGACGAGGTATGCGAAGATCCAGGGCAGCCTGAGCCAGGGGGGGCTGGAGGTTTGGAACTATGTGCTTTCGTGCCTCCAGTGTGCGTTGTGGATTCGCAGGGCTGGGTGCCAGTCAACTTCGATTCGGGGGCTGCTGCGGCGGTTGTTCCCAACGGTTGGCGTGGTCCTGTGGGCCAGCCGAGTGGGCGGCAGTATCGCGCCGCCAACGGCCAGGTCTTGGATGGCGAAGGCATGGGCGAGCTCGAGGGCTGCGACGAGAAGGATCGGCCGGCTCGATTTCGAGCCAGAAGGGCAGCAGTGACCAAGCCGCTGGCGTCGGCTTCCAAGATGTTGAGTGACGAGATCGGGGAGGTAGACAGAGAAGGAGGATTGATATACGCAGAAGACAGTGTACCAGGACGTAGGCTTCGACGGTTTCTTCAGCGCCTCCAGCATGATCATCCAGGCGATGGCGTCGGCCTTTGGCAGGGGAAGGGCGCGTGCAATATGTGCCCCAGTTGCGATCGGGGGCTCGTCGAGATAGTCGTCTGGGAAGCCTGTGTGCGTGTGCCATCGATGGAGAGATTGCCGCGCGCGCGGCAGAATAGGCTGGAGGTCCAGTCCCGGTGGGGCCGCCGGCAGGTCTACCCGTGTGCTGGGCTGTCGCGGCGCCAGCCGCCCCCGCTGCCGGGGGCCTCTGGCAGGAGCCGCAGGATCTGCGGGGCCTGGTGCGGTCCCACCGCCACCGGCCCAGAAGGATGCGAGACCGCCGAGAGTTCGAGTGCCGAGGTCTCCGACGGCGCCGACTCAGAAGGATATTGATGAACACGAAGCGTTTGGGCATGCAGTGTTCAGGGCGTGGTGCTCGGCGTGTTGTGACGGGCGTTCTGACGGGTAACCGCGTCGTTTGGTTCCCCGAGATGAGGGGGTGGACTTTCCGGTCGTGTCCATGGGCTTCGGCTATCCCGACAGCGCGGAGGCGGGCGCGATTCAGGATGACTAGCAGAGGAGGGCCACATTTTTGGTGATGTATTGTCGGAAGCTGCGGTGTCATGGGGCAATCGCTTTGCCCAACAAGAGTACCGGCGATTTCGTGGTGAGAGCGTGCAGCGATTTTCTAGGCTACTTGGCCCGCAAGAGGTTGGCTCTCATGTCAGATGGCGAGGGGGCGACGCTATCCTTGAAGCAGGCCGTCGTAGACAAGTGCGAAGGCAAAGATATCATTCTTGAGGAGTTGCCTGCGGGTGACCGCGCTGCTGATGGTCAGGTCGAGAACGCAGCGAAGATTGTCAAGGGTCAGGTCCGTACTCTGCTTTTGGCATTGCAGTCGAGATGGGGCAAGCGTCTTCCGTTTGCACACCCACTCGCGCCTTGGGCCATCAGGCGCGCAGCGTCAGTCATCAACCGATTCCGAGAGCTGCCGGTCGAACTGGAGAGCAGCTTCGCGCAGGACGTAAGCGGGGGCGTGCGAGTGCAGCCGATGGCGAGCGCGTCAAGGGCAAGAAGCTTGTGGTTGACCAGGAGTAGCTTGATTATGGGTTGAGGTTCATTGATGGGTTCTACATCGGATATTCTAGTCGAAGTGGAACGGTCCTGCTGATCACGAAGGACGGCGTTCAGCGAGCTACTGGGCTGGTGCGACGAGACCCAGTGGAGAGATGGAGATATGGTCCAGATGTACTCGAGCTTCAGGATGATACCTGGACTTGGCAGCGAGGCCGGGGAGAGCAAGCTGTTGCGGCTGTGCCCCCACCAGCTGAGGCTGTGCGACCCGTGGTCCTTCCAGTGGGTGTCCGGGCGCATCCGGCGCCGCCGCCGCAGGCGAGGCCCCCGGTCGAGGGGGACTTCTACGTTTGAGGTTTCCCCGCCCTGTCTGTTGGGGTTACATCAGTTGGTGGTGTTTGATGGCCTCAAGGTTGTCTTTTCGGAGTTGGTAGTTCGATGGTTAGCCGCGCGGTTCCTCGCTCTTCTAGTTGGGGGTCCGATGGGTAGGCAAACGCCTCCAACACGTGTTGATCATCGTTTTCGGGGGGCTGAGATACCACCGAAAACATGCAGCACAAGTTAAACCAGTTCTCAGGAACGACACGCTTAGCTGTGTGCGTGCGCTTTTCGTGCGTGCGAAGCTGTTGGGCCCCATCTTTGGAACTCCTTTGGGGTCCACAGTGGTTCCTCGTCCCCCTATGGGCCCCTGCCCTTCAAGGCGCCTCTCCTTGGGTCCCCTCTTGTGGAGCCTCCCTTAGGGTTCCAGCTTGGAGCCTACGAGTAAGTAGGGAAGTAGGGTATAACGCGACGGCCCACGCCATGGTGCAAGCTATGTGGTGCAACCTTTAGGACCTGAGTAGGTACACTGCTGTACGATGCAGCCAACATGTGCGCGAACAACACAAACAGAGTAACACAACAATGCTCACGTTGACATCCGATTCATTGTTGGCACCGTTTCCGTAACTATTTTTTTCAAACCATCGGCCTGTGCATTGTTGCACGTCATGGCGTCCCCTTCGCCTGAGCAGTGGCTGAGCGACGAGGCGTTCAGCCCGCTCAGCCTGCCGACGCCTGTCTTCGAGGTGCCGCCGCCCGAGGAGGCGGGCGAGGCGCTGCCTCCAGAGGAGGGGAACTGGCTAGAGGCGGCCGACGAGCTGCCTCCTGGGCTCGCGGGCGGCGACGGCCAGCTGGTGGCACTGGAGCCTCAGCCCGTCGCGCCGTTGGGGCCGCAGGGCGCGATCGCGCCGCCGCCGCTGGAGGATGGCGTCGCGGATCGGGCCGAGAGGGGTGCCGTTGCCAAGCTGGCGGGTGTGCTGATTCGGCGGGTGTACCCCGACAGCGGTCAGACTGTTGGCCTGGAGAGCGCCGCGCGCTTGGCGTCTCGGCTCGGCATCCTGGCGAATCGTTTTCGCGAGAAGGTGTACGCCGTGGGTCACGCCGCCTTGGCGTCTGGCCAGAGGCAAGCTGCTGCCATAGTGCCGAGGCTTCTGGCCGCCTGCGCGGCAACCCACGGTCCACGTGGTGATGGCCCTCGGATGGATGCTGTCATCTTCTTCCGTAAGAGGAAATACGACGGCACTCGCATGCGAGTGACCACCCAGGTCACGCAGCACTACGGCACTGACTCGATCGTAGAGCGCTGCACTGGCACGAGGGAGTTGTTCGTTGTCAAAGCTGGTTTCAGCATGGTGCTTCGCAAGCGCTTTGGTGACAGAGACGATTTCCTTCACGTGCTTGCGAACACGCCCACCCACATCAGTGTCTTAGAGACGCCGAGCGGTGAAATCATCAACGCGTGCTTGCGCCAGCAACTCAGCCAGGTGTATGACACCCTCGTTGACCAGCGAGTCCCTCGGCATATTGATGTCATAGGGTGTGACGCTGCAGGCAGCAACCTCAAGAATGAGCGGCTCTTTCAGATGCAGCACCCTCTTCGAGCTCAGATTATTGTTCTTTGCCGCGCCCATGGCAAAAAGAAGGTTGCCGAGCAGGGGTATATGGTCATCCGCCCGACGGGCACCAATATGATACGATGTCAGTTGAGCTTGTCCGCTGAACGCCTCATTTCAGTGAGGCATCACGCCAGGCTCCTCCACGATGAGCAGGTTGTGGTCTACGCTGGGAATTGCCCTGCTGCGGCCACGGCTCACAGGGAGCGGGTGTTCGACTTGTACTTCGCGGACACCACTGACGCGAGCTTGCAGTTCAGAGCGGCCGTATGCAGGAAGCTTTACAACGGCGACATAAAGAAAACTGGTGTCATCGAGCACTACTGCAACGGGTGCTGCCGTAATCGCGACCATACTGTTTTTTGATGCGCCGTTACGGCGTGGCTGCACTGTTTGGGCCCGTGGACGTTTTGAACCGTTCGAATTGGACGAACAAGATGAAGAGCCACCGTTGCATCGGCCTCCCTGCTGCAGTGCATGGGCTTCTCCAGGCCGCCTACCTTCGCGGCGTGCCAGAGCCTCCTCAGGCCAAGCGGCGGCGCGAGCAGAAGCTGCGGGCGCGAGCCGAGCGGGAGCGGCTGGCTGCTGCTGCCTGGCCAGAGGGGGGCGGCGAGCCACTCGGAGGGGACCCAGCTCCAGGGTGCGACTCCGACGGCGACGGCGGGGGCGCTGACGCCCCGAGTGCGTGGCGGGAGGAGCAGGACGCCAGGATCGTCGGCGCCAGGTCGTGGATGAACAGCGGCCGAGTGGCCGACGATGTCTTCATCGCGTCTCGCATGGTGTCGCTGACAGATGCTTACCTGTTGAAGCAGTTGGCAACGTCTGGCGTTTCCTTCGAACGGCTGCAGCAGCTGAAGGTGAGTCGGGGTCAGGAGCGCACGTACCAGGCGTGGCTTGCGCACGAGGACGTGGACACCAGATGCCTGTTCAAGGACGTGTACGATGCCATCTTCGATTCGTCGTCTTGGACGCCTGTTCAGGATCGTTCAGAGTCGACCGCGTTGACAATTTACCTGCTGATGGCGAGAATGGGTGCTACTGCGTACAAGCTGGTTTACACCAGCAACCGTGCGTGGCCAATGAAGTTGTTTTATGCCTTGAAGGACCCAGAGGTCATCACCGAGCTGGGGCGCACAGCTCCGTGCCTCCTCGACGCCTACACCGAGAACTTTGTTGAATTCTACAGAGGTGCCTTGGGCTCGGCGACCGCCATGGCCGAGCTCAAGGGCGCCGTCGTCCTGATCGACACGGACACGGCCGACGTCGAGCGTCTCCATTCGGTCAATCAACGGCATGCGCGGTTCAGGGTTTGGACCAACGTTGAGACCGTTGAGGAAATCAGCGCGCATTTTGCTGCGCACTCTGCTGGGGATTGGGGCCCCGACGCAGCGCGCCACGGCCCCGACCGCGCTGGGCGCAAGCCCAAGGCGCCGAAGCCTCGTGGCCAGCCTGGGGGCGGGCGCGGCAGCCTTCGAATCTGGATGTGGCGGGCGTTCGTGCACGTGAACGGCCGTTGGCTTGACAAGGAGGCGGCCGCCGCACTGTCGGAGCAGTTCAGGCAGCTGGGCGCTGAGGAGCTGGAGCAGTACCAGCTGCTTGCTGCGATCGCCAGGGATCGGCATCGCGATGGCGAGCGCGCTTTTGAGAAAAAGCCGCGTGCTGTCGCGATTCCTGCTGTCGGTCGCGGCGTGCCTGCCCTTGGGCTCCTGCCGCCTCAGCAGGAGCGGCCTGGACCTGATGACGTGCCAGCTGAGGGCCGCCGAGAGCAGCCTCCGTTCGCAGATGTGCCCTCGCCGATTTTAGATGCTGCATTCGCGGCCAGAGGTCGCGCCCTGTCCCTTCGGCGCCAGCGGGCGTCGCATGACGACGCGGTGGCTGGCTGGGTGAGCAGGGCGAGCAGCGCGATCAGGCAGGATCGTCGGACAGCAGCCGACGGCACGTTTGCGATCGTGGATACTACGTTGGCGCATCATGGAGTTTCTGATGTCCACGTTGATGCTGGCTCTATTTTGCAGTACCGCAGGCGGCCAGAGCTTGTTTCAGACGAGTCGGCCAGCAGCATCAGCGCGGATGGGAATATGTCCACGGCGCAGAGGGCTTTAGCGTGGGAGTCGATGCATCAGACGTTCACGGCTGCCAGTTGCGGTCCTTGCCGAAAGGTCCCCGTCGTGCGTCGGCGATGCCATGAAGCTGGCATGTGCATTCACATGGGCGACGGCTTGGAGTTAGCGAGGTTCGAGGCACACATCAGGTCTGCTTTCACCAGGTGGCGCAGTGCTGATCGCAAGCAGTCGAAGGCCATGCTTCACCTTCGTGAATCCAGCCGACTTGAGTGATGCTGAATTGTTTTCTGACGAGCCGTTGGTGGCAATTGCCGATGCGGAGTATCGTTTTTTTCCATGTTGCATTCAACTACTCCAAACCATTTGGGCCGACTTTTGTCGAACTGACGCGGGATCCTTCGAGAGATGGTGCAGAGGCCCTCGGTGTGACCCCCATGCGAGTTCACGAGCCTGAGTTTTTTTCGTTCATTGTGGGAGATGGTCAAATCATTTACGCGTAAGCTTTCTATGACTACAGTTTCTTTCTGGCAGTTTCTTCGCCGATCAAGGCGCGTTCACTTGATTGAGCCATGGAAGTTGTACATTGGCAGGTTGTCTGAAGAGTTCGGGCCTCAGCTGAAGAGGCCCCGCGCTCGGCGGCCAGGCCGTGGCAGCCGAGGCCGAGGCCGAGGACGCGGGCCTGCTGGCAGATCCAGGGGGAGAGGGCGGGCGAGGCATGCTGAAGGCCCAGCCCCGCCTGCGAGCCGATCGCCTTCGGCGTCGGGTTCGGCGTCGTCGAGTTCGAGCTCGCCGAGTTCATCGAGCTCCGACGCCGACGAGGCGGACGGCGACGGCATCCCTGACCCGAACGCGTCGTCCTCCGATGGTGCAGAGGACACTTCGAGCGCCGAGGGTGGCTCGGAGGCCGAGGGCAGCGGACGCGGCGAGGGCGGCAGCGATTGCGAGGACGAGGACGACTGGATCCCTGTCGGCGCCGACGGCATCGAAGGCGCCGTCGAGAGCGCCCTCGACTCTGCGATCGGCATCGCCTTTGGCGGCGCCGAGCCTGCTTTGCCGCAGCCCGCTGGCAGCGCGGGGCCCGTTGAGCCGCCTGCGGTCGGCGGTGGCGATCCCCCGCCGCCTGAGCCAGCTGCGGTTGCGCCTGTGCCGAGGGGCGTCGGCAGGTTTCCAGCTGAGCTGGTCTGGCACTACAAGAACGGCGTCATCCGATATTATGACACCACGAAGGTGATGGTGGCGCAGTGCCTTGTGCCAGGCCACCAGGAAGGACCAGGCTGCGTCCTCACGCGGTCGGTGAGGGCCAGCCCTGTCAGCAGGGCCAGGGGCCGTTGCTTGGGCTACCTCTACAGCTGGCTCGAGGTCTCGAGCGCGGATGAGATTACGCGTTGGGACCACGTTCACAAGTGGAAGCCATCTTGGGAGGATCGGCGGCGTGCGAGGCGGGAGGCGATGGGCCTTGGCCTCGATCTGGTTGCCGCCTTCGCCTCCAAGGAACGACCCGAGCACGATGGTGATCGAGATGGCGAGCCGCTGGGGCTCCCATGATCGTGCCCAGGTGGAGGCTCGCATGGGTTGAGCCTGCCTCCGCCTTGAGCCACGTAAACACGTTTGCGAGCCAAGATGGCAAGGCAGTGATAGGAAGGGGAAGGGGGAAGGTCAACATGAGGATGGTCCCAGATTGAGTTACCACCGAAATGCCACGCCCTCCACCGACCCCCCCAAGGGTATCCCAGGGTCATTTTTCGCTCCACCCTTAAGCCTTCTGAGGGGTTGGCCCCAGTGCCGTCGAAACTAGAGCACCGACCATCCCTAGCTTGGCAGTCCAGCCTTCTCAATCCTAGAGTCCGTGATGTTGTTTGCCTGGTCTTGTTATTCACATGCCTTGCGGCTATACCCGATTACCCCCATTGCGGTTTTACGTGCAGTGCCGCCGACCCAATGGAGGAAGCCGACGGCAACGCCGTGCTGATGGCTCTGCCGAAGGATCGGGACATCTCGCTGGGAGAAGGGGGAACGGCGTGCGACGAGACAGCCGGTGAGGAGGAGGACAGATCGTCGACAATGAGGGGAGGATGGGGCGGGGGGGGAGGCATAATGACCACGAAAGGGGACGACGCGATGCCGAGGATGGCGGCGGGTACTGGGCAAGTGAGGTGGGCGCGGAGGGGGGTGAAAGGTATGCGAGGGGGAGGAGGGGGATAGGGTGGCACATGAGGACCATGATGATGGGGATGCTGATGGGGCAGGAGGGGGGATGAGACGCCGCGCCTGGGTCGCGGCAGAGTCCCTTGAAAGTTCGCTGGGGTCTCGTGGCGCCGCGGAGTCTGAGCTGGTAAAGGTGAGGGGGGGGGGGGGGGGGTTGGAAGCTTTCGGGGCGCCGCGGGTGCTTGCGTTGTGCCCCTTAGGCATATCGCTTCGCTCAACGTGTTCATGGCCTCGTCGGGGCCAGTCGGGGCCCCCGCGGGTGTCTGGGAGGAGCTGTGGTGGCTCCCTTGGTTCACGATGGCCACTGGGTGTGCCATGGTATGGCATTGGAAGCCCAATAGCGCTCCTAGGTGGCTGTCCTCTGTTCGCCGCCGAGCTATGACGCTACCTGTTGTGGCCCAGTGGCTCCTGGAGCAACCTTGGGCGTAGCTTGGGTCATCTCGGCGCCATCCTTCTCAGACTTGAAGGGGGGCAGTGGCAGCGTTGCTGCTAGGGGTGGGTGGTGGTAATTGTGCGACTGTGGATGCGCATGCCGCGCTGCGCGCGGCGGCGCTGCCGCGTGCCGTTAGTTGCTAGGGCGGCAATGCGGCGCGCTCGGTTAGTGGTGCGCGCGCATCGCTGCGCACGCCGACGCAGTGGTGCGCGCCAGAATGGCGGACCGCGCTGGCGCCACGACCCATCATGAGCAAGGGCAGTGGGGAATGCGAGGCGGCAGCATGTCGTTTCCCACTCACGCTGGGCTGGACGGTATCTCCCAAGGCGGCCGCCCTTTCCTTCTGGGGCGGCGTCCACGGCCGTCCTCCTGGATGGCAGAGCGGCCAGTTCTTTTGCCTTGCCATCCCCTTGGCGGGGCAGGCACACCACGGGCAGGCAAGCGATGCGCGCGTGCCACGCGTTTCCAGCCACCGACAAGCGGCTCCGATTCTGGCCTTCAGCGTAAGGGTTGCTTTCTTGGGCGAGGCAGTCGCTCGCGGCAGGGCGCCCCGCGCGACAAAGGCGACAGTGCGTTATATCGGCGTTGCGGTTTGCGACAAGGCTGCGTTCCAAGGCGCGAAGCCTTCGACGGCTCGAAGATGCGTTCTACGACGCGACGGCTTGATACGTCAACGCTCTGCCGTAACCGACGGTCGCCCTCGCCACGTCCCGCGGCAGGCTGCCGTCCCACCGCGGTTGCAATCGTCGCCGTCGCCACGCGCCCTCGATGCCGCGACCGCCATCGCGCGGCCTCGCGAAGTATGCCGCGCGACTGCCCGCTCGTGGGGTTGCCGTTGTTACTGGATTGCCCAAGGCGCCCCAGGGGGGGTCACCGCGCGTCAGCGTGCAGCGCGCGTTAGCATCGACGCGCATCAGGCGCGTGCCACGCTTTCAAGCTTGCGGCAACCTGCGTGCGCGCCGCCGCCGTCACCCAATCAAAGTTTTACCCGCCGCGTGCAAGACGCGCCATGCGTCGGCCGACGTCCTCGCCGCGGCCTTGCGCCCGCCGCGCCCGCGCCACGCCGATGCGAACGTGAGGGCGATGCCTCCGCAACAATCTCGCGCCCTCTCCCGATCGGGCGACGCGCCGACGGCCAACGCTCCACCGCGTGGCTCTCAAAAGGCGGCGCGGCGGCCGCTCGCTCGCATCACGACTGCGCACCACGCGCAGCATTGCGCAAGTGCTGCTCATTGCTAGGGGCGACGCAGCGCGAGCCGCGGCGGCACAGTTGCACGGGGTCGGTCGAGTTGGGGGCGGTTGGGTCGCGCGAGCATCGCGCCGCGATGACATCGGCTTTGCCGCTGGCGAACGCCTGTGCATCCGATGCGCCGCGGCGCGCGCCCTCACTGCCCTGCGAGGGCGGCGCCCACGGTTTGCGCGCGTTTTCGAAGGCGCGTGCGCTCAACTCCCGTGGCGACGCCGCCCGCCGATGAGCGCGGTTGGCGCAGCGCTTCGGCGCCGCGGCTCAGTTAGCCGTCGCGTGCGCCCGCGCGTGTCCCAGCGCACTCGCGCGAACAGCGCAGCCGACCCATCCGCGGTGACGCGCGCGCGAGCGCGCGACTTTCGGGCGCGGCACCGTCGTCATTGAACACCAATGGCGCTGCGCGCAATCGGCGCAGCCGCAGTGTCGATCCCGCCGTAGGGCCCCATCGCGCAATGGAAAGACAACGCGCGCGGTCGGTGTCACTGCAGCGAGATGACGCATCAGTCGCGCGCCGCCGCGAGCCAGCTGCGCCATCGCCCATTGCCGACTGCAGCTGCTGCGTTCGTTGCGCGCGCTGCGGCGATGTAGGTAGCCGCTAGAACGGTGCGGGCGCTTGTTCAGGGATGGCGCAACGTGCGGTGTGGGCGCCGTGGCCGCTGCAAGCGGTAGTAAGGCCAGTTGCGGCGCCATCGCAAGCGAGTGCGACCACTCGCGGTGCGGTTCCGAGGGGGCGAAGCAGCAGCTACGTCTGCTATGCAAGTGCCTGGGTCGAGGGGCAAAGCCGATGTCAGCGGGCATGGCGCGGGCGACATCGGGGTCCAACGTGCGTGGCTGAATGGCGCGTGGCAATGGCTGAGCGGGCGCTTCAATGCCAGGGGCCCAGCGCTAGTGGGCCCGCCAATGGTTCAAAGGGCAGTGTGCGCCACACTTCACGACAACCGCCCCGACCCGAGTGCGTCGCCGACGAACGCGTCCACGACGCTTGGCGAGGGGATGACCACTCCACTTGCATGCGTCACGGGCTGCGGCACGGTAGTACAGGATGGCCGCTACCTCCGCGCGCCAGGTTCGCCAGTTGAGGTGGGCAGGTCGATCTCAGGACCCCGCCCCCTTCCTCCCCCCTTGGCCACCGAGCCGCACTCGCCACGCCGCGCCCGCTGCCGCTTGCCTCCCCATCGCCCATCGCAGGCCGAGCGCTGGGGGGGAAAGCACGCGGCGGCGGCCATCAAACGTCATCACCAAATTTCGACGGCGCGATGGGGGCCATCAAAAGTCATCACCACCCCCATCGAAACCCCATCGAAACCCTATCGAGGCCCCATCGGCAACCCGCCGCCCAGGACGCCCCATGGACGTCATCAAAAGTCATCAAACCCCATCAAAAGTCATCAAACCCCATCAAAAGTCATCACCGTTTCCAACGGCGCGCGGGAGGGTCATCAAAAGTCATCAGCCCCCGCCATCAAACGTCATCAAAAGTCATCACCAAATCTCGGCGACGCGATGGGGGCCATCAAAGCCCATCGAAAGGTCATCGGACCTTCTACGCCAGGTGGCGAAGCCCCCCCCCCACCCACCCACCCACACACTCACACGCCCACCCCCTGGGGCAGCTGGCAGCCCCCTGGAGTGCCCCCCCACCCACCCACTTCCACCCCCGCCCCCACCCCCTGGAGTGCCCCCCCCACCCCTGGGGCAGCTGGCAGGCGCCGCTGCGCGCGCTCGGCGCCCCTCTCACCTCGGCCAGCGGCGCTGGGCTGCTCAGGTGCTGCCTGCATGCGCGGAGCCCCCCCCCCCCCCCTCTCCACGCGCACCCCTCACCCGCGCGCCCGCGCCCGCGCGGAGCGCGCGCGGCGTCGGGCTCTCCTGGCGCCGCGTTCGCAGCGCGCCGCACTCCCTTTCTCCTGCCCATCAGCCACTTCGCTGGCTCCGCCATCGCGCTTTCGCCCAGCGACCCGCGGCGTCGGGCGCCGAGCCAAGCGCGCCTTAGCATCGCGCGCATGCTCGGGTTTTGCTAGGGATACGCGCTGGCAGCTTGCCCGTGGCTTAAGCATCGCAATAGAGGAAACAAGACGGGTGGTGGGGGGGAGTCCTGAATCTTGTCAATCTACAGGAGGGTCCCCAAACGTGCTCGCGGCGGGAGTGGTCGAATATGCGAGCTCCAAATGGCGGCAGGCGGTGGGTTATTGTTCGCGCGCGCGACGGATTTGGAGCGCGACCGCTGCGGGCGGCGGCATCTGATTGCGCCTTCGAACAAAATCGCGGCGCGCTCGCGCGCGCATCGCGGTGCCTTGCGCGCCTCGGGCGCATTCCGCTGACGCATGCAGGCGCATGCGGCGCGACAGTGGGCGCCGCGTCTCCGCGAGCGCTCGCTGCGCGAGCGCGGTTGGGGGCCTTTCGCTTCAGGTCGTCGGAACATGGCGGCGCTGCTTTGGGGCATTGGCGGCCAACGGCCAGGTCGCTCGCTGAGGCCACGCGCCCAACGAAACGCCAGCCTGGCGGCGCAGGGCGGGCGAGCCAACCTACGTCGATGCCAACCGTGCCAATGGCAACCGCGGGTGGTGGTGGTTGCGCGCAGGTAGCTTGCCTCGACAAGCGCGCGGCCGCTCGCCATGACGTCGGTTCGCGATCCTCGCGCGGCGGCGTCGGCAGCGTGCGACGCGCATGCGCGCGGGCTTGCTCCGCGGCCAATCCAGCTAGCATCGCGATCCACCCTGTCGGGCGCCCGCGCGCCCTTGGCTCCGCGCGCGCGCGGCCTCGTGCCCGTTCGGCGTTCTTCTGCTCCCCTGGTGCATTCGGGCGCCCGCGTCCGACGCCCGCTCCGCCGATCGGCCGCGTTCGACGGCGCAATCGCGCCCGAGCGGCTGCCCCGCGGCTCGACGCCGCAGCCAGGGCAGCGCGCGCACAGCTGTCACCGATTGCTAGTGGGGGGCGTCGGTCGCGCGCGATGGGCGCAGCGTTCCCAATCGCTTGCGCGGCATCGGCTGCTAGCGGCCCGACGCGGCCGCGGTTGCGCGCAGCCAGCGCGAGGCAGCCGGGCGCCGCTTGGACCCTCCGCGGCGCTGCGCGATGGATCGAGACACGCGCCATTTCAGCTGCCACCTCGGCGCGGTGGCGCCCGCGGTTACTCAAACTTCTGGACGCCTTGCGTGCCGCCATGATCCACTGGAGGGCGCCGCGCGCCACAGCCCGCGCACGTTGTGATTGCATGCGCGGCGGCGCCGTAAATTGGCGGCGGCCCGTTCAATCCAGGGAATATCGCGCCTTGGCGCGCGCTTGGTTTAACCAGCGTTCCCCATCAGGCGCGCGCGTTTACGCGAATCTTCGTTCCTATGCCAGGCGCCCATCGGCCACGCGAGCTTGCCGCCTCTCATCATGCGCGGGTTGGTTGAAGTTGGCAGCGCCCATCGCAAACGCGATTGGTTGCATGGCAAAAATGTAAATCCAGGGGCGGCTGCCGTGCTCCACAGTCGCGGGCGGGGGGGGGGGCGGTGGTGGGGGGGAGGCGTGGTCAGGCACTTAGGGCGCGAAGCGCATGCTGGTTGCACGGCAAGCGACAACATTGATTGCATTGTCTGCCGCCCCGTCATCAGGACCGTGAGTCTGTCCACGGCAGGGTCCCACATCTGCCTTTAGTGCGGGTGTTGTTTAGCGCGTCCACTATGTGGTGGCAATGCGCCCACTGGGCGAATTTGCATATACAGGCCGCACATGTGCCACTCCAGGCTTACTCCCTCGAGGTAAATGTGCGTTTGTGCCAAAGGGCCCCACGCACTGCAAGCCCTTCACGGGCTGCGGATAACGATGCCACGGCCCACCTTCGAATGATGTGGCGTTGTCGTTGTGCTATTCAATCTCTGGCCGTGTTCGAACGCCCGCTGCCCGTCGCATCCTTGCCGTTCTGGGGTCACTGTTTGCGTCCAGTCACTTGCATCCACGCGGCGTCGGCACAGTCCTCGGCATATGCTGCGATAGACAGTTGTTTTGGATCGAGCTGTGCGCGCCACCGACAAGTGCAGCAATGATGGGTCACACGTTGGTACGTTCCAGGGCCATGTGCCACGCGTCGCCCCGCGTTGTTATGTAAGTCTGCCGGAGGCGCGGTCTGTGCTGATGCGCTTTGCCTTCGCAATGATAGTTGGGTTCCTCAGACGTGATTGCACTCGAGTGATCAGTTGTCTCTTGCTTGACCATTGAAGGCCTTTCCGTGCTTCCTGAGATGTAGCACTTGGTTGGCGTGCACTCGTATTCTTAGCATCGCCCAAACACTCTTTGAACGAGCCACGCGTGTCCGTGAACATCAAACACTTTCTGACATAAGCATGTTGGCCTCGACCAGGATGTGCGACAGGTGTTCGTTTCAAGGTAGTTTGGCTCTCGGGCGCCGCGCACGTTCGTTCTCCTCATGTTGCAGCGGTGACCGCCGAAGGTGTGATTCTCAATGTTCGCAGGCGCCAATTGAGCACAGACGGAGCACGTGGCAACTCTTTTCATAATGTTGCCAGTTTCTTCTGTCGCATATTCAGAGCCATGGGTTGCCTTTGTCGCAACAGGCATTCGATGTTGATTGCTTGGTAAGTTAGGTTGTCGTCCCATAGTGAAGGGGGAGAAGGGGGGAGGAGGAGGAGGAGGAGGAGGAGGAGGGGGAGGGAGGAGGAGGATGAGAAGGAGGAGGAGGAGAGGAACGATGAGGGGGATGAGCCCGACCTCCGACGTTTCGGGCACCCCCCCCCCCGCCTACAGCAAACAACAAGCAACAGGGGGGGCTGTCCTTCGACCTTCGGGGGGCGCAACAGCTGAGAGCTGGAGTGCGCAGGCCTTTATCCCTCTCGTTCACCCCCCCCTCTGCTGTCTCACCGAGGGTCGACCGCGTCGAATTGCGACGGTACGACATTGAGGGGTGGAGGAGTAGGAAGAGGGGGAGAGGAACATCTTGAGGCAAGGATAAGATTTGGAGGAGGGGAGGGTGGTGAGTAGGAGGGGGGGAGGGAGGACAGAGAGAGAGCAGAGGAGGAGGAGGAGCAGGATGAGGAGTAGGAGCGAAAGAACACTCGCGTCAGGTCTGAAATGGCGGCATCTCCGCGCCTCCCCTTCGTTTTGTCATGGCTCACGTGCTATGTATGTTGCGCTGCATGGTAACCTCGCAGCTCAAAGCTGTGCCATGCTATGTGATGCTGTGTTGTACAATGCTTGCGATTCAAGTGCTTAGTCTCGGCCCGCTCCCCTTTGCAGCCAACGCTGGTTCCCTTTCGCTCAAGCGAAAGTTGTCGTTGCTTGTTGCATGCGTTGCATTGGCCATCAGCTCTCAGGGTGGAGCGATCGCTCTGGGGGGAGCGTCGCATTGTACATTTAGGTTGAGTAGGTTGGTAGGTGCGTTCGGTGTGTCTTGGTTGTGCGCCCTCATTGCACTCCACTTTGAGCTCCCGTCCTTTGGCCCTTTGGGACTCAGCATTGGGCCCTGCCCTTCAAGGCGCCTCCCCTGGGGCCTCTTGGGGCCAACCCTTGGGGCTTCATCCTTGGAGCCCAATCGTAGGAGGTTAGGCTGGCAAGGATGCGTTACTGGGTTGTTGGGTCCTACTAGAGCCGTGGCCGTGCGATCAGGAGAGGGTAGGCGATGCCGTCATGGCTCCACGTGCCCTCAAAGCGCTCAACCAAGGAAATACAGAGCAGGACACGCTGTTGAATGCGCATCGGTTGCAGTAGGAAAGCCGTAGGTATCTGTAGGTGATTGTTGCGCGCACCATGCAGCGCGAGAGTAGGACAACACTAGGACAGTGAAGAGTAGGCGTGATAGTGTGCCCCCCTTCTGGACTCACTTTGAGGCTCCACCGTGGCGCCCAGGCCTTTCATTCGGGACCCCTGCCCCTCAAGGCAGCCTCCGTTGGGGTCCACCAGGTGACCTTTCCCTTGGGGCTCCAGCTTGGAGCCCGAGAGTAAGTTAGGACATGGGGCCTTTGCTGATGGCCTAGGTGGTGCCATCGATGTGGTGCAATATGTTGGGGCTTAGCCAGCGAGCTTTGCTGTGGGAGCGCCCGTCCAACCTCCATCCTCCCCGTCACGAAGCCTGTTTCGGCACGGAGTTTTCGGCAGCAAGGCGCCGCTGGCGCCGTCCTCGACTCCGAGAGTGGCCCATCACGTACTGGAGCCCGCGCGTGGAGCTGGCAGCTCAGAGGCAGTGCGCCGCCATGGGCGGCAGAAAGCGTACGAGTGCAGAAGGCGACAGCGGCGCCCCCGTCAAGGTGGCTCAGCCTCGCAAAGGGAAGGCTGGAGGCGTCGGCAGTGACGCAGTGGCTTGCGACCGCTGCGACGAGCCCGTGGATCGGTCGACGTGCCATCGTGGCAAGGGTTCTGGGCGTGGCGCCCCTCCGACATACGGGTGCGACAGTTGCATCGCGTGCTTCACCCGCCACTTCCAGCAGGACATGGCCTGGCAGGGCTTCTGCGAGAGGTGCCGCGAGGACGAGGGCTTCAACAAGGACTGCGACAGCAATATCCAGGCCGACAGCGAGCTTGCCGCGAACATCGAGGATGCTATCGGCGAGCATGGCAGCGTCGAGGTGGACGTACTCTACGGCCAGGAGATCAGCAAGACGTCGATCCAGTTAACGAAGGAGCAGTGGACAGAGAGGGTCTGCCCGAAGGGCGCGGTTGGCATCACGCCTGAGATGTGCAAGGTGGTTGAGACCCGCGTTGTCTCGTCCTCTCAGCCTGGCGTGAGCTCGACTGGCGTCGTGTGCCAGCGCCCGTCGAAGGCGTTCACGGAGATCAAGGACTACACCAGGACGGAAGTACGCTTGATCACCAGCAAGCTCACGGCGGCGAAAGCGGCAACTTCAGGAGGGGAGCAGCAGACTTTCAAGCAGGAGATCACGAAGATCAGACAGAAGCAAGCGACCATCCTCCGAGGGCACGCCAAGGTGCCGACGCTCACCCAGTTGCAGGAGATCGCCAACGCGGAGGCTGTGAGCCGTGGCCTTTCGGCTTGGCCGCCAAAGGCCAATGGCTCGCCTGCTGTTCCGTCGGAGTTCCTCGCCATCGAGAACGGGGGCGTCGACGAGGTGGAGCAAGCCTCAGTCCGAGGCGGTGGCGCTTCGGAGGCCGCGGCCGCGGCGCCTCGGGCTGCCTCCAAGGCCGCAGCGGCGTCGGCGGGCGCGAGGGGCCCTACCACCCGCGGCGGTTCGGGCGCGTGCCCTGCGGCGCCCGCCAGCGGTGCTACTCCCCAGGCGCCGCGGACGGGCAGGCTCTCGTCAGGGGACTTGGCTGCCTTGGAGTCGCCAGCAGCCTCATCGGTATCACCTGGTAGAGATCGTGGCCGCTCGAGGTCGCCAGCGCCGAGTGTGGGTACGCGCGTGAGCTCTGGGCGCAAGGTTGCACCGAAGGCGTCGGCGGCAGCCTTGGCTAGCGACAAGGTGCGGTGGGAGCAGTTGAAGCATGACGTCGTCACCCCTGAAATCCTCGACGGCTTGCCGAAGGGCGATTGGGTCTACAGCTTGAAAAGGTTCCGACCTACTTCAGCCAGCATGGCGATCGTGGCCGGGGCACTGCGCACGAAAGCTGAGACAGCGACAACGCTAGTGACCAACATCAACGAGATGGGTTGGGAGCAGATCTGTGGGCAGCTTAAGAAACTAACAAACGGGGACGTCGAGTGCGCCTACAACTTTACGCAGACCCTGCTGAGGAAGTACTTGCTCCTGGGCAACCCCTCGATCGATCAGATCGCGGATGCGATCTTGCCAGTCACAGCCACGCCAGAGCCCTTCAACATGTACGAGCCCAAGCTCTCCAGCATGAAGAGCGACATCGACTCGAGAGTTGCGGTGTCTCGAGAGATCCTCATGGACATCGTGGTGCTTCCTGGCTTGGCGGACCCCTCCATGGTCAAGCACCTGCAGCAGCTTGGGGTCGCCTTGGCCGACCACTTCGGTGGCATCTTGTCGGAGTGGAGCCCAAGCGGCAAAGACTACTTCGAGAAGGTCGTTGGCGTGGGCCTCTTGCTGACCCACCTGGGCAACGACGACCCTGAGTCCTTCTCGGCCTGCGCCCCGCACATGCCATTATTGATCAACTTGCTGACGGGTGGCTTCTCCGATCCAGAGTGGGCGCCGCTCGCGGCGGCTTTCGGAAAGCACGAGCCCTGGGCCGAGTGGAAGTCGTCATTTCGACGGGCTGCTTCGACAGACCTCCAAGCTGCGCCGAAGATGAACTCGTTGATCCTGGAGCTGAGGGCTTCTGAGTTCGATGAAGATGGTTTGAATGCCCTCACCTCTGCGATCACGTCCATCGGTCATTGGAGGAAGACGTGCCGTGGCAAGGCATCGTCGACAGTGAAGGCGGAGGAAGCAGTCCAGCAGACCATCATCAGGATGACCAGCACTCTAGTCGACAGCAGCGACGCCCTCGTGAACCTGGAGATGTTGGGCAAGCTCGAGGTGGTCATGACCCAATGCTCTGTGGCTGCGGACTTCTCCCTGAACGACGAGGCGACCGATAAGCTGGACGGTTCGTACGCTCGCTTGCTGGACAAGCGCACCGCCGCCGAGGCGTGCAGGAGTTCATCGGCCATCATGGCGTCGGTCACCAAGTACCTCAGCGACCCCAGCGAGGAGAACCTGGACTTCGTCAACATCGCCCTCAGGACCAACAAGAAGGTTAGCATCAGCGCCAAGGACGATTGCGAGAACATCGCCAGGGCGATTGCCATCATCTTCAGTGGCATCGAGGTGCTCGACGTGAAGAACCCCGACGAGATGGTGAGGAGCCCTGAGATGGGCACTCTGATTAACAACGCCTGGTGGCGCAAGGGCATCGCCGATAGCCTGCGGAAGACCATCGGCCACCTCGGCGACACCTCCCTCCTGAACAATGCGGTCAACGTGCGGTGCGCGGACGTGGAGGAGCACATTCGGCACATCGTTCAGTTCGAGAAGTTCATCTCGGTGACGGCGCAGCAGGACGCAGAGAACGCGGCGCTCAAGGCGGTATACCAGGAGCTCGTGTCAGCTACGATCAGCGTGCCAGCCGTGAACTCCGACACCGAGGATGCGCACTTGGTTCCTTTCGGCTTCGACGCGTGGAAGGTCTTCACAGAGAAGGTGGGTCCGTGGATCCCAGCGGCGAAAGAAGCGACGGATGTCTACTCGAAGATGCGTGCTGCCGAGGCCGCGGCGGCAGCCAGCCGCGTGGCATCAAGGTTGGAGGAGATCGCTGGCGGCATGGCCGACGGCAGCGGCTTCATGGACACCTACACTGGCAGCGATGACGACTGGCCAAGCCTCCAGGACCATCTCAAAAAAACGCTGTTCCGTCAGATCGGCATCAGCAATAAGATCAAAACGTTGGTCAAGGACGTAGCCGAGAAGCGTGGTGAGTTTACGGCGGCCTGCACAGATTTCGCAGTGGTCGAGTACGAATTCGAGTCGGAGAAGAAGAAATGGACGGATGCCGTCCAGAAGAGCAACGTCACGATGACCGTGGCGCCGCTCGCGCAGGCGGCGGCGGCGAAGGGTGCGTCAGCGACGGACATCTTGACGAGGGCGATCGACGCCATGACGGCGAGGGCGGTGGCGGTGGAGGAGATCCCCACGGGCCTCTGGAAAGAGGTCCAGAGGCGCTTGGCCGAGTGAGCGGCCCCAGGCAGCAGGCTGCGCCGCCGCCGCCTAGAGGAGGAGGGAGGAAGACGAGGAGGAGGAGGGAGGAGGAGGGAGGAAGAGGGAGGAGGAGGGGGGAGGAGGGAGGAGGAGGGAGGAGGAGGAGAGACGACGACAGAAGAGGGAGGAGGACGCGAGCCCGAGCCAGGCACGAAGCGAGGACGCCGCCGCTGCTGCCGACCCAAACCTTCTTTCTTGCTGCCCTCTCCTTCACCTCGCCTCCTTCCCTGCTTCTGCCTCCTTTCCCCCTCCCGCCTCCGCCTTCCCTCTCCCTGCCCCTCTTCCCTCCTCCTCTTCCTCCCTCCTCCTCCTCCTCTAGCCCCCTCCTTCTCCTCGCCCTCCCTCCTCCTCATCCTCCTCCTTGCCGCCATTTTTTTGATGTTGATGCGCGTGGCTTTCAGTTGTGCTAGTGGGTTCGCCCATGCATGTGTGGTCTTGGGCTCGGCCCGCAAGCGGGCCACCCACCCTGGCGGCCATCAAATGTCATGCCTGTTTTTTACAGCGTTTGCCTCAGCCCAAAGGGCTGATAACTGTTCGCGGAGCCCCCCGAGGGTGTCCATCACCCTTACTTTCACGCCAGGATGGGGGCCACCAAACCTGATGGCTGTTTCGGACCATCAAAACCCATCAAACGTCATACCAGGGCCTAGACAGGCAAGAGAAACCTCAACTCTACGTGGCGAGGGCTATCCATGCGAAGGTTGGCTGCACTGCGGGCCGCAGATGCTGTGGCGAACTGCGAGTACATGGGCAGCGTGGAGCGACAGGACTCAGCCACGATGCTGGCTGTAGGTCGCGGGTGCTGGATGATCTGGTCAACCTTGGCGACGAGAGGGCCATCGACTTCCTGGCCGAGAGGGCCGGCCTGGGTTCCAAGACGCGGGGCCTGCGGCTGCTGCCGTGAGGCCATCTGAATCTGAGCAGTGTGATGCCCCTGCCGCGCCTCCCGCACCAGCAGGAGGAGCAGGAGACGCAGGAGCTTCTCCCGCCGGACAGCCCGGGTCGTCGGGCGAACCGTCTTCAGGTATGGCGATGCAGATCGAGAGATCTCTGGCGGTGATGCGAGCTGCTGAAGATGCACCGCGACGAGCTGCGAGGTGCTGAGGGCGAACCGGCTTCCCAGGCGCCGGCATCCACATATCGTGACCCTGGAGCGCCTACCCGAGTCCGTGCTCGTGGTGCTGAGGTCGAGGGTGGACTCGGCGAGTCGAGTGGAGCGGCTGCTTCTCGAGATGTTCCCCTAGGCCCTAGGCGAACCCTTGAGCTCTTCGGCGCTGGGCCTTCGAGTTCCGCAGACGGAGCCATGGGCGTGGGGGGCCTAGGAGATCCCGCTAGAGCTGCAGTCGCTGGCGACGAGTGAGTTGTTCAATCCAGGGTGCTTCAGTGAATTGGCATATGCTTTTGGATTGGTGCCCGGAGCTGCTGCAGATCTTGAGCTCTTGAATGATGGTGGCGAGCCGTTTGACTTGAGTCTCCGGAGTCATCAGTTGACGTTTCAGCGTGATATGGATTTTTTGAGGATCCGTATCTACTATGTTCGGCTCCTCCGCACACGAAGTTCTCGACGTTGCAAGCTCTCGCTCGAGGCGAGCGCGTTGGCGAGGGGCAGCATAAGCGTCGGGTCGAACAGGGCACAGAGAGATTGCATGTTGGGATCCAGCAGTGTCGGAGGAGATTTTTTAAGAAGCGTTGGTTCCTGCGTGAACATCCCTGGGCTTCGAGTTCTTGGAGGGATCCTGAAGAAGCTACGTTGGCTTCCCTTCCAGGAGTCGAGTTTATGTTCGGGGAGGTCTGTGTTCCTGGGACCTGCAGGCCCGCGACGACAGGGTGGATCTGGAGCCCGTGATGAAGGCCACGGGCAGGATGATTAGTAATCGCAGACTAGCTGAACTCCTAGGCCGTAGGTGCAACGGGAAACACAAGCGTGCGCAGCTCATGGGCAAGAGCAAGGTCAGTGGAGCTAAGACCTACCCAGTGAAGCTCAAGACGGGTATCCTGGGAGTTCTCAAGCAGGAGCTCATTCGCATTGGCGAGTTGGATAGCGTGGCCCAGGCAGGCCCTGTCCCGGATGAGGAGATGGAGTTATGGATGCCGGATGCGCCGTCGGACGGCGTGCCGGAGAACGGTTTCTGGCATGATGTTAACTGAGGTTGGCTAGATCCTAAGCTCGTGGAGGAAGCGAGGCAGGTCGAGATGGATTGTACGAGCCGGCAGTCGGTCTACGCAGTGTGTGACGAGTTCGAATGCTATCGGGCGACAGGGAAGGGGCCGATCAACAAAGACTGGGTCGACGCGATCAAGGGGGGCGTCGAGCGGGCTCGATGTCCTTCGAGGCTTGTAGCAAAAGAGCAGGAAAAACGGCCAAGCGGCCCCGCGAGCAGCTTAGCGCTAGTGAGTTGTTTAGTGGGACACCCCCGCTCGAAATAATTAGGCGCCTAGTTAGCTCCATGGTTTCGCAGAAGTTTTCGACGCGTGGTTTGCCGTTGAAGATTGGTTTTCGGGATGTCTCTCGGGCCCGCTTGTATGGGGGGGGGCCAGGGGAATGTTTTCATGCGCCTACCCCCATGAAGAGGGGGGCGACCTGGCAAGTGTTCTAGCCTCAACAAGTCTTTGTACGGTGCTCAAGATGCTTCTCACATTTGGCAAGGAGATTAGATCGCGCACCTAGCTGGCGAGAAGTGGAGGCAAGGTGTGGCTTCTGCCGCGCTCATCTAGAGAGAGCGACGGCGGCCGAGGAGCGGTCCACGGTGACGATCTCAGGGTTTTAGAAGATGAGGTAACTTTAAGTGAAGTAGATCTTTGTCTTGGGTCCCAGAACGATATGATACAATGCGCTGGGATCCTGGGGCCGGACCCCGGCGACCAGAAGGAGGTCGTCTTTTTGAATCGTGTGTTCAGGTTTGTAGAATCACCCCGGGCGGTTGAGATAGAACGGGATCAGTGCGATGTAGATACTCTCTTGCGTGATCTCGGTCTAGACCGTCCAGGATCCAAGGGCTTAGAGAGTCGTGCCGTCAAGCTTTCGTTTAAGGAGGCTAAGTCTAGGGAGGCACTGCCTGCGCTAGATGCTGCAGGGGTTCGTTCACATAGATCCTTAGTCATGCGTGCTGCGTACTTGAGTTCAGATAGGCCTGATGTGGCCGAGGCTCCTAAGACTTACAGGTATATGAAGTCTCCTAATACAGCCAAACAGCCGGATATGAAACGTCTTGGTAGGTATATTGTGTCTCACCGTTGTCTGGTCAGTCGTTTCAAGTACACCGTTTGCCCACCGAAATGACAGTGATTGTAGACAGCGATTCTGCCAGATGCCCACTCACCCCCAAATCAACATCAGGAATCGTTTGTTGGGTAATCATGTGCTCAACGCAGCCAGTTCCCTCCAGAGCACCATCAGTCTCAGCAGTTGGGAGAGGGAGTTCTATGCCATTGTGAAGGGTGCAACGACTGGCTTGTTGGTGCAATATATAGCGCAAGATCTGAAAGTTACCTTGGGTGTCTGCGCTCGCAAGAAATATGATTTTCCGATTCAAGTGGCTTCGAATTCTAGTGATGCACGGGCTTTCGCGCAGCGCAGGGGATTTGGCCCGCAGAACCATGTGCAGAATAGGTTTCTTTGGGTCCAGGATTCAGTCTCGAAGCGTCGGATCCAAGTAATTCTGGTAGCTACTCATAAGAACGAGAGTGACATGCTTACCGAGTGTGTGCCAGCACATGTGTTGCACAAACATTTTAAAAACATTGGTTTTGAATTTAGAGAGTCCTGGAGCAAACTGCATAGAAAGCTGGCCTGACGTGTTTGCTCAGACGGTGCTTTAAGAGGAATGCATCTGTATAGCTTGTTATATTAGCGTCGTGGCAGCAGGTTGCGACCATGACGTGTGCAGTGTCGTGTGTTGCTGTTGGACGCATCTGTTTGGCTCCAAGCACATTTCGGTCTGAAGGAAAGCAGCCGTCTCCTCACCTACTTTGTTTTAGCAGAGGAGGAGGAGGAGGAGAAGGAGGAGGAAGAGGAAGAGGAGGAGGAAAAGGAGGAATAGGAGGAGGAGGAGGAGGAGGAGGAGGAGGAGGAGGAGGAGGAGGAGGAGGAGGAGGAGGAGGAGGAGAGGAGGAGGAGGAGGAGAGGAGGAGAGGAGGAGGAGGAGGAGGAGGAGGAGGGAGGAGGTGGAGGAGGAGGAGGAGGAGGAGGCCTCTTGGGCGCCTCTTGGGGCACTCTTGGGGCCTCCTGGGAGCTTCTGGGGACCTCTTGGGGGGTTTTTGGTGGTGTTCGGGGGCTTCTTGGGGGCCTCTTGGCTGTCTTAGGGCGTTCCTGGGTTGTCTGACGCCGCCGGAAGCCGTCTTGGGGGCCTGCGTGGGTCGTCTGGGGCCCTCTTGGGGCATATCAGGGGTTCTTAGATGCCCTCTTGGGCGTCTTGGAGGCCTCTTGGGCCCTTTTGGGGCCCTCTTGGGGCCGTCATGGGAGCCTTTTGGGCCGCCATGGGGCCATCTTGGAGGCCTTTTTGGGTGATCTTGGGGGCCTCTTGCGCCGTCGTGAGCCGTCGGAATGCAGAGAAGAAACAACTACCAAAATCTTGCAAAATCCGTTGGGGAATCGATGATTTTGGCCTCTTCGTGCCCTCCTGGAAGACCTCCTAGTCGCCTTTTGGGCCGTCTTGGAGGCCTCTTGGGGGCCGCTCGGGCCGTCTTGGGCAATCTTAGGCCGTCTTGGGTGCATCTTGGGCCGTCTTGGAGGGATCTTGGGGCCGAGATGGAGGCGGCGGTGCCATGCGAACCCTGCCACTGGGGCCTTCGGCGGAGCTCCCTATGGGGCCACGAAGCGTGTGAGGAGTGTGCCGAAATGGAGGCGGCGGTACCATGCGATCCCTGCCACTGGGTCCTTCGGCGGAGCTCCCTATGGGGCCATGCAACGTGTGAGGGGTGTGCCGAAGTGGAGGCGGCGGTGCCATGCGAACCCTGCCACTGGGGCCTTCGGCGGAGCTTCCAATGGGGCCACGATGTGAGGGGTGTGCCGAAATGGATGCGGCGGTGCCAAGTGATTCCTGCCACTGGGGCCTTCGGCGGAGCTCCCTATGGGGCCACGAAGCGTGTGAGGAGTGTGTCGAAATGGAGGCGGCGGTGCCATGTGATTCCTGCCACTGGGGCCTTCGGCGGAGCTCCCTATGGGGCCAAGAAGCGTGTGAGGGGTGTGCCGAAATGGAGGCGTATGGGGCCATGCAACGTGTGAGGGGTGTGCCGAAATGGAGGCGGCGGTGCCATGCGAACCCTGCCACTGGGCCTTTGGCGGAGCTCCCTATTGGGCCACGAAGCGTGTGACGGGTGTGCCGACATGGGATGGGCATGCGGAGAGCAGAGGCAAGGGTGGGAGGAGGGGGAGAAGGACGGAGAGGAGTGACGCAGGGCGCTGTCTTTTCAAAACGAGGACCCAACCTACAAGATTGTTGGGGATGATAGTTGCCTCTTTGGGCCCTCTTGGGGATCCTCTTCGAGCGCTCTTGGGGCTTCTTTGGGGCCTCGTGGGCCGTCTTGGGGCCATCTTGGGCGTCTTGGAATGCTCCTTGGGCTGTCTTGGAGGCCTCCTGGACCCTCTGGGCGCTTTCTGGGGCCCTCTTGGCCCGTCTTGGGGCCTTCTAGCTTTTGGAAAACTCATGCGAGGACGCCCAGGAGCGCCAAGGAGCGCGCGGGGACGACCAGGAAATTTGAGATTTTGGGGTTCAGCCTCTAGAGTACTAGTGTGCAGGACTCAGGACATACAACCCTTGAGGACCTGATGACCTTGGTTCGCCTTACAAGCACCCTGGCCGTTTTTTTTGTTTTTGGTTTTCTACGCTGGGCTCTTGGCGTGCTGAAAAC
This sequence comes from Prorocentrum cordatum, assembly GCA_963575745.1. Classification (NCBI taxonomy): domain Eukaryota; class Dinophyceae; order Prorocentrales; family Prorocentraceae; genus Prorocentrum; species Prorocentrum cordatum. The sequence continues at coordinate 59,908 of CAUYUJ010018573.1, forward strand.
GATAAAACAGCTATGTTTTTAAGTGCTTCCAGGGCAGTTTTCGGGCGTTTTTGCGAGGCCTCGAGGCACGGTGGCGGATATACATGTAACGGCGCACCAGGTCCCAGGGGGCCAGGGCCGGCCCCTGGACCACAACTCTGGGTGTGCACGCCCTTGGGGGGCCCCTGAGGCGAACAAGACGCCACCAGAAAGCGCCAAGAGAGCCCGAAGACATCCCAAGGAAGATCCGACACGTCCACAGGCCGCTCCAGGACGCCCAAGAAGGCCCCCAAGACACCGCAAGAGGCCTCCACGAGGCCTCCCGAGAGCGCCGAAACTGGAACTTTTGTTGGGTGTTGTGTTATATTTCTATTTATATGTATGTATGTATGTATGTACATATACACATATATGTATACATATGTGTATATATATATACGTATATATATATATATATATATATATATATATGCACACACACATATACATATATATATATATATATATATGTATATATAAATACAAGACTGCAGTGGCGCTTCGCGCCATGCACCTTGGTCCTTGAAGTTTGGTATGCAGGCGGAATAGCAGGAATGTGAAGCCGACAACTCAGCGATAACTCCTGGTTGCCTTTTCTGGCATCGCCGCTATAATAATGTTATTCGTTATCCTTCCTCCATGTTTTTTTTTTTTTTTTTTTTTTTTTTTTTTTTTTTTTTTTTTTTCTCCTTATTTTCGCCATGCCCTTCGCATTCCCCCCATCCTCCTCAGCTCTTTTTTGCGGAGGCTCCTCCTTGGAGAGCCTCTAGGGGCCTCACAAAAGTTGTTTCAGGCTTTCTTAAGGCCTTCTGGAGACCTCCTGGGCGTATTCTCGGGGCCTCCGGGGGCTTCCTCGGGCCACCCTGCCTCCAACCGCGGTCTCCCTGAACGACCGAATCACGATTTGGAATTCTTCGGAGGGTGTCTTTGGGTTATCTTGGGCCGCCATGGGGCTCTCTGAGGGCCATCTTGGACCCGTGTTGTGCCGTTTGGGGGTCTCTTGGACTGCCTGGAAACCCTTTCGGATGGTTATGGGGCGATTTGGGAGCCTCCGAGGCGGCTTCGGACGCCAAGAAGACCGCCGTCTTGGAGCGTCGGGAGCCGAAAAGAGGAGAACCCTAAAATTCACCCAAAACCCACTGAAAATCAATGAGTTTTGCCTCGGGGGGCCTTCTTGGGAGTGCTCTTGGGAGGCCTCTTTGGGGCCGTCCTGAAGGCCTCTTGGGCCATCTTGAGGTCACGTCGGTCACTCTTGGAGCGCTCTTGTGCTGTCTTGGGGGTCTCTGGGACGTCTCCGATGACCCCCCTGATCGCCCTAGTGTGCTGGGAAGGCTTGGCAAAACGCCATGTGAGGCCCGGTGGCCGCTTCGAGGTCCGTCTGGAGGGTCCCAAAGCCCCAGATCCCGGGAGTCCGGTTTTTGGGGGGTGGGGTGATGGGTTTTCCCCCCGCCCGGGCTTCTAAAGATATAGGAAGAGGAATCTCTCTCTCTCTCTCTCTATATATATATGTGTCCAAGGTACGAGTGATATATATATATATATATATATATATGTATATATATATAATATATATATATATATATGTTTGTAGAGGCCTCCGGCCAGTGCCGCCGATCCGGGACGATCCCGCTGTCAGAAGGACGCTTTCGCCCCAGCGCGCTTGTTCAAACGTAAGTGGTTTGGCAACAGCTTGGAGGCACTGCGTGGGCTTCTTGAGGGGCCTGTACGACGCATCTTCGAGGCCTCCTGGGGGGGCGTCTTGGAGGTGATTGTTGAGCCTCTTGGGCGCCTTTTGGGCTTCTTGGCGGGCATGCAGGAGGCATCCTGCAGGCCTCCTGTTGGTGTGTGTAGAAGGTATTTTTTTAAGCCTTGCGCTTTTGGGAACCTTTTGGGGGCCTCTTGAGGGCCACTTGGAGCCTCTCGGGGTTTCTTGGGGACTCCTAGGGTTATTTTGGTGCTTCCTGGGCGCCTCTTGGGCCGTCTTGGGCCCTTCTGGGGCCGTCATGGAGCCCTCTTGGGCGCTTCTTGGGCCCGTCCTGGGGCCCGCTTGGGCTGTTTTGGGGACCTTCCAGGCCGTCTTGGGCCCTTCTTGGGCCGACTTGGGGCCCTGTTGAGAGCCTCTGGGCCTGTTTTGGGGGTCTCTTGGGCCGTGTTGGACACTGCGAAGGCCGAAGAAGCGAAAATGCAGAACATGTACGTTTTCCAGAGGGAATGGGACAGATTTTCCGTCTTTGGGCACTGTTAGGAGGTGTCGGGAGGGTACTTGGAGGCTTCTGGAGCCGTCTGAGGAACATATTGAGTGTCTTGGAGCGATGTTTCGGCCACTCAGGGCCCTCTTGGCCCGTCTGGGCGGCCGCTGGTTTTTTTATGAGCCCGCGTTCGAGCTCTCCGGGACGAGGGGCCGACCCGGAGTGAGCTGAAGCTCCGATTTTGCCACCAAAATTGGCTCGGACCCCCCCCCCTACCCCGGCAGAGCCACCCCGGCCCCCCCCCCCCCCCCCAGCAGAGCTGAAGCTCAAGAACTGAGGCTCAGGCTATATCTGAGGGCCTTTGAAACTCACACGCTGGATCAGCGGATATATGTATGGCTTTCTCGCTTGCTTGGCTTCCCAACGCTCCAGGGCGGCCCGAGACGCCTCCAGGAAAGCCCCCAGACTGCCCAGCAGGCCCCCAAAGAGAGCCCCAAGAGGCCCCGAGGGCCCCAAGGCGGCCCAAGACGCCTCCAAGACAGCCCCAGAGGGGGTCCAGCCGAGGGGCCCGAACGGACACTTCGAGCCCTGGGCTCCGCGAGGCCCCCAGGAAGCCCCAAGAAGCCCCAAGAGGCCCCCAAGAGGCCCGAGAGGCTTCCAAGAGGCCTCCGCGACGCCCCCAAGAGGCTCCCACGAGAGGCAGCACGAAGCAATTCAGGCCCACGAAGAGCCCCGAGTGAGCCTCCCAAAGCCCCCGAGAGACCGCCCTCCCCCCAAAGGATCCTTGGGGGGTCACTTCGGGGTCCACACCTGTGCCCCCGAAAGGCCGGCGGCGCGCTGACAGAGGGGGGTTCGGCGGCACACGCGATTTGGCCTGGAGCGCCGGCTGCTCCCCAGCGTCGGCTGGCCTCTTCTCCTCTTCTGGCCCCCCACTGCTGCCTCCTGTTGCTTCGAATGCTCCTCCCTCCTCTCTCCGGTACCCCTCCGAGTTCTGATATCCCCCTTCCTCCGCACGGTGGCTGCACATGCTGCAGCACCACTCCTTCACAGCATGGTCATTTAGCTTTCGCCTCTGCGTTTGATAAGCTTGCTCTGTGCTCGGATCTGTGTTGCGCCTGCAGTGACAAGTGATTTCGATTTGTGCAGCGTCCCATTTTTCCGAGGCTTCCGGAGCACTATGAATTTAGCTGCTGCTCTATCGAGCACCAGATTGCCACCGCAGCCATAGTTACCTAGCTTTGCATTCGTGTCTTCTTGGGCCTGTGCTCCATCGGGAGCGACTGCAGTGCCAGGCTCGCGCCTCGGGCAGTCGAGCCTACATGGAGGCCTCTGGGTTCCTCCTGCTCCATGTCTCCTCTTAGCCCCGTCCTTTCTTCTAAGTGCAACCTTTGCGGTGCACGGTGCACTGCGAGGCTGCTGCCATGAGCTGCTACTCTGCCAGTGGAACACATACTCTACGCGCGTTTTGCCTCTGGGTTGGCCATTGTGTCTCCTCTGTCCGAGTTTTTTTTTGTAGGACTGCAGCTTTCCAGCCCGCGCCGTTACAGTGACAGTTATGACTTAGTGTGGTGCTCTGTGAAAGCTGAGAGGTTTTAAATGTTATCCATGTGTTTATCCCTCTGTTCTGTGCCTTCCTTTTCTCCGCCACGCCTGATGCAAATGCTGCACAGGCATCAATCCTTGCGGTGATGGGTAAACCGCCACTTTGGCTACGCTGCTGTGCTCTTCTGGAGGAATAGGATTCGAACGCGAGGAGGACTCCTGCTGACGAGCACGCGTCCATGGAGTACTGCTTGCAGGTTGCAGGCGTAAGGACCACGCCTGATTCACGCTCCCCCCCTGCCTCTCCCGTCACTCCGCATAGTGGAACAACATTTGCTCACTCGTTGTCCATGCCCTCCCCCTCCGCACAGTGGCACAAAGCTTGTTCACTCGATGCGTGTGTGTATATATAATCCCTCACGTCTGCGTGTTTGCGTGTTTACGGGCGTTGTCAGGGCTCCGAAGATTGTTTCACGGAGGTTTTCCGCAGATTCCAATATTTGAGTCCCTCAATAGTTTTGGGGCCCTGGTCTACAGCTACCCCCCAGAGTACATGTATCCCTCCCCCGGACTACAAGTACGCGATTCGGAGGCATGAGGTGCCTGGATAGTTAATGGCGAGCCGCAGCGTTTCCAATGATTGGGACGCAAAGAAGTGCGAGCGCGCCCGGCAGGCCTGGCCCCACGGTACACGGGGGGAGGGGGAGAGGTACAACGAGGATGACCAGGCTCGAGGGGACGTTTATTTCTGCTTTAGTCTTAGCGGATGCAAGAGCTTCTTCCGCGCTGGTCGGCCGAATCTAGATGGCTTCGCCGTCGGCAAAAGTGCGTAAAAACGCACACTGCAGTGCTTTTACGCAATGCGCAACATTGTTTCACTTCTAAGACTTGCTTGTGCTGGCGTGCGGACGCACACGGAAGTGCTCTTCACTACCTGGCGCCCTTCGCTGACAAGGAGAGCTGGAGTATCTGCAAAAACGTCGTCGTCGTCGTCGTCGTTCAGGGTCGGTGGCATTGGTCGTAAGGCCTCTCCAATAGATTCAGATGGGCCAGTGGGCTTCCAGGGCGGGACAAGATGAGATGGTATCGAAGATGCCTGCGGCGAATCACCGCCCCCCTGCCTTGTGGGAAGCGCCTCTGCGGCCGAACATTGGGCCCAGCTTAGCCACGCTATCGGACTATATGCTCCCCCAGCAGCTCCAGAAACTCATCGGGTAACACTTGGCGGGAGGAAGAGGTGGAGGATTAGGAGAGAGAGAAATAGGAAGAGGAAGAGGAGGAGGAGGAGGAGGAGGAGGAGGAGGAGGAGGAGGAGGAGGAGGAGGAGGAGGAGGAGGAGGAGGAGGAGGCCTCTTGGGAGCCTCTTGGGGCACTCTTGGGGCCTGCTTGGAGCTTCCTGGGGGCCTCTTGGAGGCCTCTTGGTGGATTCCTTGGCCTCTTGGGGACCTCAGGGGGCTTCTCGGGGGTGTCTTTGGCCGCCTTGGGGCGTTCCTGGCCCGTCTGACGCCGCCAGAAGCCGTTTGGGGGGCCTCTCTGAACCGACTTGAGGCCCTCAGGGGGCGATTCAGGGCCGTCTTGGGGGCCATCTTGGGCGTCTTGGAGCCGTCTTGCGGCCGTCTTGGAGCCGTCTCGGGGGCCTCTTGGGCCGTCATGCGGCCATATTGGAGGCCTCTTGGGCGATCTTGGGGCGACCTTGGGGGCTCCTGGGCCGTCTTGGGCCGTCAAAGAGAACCGTATGATCAATATATCTACTGGCCTTCGTCCCATTTTGCCGCCGTGCCTGGGTTGTGGGTCACAGTCCTCATGGACGCTCCTTGGGGTCTCGTCTGAGGGCTCTCGGGGGCCTCGGGGGGGCAGTTTTGACCCCGAGAACCCCAAATCATTCAAGAATGAGTGGGAAACATTTTTTTTGTTTACAGAATTCGCCCGTTCTTTGCCGATGGGCCTCGGAGGCCTGTGGATGGCCCCCCAAACACCCGGAGCGGTCCCACGAGCAGCCCCCGACGCGCCCCAAGATGCTTCCCCAAAGGCCCCGATGTCCCCAAATCCTTCAAACACCGATGGAAAACCGTACATGTCTGAAGAACTCGCCTCGTCACTGCCGATGGACTTCGGAGACCTCTGGACGGGCCCCAAAACGGCCAGAACTGCCCCACGAGGAGCCCCAGCCAGTTGCAGGACGGCTTCAAGAGCGCTAAAGGGCTTCCCAAGACAGATCCACAACGGACCCGAATGGCCACAAGACAGCTCCGGGGGCCGCCAAGACGGTTCAAGACTGTCCCAAGGGGCAAAGAAGAGATTCCACGAGGTCCCGAAGAGATTCCAAGAGGTCCAGAACACACCCTCAGAGGCTCCCCCCAACCTTGCATATTCGAGGAAGTGACTTTTTCCATGCCGACAGGCTCCAGAGGCTTCTCGATGGTCCCCAAACGCCCAGAACGGCCCCAAGAGGTGCCCCAGAGGTCTCCAGGACGGCTCCAAGAACGCCTAAGAGCCTCCAGGACGGCTGCAAGAATGCTCTTGCCTCTCAAGACCACCCCAAGACGGCCCCGGATGGACTCCCGACGGCCCTCGAGGCTGCCCAGATGGTCCAAAATCCCCAATACGGACCCCAGACACCTCAATACGCTTCCACATCGGCCCACAGAGGCTCCCAGAGGCCTCCAGGTACAGGATGAAGACGCTCCCGAGAGGGCCCCGAGTTGCCAAATTGCTCAAAATCTGTCCACAAGCAGTACGTTCGTAGCACGTTGCCTTTTCACTGCCGATGGGCCTCCGAGGCTGCTGGAAGGCGTCAAAACGCCCTGCAGAGCCACCTCAGAAACCTCTAGGACAGCTCCAAGAGCGCTTGGAGGCCTCCCGAGAGCGGCCCGGGACCGCCCCAGCTGGTCTGAAGATCGGGTTCGGGCCGTGAAGATTGCCCCAGATGGCTTCAAGACGGCTCAAGAGGTGCCCAATAGGGCCCCAAGGGAACCCCAACAGTAGAGGGTCCCAGGAACGAGAGAGAGAGAGAGAGAGAACTCGAATTGAGATTTCGAGCCATCCGCCCCAAGGAGACCCCCGAGATCGCCTTCAGGCTCCAAGAGGCCCCAAAAAATCCCCCAAACGACCCAATCTGTTTCAAAACTGCCTCCAGCAGGCTCTCCAGAGGCTTCCCAAGAAACCCCAACAGGCATCCAAGAGACCTCTGCATAACAACCCAAGCGCGGTGGCGGGATAGGCTGGATGCCAACAGGGCAGTATCGAGCTCTATATGGATTCTCGAGTTTGGTGCCACTCGTTTCGGTGGTTCGACGCCCAAAGGCCCTTCATCGGCGCGCAAGTCCGTGTAGAGTGTTTCAAAGAGGTTTTCGTTTTCGAGGAATTCAGAAGTCGTCTTCTCGCCCACCGCGGAGGCCAGCCGAAGGCCCGCGGAAGCTGGCGGATGTAAATCGAGGGCGATTTGGCTGGCGGAAGCCAGCGGAACCTCGTCTGAAGCCCGCGGAAGGAAATTGGTTTTGTAAGAGGTCTACGTTGGCCACCGTGCCGTCTTCAGGCATGCAGAGCCAGCTGCATAAATGTCGCACGGTGTGCACAAAACGATCCATCGCCCCCTGGAGGTCTCCACGCCTTCCCGGAACAAGCTTTCTGGGGCCCGAATTGAACCCCCACACACCCCAGGACAGTCCCGACTCAGCCACGATAGGGCCCCAAGAGAATTTCTGGCCGACGCCGCGCAACACCCCAACAACGAGCGTTTAGAGAAGCCCCAAGAGTGGCACAAGATGGATCAACGATCGCACGAGCCGACATCCCAATGGCCGCTCCAAATTTTTGATGTGCAGAGCTTTGCATTGCATGTCATTTGTGCTTCATTTATCCTTTCAGTAGTTTGCGTTGAGTTGCAATGCGTTGCATAGCCACTGCATGACATTCCCACGATCATTTCTTATGGATCCGCATTGCATGCGTCAATGTGTATACTTGTCAAAATATCGTCTATGTTCGGTCCGCGCGATTGCTACCTCTTCACTTCATGTGCGAGCAATTTGTGTTTACGTGCACGCGTGCATCTGTGAGCTTGTCAAGGTCTGGGGGGTGTTAGAACCTAAGCGCGAGTTAAGCGCGCGTGGTTCTAGTGTATATTTATAGATATCTCCATAGCTGTGAGAGTCAGTTTGACGGATGAGGACCTAATGATGCTCCATTCTGTGCTACCAGCACGATGGCGGACATACATACGCGCTCAAGAGATGTGAGACGGATCTGGAGAGGGGGCGATATATATATATACACATATATACACATATATATGTATATATATGTATATATATATATATGTATATATATATATAGAGAGAGAGAGAGAGAGAGAGAGAGAGAGAGAGAGCGAGCGAGCGAGCGAGCGAGCGAGGGAGGGAGGGAGGGGGAGAGGGAGATAGAGAGAGAGAGAGAGAGAGACAAAGATAGAGGATGGGGCGGGAGTGGAGAGCAATGACTGGGACCAAGGAGGATGGAATATCTGGTGCGCAGGGCGCAGAGGTGATGGGCAAGGCGATGGGGTGGGCAGAGGGGAGACGCCAGAGGGGGCCCAGGGGTCTTCTCGACCCCTTCCCTTCCCGCTCCTGCCTCCCCTTCCCCTCCTCGCCTGCCTGCGCCATTCTGCCCGCGTTCTTTTGCCCCTGTCCTCTCTTCTCCTCTCCCCCCTCCCTGCCTCCTTCCCTTGTGAATCGCTTCCTTCCCTCCTTTCTCTTCTCCCGCACTCCCTGCTCCTCCTCCTTCCTCACCTTTCCCCCCTCCCCTTCTTGCTACGCCCCTCCTCCCCCCCCTGCCGTCAGGTCAGGGTATTTTGTTAATTCACCACAGCGGCCAAGCGGTGCAGCCTGGGCGCCGTGTGGCACCTCCTGAATGAGGTGTACTGCCGATGATCCCATTAGGGCTGGGGCATGTCCCCTCCTCCTCCCCCTTCCCTCCTAGGGGCGATCACTCTTACGGCGTTAGCTAGGAGGTCCCTCCCCTTCACCCACTCCCCTTCGGACCCTCAGAAAGGGAAGGCGGCACGGCCCCTGGGTTGAAAAGCCTAGGGGTGGACGTTGTTGCGCACCCTTGGCCGGAGAGTGGCCCTGCCCTCCCCCCCCTTTCCAACCCCTCCCAGGTCCTCGTAGCCAGGTTTGAGCCCTGGTGGTTGGGTCCTTCGCCGAAGAGTCGGGTTCGTATCCTGACGCGGCTGCTGCCGAGGTGCCGCGCTGATGCGCGGTCGGGCACCCCCTTGGCTCAGGCCCCTTGCCTTCCTGGGGGCTCGGGGCTCGCGCTGGGGGAACAGTGATGTGAGACGTGCGTAATTTCGGGGGTCGGGCGCTGGACAACCGCTCCGGTGAGTCTGGGGGGCTTGGGTTGCTGCACCCTTGTATGGTTTCCCTCCTGAGGCACGCGTGTGCGGCGCTATTGGAGGTTAGCCTGTAAGGGGGGGGGCCGGAGGACGGTCCCTTGCTCGTGCCCGCACCCCCTCGCGCATTTCTGCCCTTGCGGCGCTGATGCGCATCGCGGCGCCTTCCTGTGGCAGACTCCGCCCCGGTCCAGCCACGTCCGTGGGCTGTCCGTCACCTCCTCCCCCCCCCTCGCGAAGAGAGGCGAGCCCACGGGGGGGACGGGGCACCAGTCCGGGAGGACACCTCCAAGAACTTCGCGTTCAAGTGCCACAGAAGCAACGAGGAGATCCCCGAGGCAGCCGCCACGCCCGGCGACCCCCCGACCGAGCCCCCCCGCAGGGGTGCGACGGCAATGGCGCCTCGCGCGTAGCGGCCTGGGCTGGAGAGCCGCTCACTTCCATGGGGCGCGCGAGGGTGCGACGATAGCCGCGCTGCGCGCTCTGTGCGGCGAGAGGCGCGGCGTCAGTCGTCTTGACATGCTCGAGGGTCCCAGCAGGTCCCCGCGGGCGTCCTGACGTTTCCGGAGTCACGGAGAGGCCAACAGGCCAGATACCCCCGGGCTGGCGGGGCAGATGCGGGAGCCCCGTGCCTGGCTGGCGGGGCAGACGCGGGAGCCCCGTGCCTCACGCCGTCCACAACACGGCGCCCCTCTGGAGGGGCTCGCGGGTTTTCGCCGTGAACTGTCTCGACTTCCACCCGACCATGGCTGGGAAGTGGGCTGGCCCCAGCCGAGCCAGGGAGTGGGAGCCACCGTGGGCCTTCCTCCTCTTTGCCTCCCCTCGCCCCCCTTTTTCTTCCTCCTCTCTCCCTTCCTCCTCCCTCCTCACTTCTGCTGGCCCCCTCCATGCTCCCTTGCTTCCTCCTTTCTCCCCCCTCCTCCACCGCTCCCGCCTCCCCCCTGCCTATTCCGACGCCCCGAATCGGCGGCGTTCCGCAGGACGTTCTGTTCATTCGGCCTCCTCCTGCCCCTCCCCCCCCCTCCCTTCTCCATCTGCGTCGTGGGCTGCATCTGAGCCAGCCACGCCCCGGCCGCTCGCCTTCCTCCTCCTCCTGCTCCTCCTCCTCCTCCTCCTTCCGCTGATTGGGATGAGGAGCGCAGCATATGCCATAGGCTGGCCGCCTGCTGTTCCGGCCTGTGTGCCAGGGGGTGCAGACTCACCCCGCATCATCAGCGCCCTCAGTACCCTCCCGTCGCCTCCCCGTGCCCTCCCCTCCCAGCTCCTTCCCTGCACCGCCCACTCCTCACTCGCACTCTGTTGTCGTGCGGCTGGCGCTGGGGGGCACAGGAGGCGCCCCGAGGGCCAGAAGATGCCGCGACGGCCCACGAGATCCCCGCGGCGTCGGCGTCCCGAGGTGCCCCCCAACAGGGGTCCCAGCCCGCCTACCCCTACGTGCAGCGCCGTGAGGAGATGCGCAGCGCTGTCGACGCGACTTGGTCCAGGCGCCCGAGCAGAAATGCGTGCTGCTCAGGCGCCCATGGTCGTTGGGGCGCGGGGCCCCGCACCGTGCTTCCCGGCCCCCCCCCCTCCGCGCACAGCAGCACGAGGGCGCTTCGCCGAGAGCGTGGGGTCAGGTCCCGGGCCCGGCCAGGCCGCCGCGGGGGAGGGTCTTCGGGCGGCGCGCAAACGGGGGCAGGGCGAGGGGGTGGGCTTCTGAGAAGCGGGGGTGCTTCTAAGAAACATTCCCCCCATCCCCTGGCCCCCTCTGCGCGTGGCTGAGGGGTTTCTTAAGAGCTTCCCGGCAGCTGCAAGGATCGGTGGGGGCCTGCAGAGAGGAAGCAGCCCAGGGATCTCCAGCAGTTTGGCGGAGCGACGGAGGGCTTCCTCACGCCGCACCCCTCCCTCGTCGCAGGCAGCTGCTGTCGGGAGAGGAGGCGGGGGTGCGCGCGAGGGCGGGCGAAGGGGGGGGGGAGGGAGTGAGGGAGGAGGCGAGCCGCGACGGGGTTGGGAGGCAGAAGCGGGTGGGGGTGGGGGGCAGTGCGGGAGGGGAGGGAGGGGGGAGAGCGGAGAGGGACTGTACATGGACAGTCTATTCGAACCCTGTGGCCCAAGATGCCCCCCAGCCCCCGAAACCAATATATATATATATATATATATATATATATATATGTATATATATATATATATATATATATATATATATATATATATATATAATATATATAGATGGCGTGGCGACGGGGGGGGGGGCGTGAGTGGACAGAACTCCTATTCGAACCCCACAGCACCGCCTTCCTATTGATATCAACATTGACGTCGGGGGCGCGGGGGTGATTTCGAATCTCCCTCGAATGTGTAAGGGTTCCAATCTATTGTCCATCTACTGGAGGGGGGTGTCGTGGCAATAGGCCCAGGGCATGGCGCTCGTCGTGCGCCACACGCGTCACGCCGGCCCCCCGCGGCCCATCGCTTCTGCTTCCAGCACGCGCCCGGGCTCGGGCGAGCCGGGGCTCGCCGCAGGCGTCTGAGGCATCGGGGGGGCCGTGCGTGCCCGCCAGAGGCTGACCTGAGCCAGGGACCCCGATCCCAGGGATCAGGCAGAGGATCGGGGGTGTGCAGACCTCCTAGCCTGACACGTCGATCAAGGAATGAGCCGTTTTCGGTTCGCGAGAGGGCGTCGCGGCCGTGATTTTTGCGGGCTCAGGTCCGTCGGTTTCGGTCCCAGGCCGTTTTCACTGAATGGTGGTTTACTAAAGGGAGGTTTGTCCACCGCCGAAAGGAGCAGAGCAAGAGGTCATGATAATGCTGCGTTCCAAGATGAATGCGCGTTGCAAGCGAGGCGCGGCAAGTTTTGGGGCCAGGCAGCATACCCGGACGGGTCGACGAGCGACGCTCCAGGCTTCCACGCTGGAGTGAGCGATTGGGCCAAACGAATGCTGAACGGTGGGGCCGAAGAATACAGGATTGGATTCCAGATGGACAGAGCACACCACCCACCAAACCACCCCAACCCAACCCGAAGGCTTCAATTTATCCTCCATTTCCAGTGGGGGGGGGGTCGGGGCCATTGACGATCGCGGAGGCAACGCCCCCCACCATCCCGCTGCCGCGCACTCCCCTGTGCTGGCCGGGGTGCGGGCCCTCCCCCCCTAATTCGGTGCAGGTGGCCTGTCCTGGGCACGGCGCGTCGGCGCCCGCTCGCTCGGTCAGCGCCCGCCGGACAAAACACGGTGAGAACACATGGAGCCCGTACCCTCCCCAACCCGAAATTCGGATCAAATTCGGGTCTTCGGGTTGGGTAGGGGTGGTCTGGTAGGCAGTCAAGAGCCCGCGGGCACCCGCCGGCACGATGGGCCGACCAGCTTACGCTGAGCCCTTCGGGCACGCAGCCGGGCGCTGGCGCGTGCGGCTCGTGCCCGGTGCTCCGTTCCGTTCCAGGATTTCCAAGGCTCGGAGGGTTTGCTAGGCTTCCTGACGTTCCTCGCGGGCTGGTGAACAAGAAGAGGGCCGCTGGATGCTCTGGAGATCCTAGGTCGTATCCTGAGCACATCTTGTCTCTTATCATGACTTCATTCTCGTCCCGATCTCGAGAAATACAACTCGACTTTAGAAAGCAACCCACGTATTCCAATACCGCTCTTAGTTATCGAGGCATGCATCGTCATGGTCCGGAAAGATCGGAGGTTGATAGACCTCCTACCCTGACACGTCGATTAGCGAATTCGCCGTTCTCGGTTCGCGAGAGGGCTTCTCGGCCGTCATTTTTGCGGGTCCAGGTCCGTCGGTTTCGGTCCCAGGCCGTTTTCACTGAAGGGTGGTTTACTAAAAGGAGGTTTGTCCACCGCCGAAGGATCCGCCACCGCGCGCTTGGCACAACCGCCCATCAGGGGCAACGATAGGAGGGGAATTGGCATAGGGGGGGATACATCGACCCCAAATCGCCCGTTGATCGCCGATAGTGGCCTGATAGCCCCAACCTGCCTAGGAACTTGCGGGTTCACCATCGGGGGTCCATCGCAGGTCTATCGGCGATGGATCGCCGATTCCACAGTCGATGTCTCCCCCCCCGTGCTAGTCCCCCCTATCGTTGCCTCTCAGCCCAAGATCGGCGGCGAGCCCTGGGGGGAAGTCAGAAGGGGCGGATTTTCTCAGAAGGCTCGAAAATCCCCTGGCCTTCTGAGAAGTTCTCTGAGCTTTCCCCGAGGACAGAGAAGACTTCTCTCAGAAGGCCGGAGGCCTTTGAGAAACCCCGCCCTTCGAGAGGGCCTTCTCCTTCTCACTTCCCCCCTTCGCTCGCCTCCGAATGTGGCTCGGGTCTCCGGCGCTCCTTCGGGACGATGCGGGCACCCCCAGAACGCCCTCGGCTAGGCGCAGCTTCAGGCAAGCACCCGAGGCTGGAAAACCGCCGAGAACCGACGGAAACGCCCGACAACCTCGAAACTCGAACCCGAACTTTCCTCCTTCGCTCGCCGCCGACAAGAGGCGTCAGACCCCAGACCAGCACAGGAACCCGAAAGAATCCTGAAGGAATCCATCGGGAATCCTTCATGAGCCCCAAAGGAATTCCAAGGAATTTCGAGTCATCCCAAGGGATCCTTTCCTAACTTAAGGACTCTTAGGGGATCCAAAGGAATCCTAGGGAACCTGAAGGCATCCGTCGGGAGTCTTCAGGAATCCTATCCCAAAGAACCCCTAAGGAATCACTCGGGAACTCCTTCAGGGAATCCCAAGGCATCATTTTGGAATCGTGCGGAATCCGTAGGAATCCTTTGGGAATCCCCAGGGAACCTACGCACCCCCCAGTGAATGCTAAGGAATTTCAAGGAATGTCTCGCGCGGCATCTCGGAGCTCAGAGTCTCGAGGATGTGTCTCGGGCGAAACGGCCCAGACCACCTCGCACGCGCGGCGTCCCGGAACCCAGATGTTCGAGGATGCGTCTCGGGCGAAACGGCTTGGATCACCTCGCGCGCGCGGCGCCCCAGAGCCGAGTTTTTCGAGGATGCTCGGGCGAAACGGCCCCGACCACCTCGCGCGCGCGGCTCCCCGGAGCCCAGATGTTCGAGGATGCTCGGGCGAAACGGCTTGGACCACCTTGCGCGCGCGGCGCCCCAGAGCCCAGATGTTCGAGGATGTCTCGGGCGAAACGGCCCGGACCACCTCGCGCGCGCGGCGCCCCGGAGCATAGATTTCCGAGGATGCCTCGGGTGAAACGGCCCTGTTGTCGCCGCGCACCGCGGGCGCGTACAATGGGCTTTTGCATCCTTATCGCGGGTATCGCAGAGGCGCAAGATTTCCAGGAGTTCCTATATTTCCTGATGTTCTGCTCCGGCTGCGCCGCCAGATTCTTTGGAAGTCCTGGAACGTATAATGAGCCAATCCTATCATGGCATCATGCTCGCGATATGGATCCCCTCCAGCTCCCGCGTCGTGCGCGGAGCGGTATCCTCGTCCCGCGTCGCGGGTGGAGCTCCGGGGGAGGGCCATCGCGGGGATCGCAGGGGGCATCTTGCGCCGAGTTTCGTGGCCTCGGGTGCACGCGAGTATCGTAATTTACGGTTGGTAGTTGCCTCGGGGGCCCCCATCTGTAGCAGCTGAGTAGGGCTTGTGGCCAGAGGCCGCCGCCCTCCCCTGTGGGCGGGGTGGGCTCCCGTGGAAGGAGTTTTCGCCCTACCAGCTGGACCCCGAACCCCTGGCGATTCAGACTCGGTTTGCCCCCGCCTCCTTTCGTCTGTTTCCGCATATCGTGGGCGCCCTTCCATTTCGTGGCCTGAGCAGGCTGCAACCGCCGCGCGCCCTTCTGGCTCGCGCGGTGCCAAGATCCCTGCTCTCCCTCTCTCGCTCACCCCACTCCTCCTCCTCCTCCTCCTCCTCCTCCTCCTGAAGATATATCAGCGGAGCTCAGAACATGGGACCTCATACTGTTGAACGGCACCCAGAAAAAGGCACTCCCTGATCAAGTAGAAGAAAGGCATAACCACATCAGGCACTGGAGCATCAGCTGCGGGTGCAAGAAAGGGAGACTGATAAACGCCAGCTGCGGCCTGAGCTTCCTAGTTACACATCGTATAAGGAGGGAAGCACTACACGAGATACTCAGACCACCCGCTGGACTCCAGGGACGTGTAGCAGGCATAAGATTAAAACATAGGAAGTACGACTTCACAGTGTTCAATGTGTATTTTGCGGCCGTCCATGACAAGAACCACGCTGAGATAGCAAAAAAGATCACGTCATGGCTCGAAGAGCAAATGGACATGTTGCCCACGCGCACCACGATCATCATAGGAGGGGACATCAACTCGGACGTAGGGCTGTACAGAGACGGGGACGGGACGGTCGTTGTTGACAGAGGTAGGCACTGTGGACAAGTCGGGCCAAAGCTGGAAAATCAGAATGGCAAGCAGCTCAGAGAAATGTGCACGCGTAATGATTTAGCTATTTGTACTACTTTTTTCCCGACCGGCCCCACGTTCTTTGGCAGCAAGGGAGGTACCAGCAGGATCGACCATCTGCTTGTCTCAGCAGGCGCACTACCATATATTACTAACTGTGCTTGCCTGTATGGACCAGCCAAGAGATTGCAAAGCATAAAGGCTAGAGGACACCGAGACCACCTCCC
This sequence comes from Prorocentrum cordatum, assembly GCA_963575745.1. NCBI lineage: Eukaryota > Dinophyceae > Prorocentrales > Prorocentraceae > Prorocentrum > Prorocentrum cordatum. The sequence continues at coordinate 75,624 of CAUYUJ010018573.1, forward strand.
CCTTGGCATGGAAATTACAGTCAATATTTACCACCACCCGAAGCCAGAGGCAAGAGAGGAGAAGGTAGACAGGGACGGGTTGATGAAGTGCCTGAGGACGGGTTGGAAGAGGAGGGAGCTGTACGAGGAGGTGGATAGAAGGTTGCAGGAGAAAGAAGCAGAGTGGTCGACCTCCCTAGATAGGCTCTGGCCAGACGAAGCGTGGGCCCTCTTCATAGAAGCCGTGGGGGGAGCACTCAAGACCGTCTTCCCAGATCTGAATAACAAAAAAGATGAAATATATGAAACAGTTAAAAAAGAGAGAATGAAGTTACTCGAGCAGCGCCGACAGTGTAGAGAAGGATTGCTGCCAGAGATCGACGAAGAGCAGCTCGACAAGATCAAGGTTGAGCTGAAAGAATACACGGCGGCGCTGAAAATGCTCAGGAACAGGGACCTGGCCAGGCGAAGGGAGGAGCTCGTCCAGGAAATCTGGGAGGCCTACCAGGACAGGAATTTCTCCCTCATGCACCGGTTGAGAGTTAAGTATGCCAATAATGGACGAGGCCCCAAAAAAAGATTCTACAATGCTCCTCAGATGTACTGGGACATTGAGACCTGGCAGGCCGAACTCGGGAAGAGGGCAGCAGAAGGGGGAATGTCGTGCACGCTTCTAGACTGGCAGCAGAACAGAGATACTTATTACCAGTCGCACGATGACGAGCTTCTGCCTCTAGACGAAGACGTCCAGTCCTGGGTGAATGAGGACAAGATCGCGATTAGGAAATACCTCTCAAGAGCCAAGAAAAGGAGGGCCTACCCACCCTGGGGGTACCTACAGAAGCGTCCCTCCTCATTGTCGACCCGAAGGTTAATATGGAAAAGCCCAGCAGCCAGAGTGAAAGATGGGAAGCCAGGGAGATCAGGGAGGCGGAGGAGAAGGAGGACCAGGAGGAGCTAGATAAGTACACCACACTAGCCAAGTTCCAGGTTGGCAGGAAGCTGTTGGAGAAGATGGGGTGGAACATCGGGGAGACGGTGGGGCGACGGCAGAGAGAGGTATCATTGAGAGAGCCAGCGGAGTTGGTGGAGGCGGAAGCGTGGGAGGCGGAAAGAGGAAGGAGAGCAGGTGTAGGAGCGAGCAACCTTCGAAGCAGCAGTTACGAGTTTGAAGGTAAGTTCATGGAGCTCCTTGTGCACATACGGAGAACGCAAGAAATGCCTCTGGACACTAAGAGATCGCTGGCCTTCGATGTCACGAAAGGGAACGGGAAGAAGGGCATAGGAGGGAGGAGGATCATGCACACGTATTGCAGCATGGGGATGGGATGGCATCACGGCATACACCGACGGGCTCCGTATCGGCCTCGCCCTGTATGGGCGCAAGGCGGACTGGCAGCGCGCTCCAGGGAGAACGCTTTGATTTGCCTGCTTGGGAGTAAATGGAGGGCAGAGGTTGCAGGGGTGTCGATCGCCGTCAGCAACTATGACTGCACGAATGCATTCGCGGGTACATCACGTGAACCCCTCTGCGACCTTGTGGAGAGGCAAGCTTTAGAGCGAGACAAGAGATATGCCGTGGGAGCCATTGTCCACCAGTCATTGACGATAAGAGCATCGAACGGCATGGCACACCTTCAGAGCCACACGGGCACGCAGATGGGGTTCACACTTGCACCCAGGGACTTCAATGACACATACAATGAACACGTCGAGGAGTGGGAGGAGGGGGAGCACGAGTACGGGCATCACGAGCTGCTAGAGACAGAGCACCCGATCACGAACACATACCACAACTTGTCTCTCAGCACGTTCATGGATGACATTACGAAGATACATGTGTTCACAGAGGGTTGCAGCTCGGAAGTCATCACGCAGTTTCTGAACGATTCGACGCACAGGCTGGAAGAGGTCATCGAGAAAGGAGGGTGGACACTCAATGCAGGAAAGACTAACCATCTTCTCTGTCTTCGAGGGGGGGGGAGCTACCAGGCAACCCGGAGGCTAAGAAGGACTAAGGAGCTGCACGGAGCTGCTTGCAGAGAGGTAAGGGTCCTGGGGCCCTACATCCCGTCGGACCAGGGACTGCTCGGTGAAGTATCTCGGCGATGTGCTGCTGCAAAGATGGCGTGGAGACAATGTGGGGCTTTCTGGAAGGCACGAACAAGTAAGACAATAAAAAAGATGATGTTCGAGGCTTTCGTTGCTGGAGCTGCTTACAGTGGTATGGTAGTATTCGTCCTCCCCCCGTCCTTGATTAAAGTTATCGACTCGACGTTAGCTAAGCTACTAAGATGTTTAGCAGAAGGAGACCTGAGTTGGACGGATGAAAAAGGAGAAACAAGATGCAGCACAAACAAAGAAGTATTTAAGTACTGGGGCCTCAACGATACAAACACCACTCTTCGAATGAGAAGGTTGAAATGGTACCAGGCGTGGGCTAAGTACCCAGAGCAGCACAGCGGAGTTCTCGCGGCTGTATTTGGAGAGTCACGACTGGACCAGTTAAGGCAGACCCCGAGGATGGCCCCAGACAAGTACGTGTGGCCCCCAGGCAGTGTTGGCCAGTCTACTCCGTGGGCTGTCCAGTTTCGAGAGGACATGGACGAGCTTGCCCAGGTGGACGAGAGCATGTCGGTATGGTTTAATGCACGTTCTAGCGACTTGGACATCTTCATCCCAGGTACCGAGGCACATGACAGATGGTCACTGGTCGATCCTCATATCCTAGGTAACACAAAGAAGAGAAGAAAGGTGGGACCCGAGGGCCAGGTGGAGGAGGAGGACATGGTCGACGAGGAGGTTGCACTGGGGGAGCTGGAAAAACCATACTGGTGCGACCATCAGGAGGGAGGAGGGGGGACATGCGGGAAAAGGTTCTCGAGCATCAGCGCCCTGAAAGGACACGTAAGAGAAGCACGCAACATCAGGGATGCCCTCTCCAACATAGTCATTACTAATCAGTGCCCATGGTGCCTCTCGGGGTTCTCCACGAGAAGGGTCGCTCTAGATCATTGTGTGCGTGCATGTCAAAGACGCGGAGTATGCCACGTGGATAAGTCAAGGTGGTCCCACCCGATCCTCCCCCCAGATTCTCTGGTCTGTAACATTTGTGATCAAGAGTTTCCTGACATCGCGAGCTTTCATTATCGCGCCCGCTTCCACTACTTCGGCCCAGACATAGTCGTGGGCGCCCATGATGAAGGGATGGAGGATCGGCAAGAGAGGAGCAGACGGCAGCGGGAGTGGAGACGTTCCAGTAGCAAAGTTGCCGAAAGGCAAGGGCGGCAAGAAGGCGCGGCAGCAAGGAAACGGAGCAGATGGAGACATCGTGCAGGCGGCGATGGCGGTGCAGAAGCTCAGCCTCAGGACAGCTGCCGTCGCCAGAGATCTATCAAATATCGTAGGAGAGTTCTGGCTCGTGCCGTCAGGGCACGACATCATCAAAGCAGCAAAGGAGACGGGATCGAGCTACAACGAAAAAGTGCAGTCTCTAGGAAAAGGGCACGGACTAGGACCACCGTATCTTCATGTGTCGGTGGCGGCGCTCGAGGCGATGGCGACGAGTCTGGACGAAAACGAGCCAGAGGAGGCGCAGGCGAATATCAGCATCTCGCAGTGGGTAGAGCAGGCCGAGTCGGAGGCGGGACAGGCATTCGTGGGGGAGACGATCAGAATGTTCAAAGTGAGCGACACGTTCAGGGCGGACGACGAGATGGACGACGGGAAGCGCATGACGAAGGTCATGTTCGCCCTCAGCCCGCACTACGACATAACCACGGCCATGAAGCAGATGAAAATCCAGACGACGGGGGCCAAGCCTCCGATGGAGTTCAACGGGGTGAGGCTCCTCCAGGCCATGGGAGTTGCGCTGCGCAAGGCGGGAGGTCACAGGCCAGTGGGGAGCGGACCGAAGGAGGAGCTAGACAGGGTGGTCGAGCGCCAGTTGAAGGCGCTGCAGAAGAAATGATCGTGATAATAGGCAGTAGAACAGAGAGAGAAGCAGAGTTTGTGGCAGCTATGCAGGCAGACCCCATGGCTAAGATAGCCACCGACCCTGTAGCTATGACTAGACTTAGGCAAATGCAGAGCGAAGGGTCGCAGCACGCCAAGAGAATTTTAGAGAAAGCAGAGTTTTTCCGTTCTAAGTTTAGTGCAGAGCTGAGAAAGCTAGAGAACGAGTAGCGTTTTCTTCTGTCGAAGGCCTGCTGGCCAGGATTGGTAGGCGGGTCCTGGCCCTTGTGGCTCCGTCGACCAAGTGAAGGATAGTGGGCTGACAAGAGAAGGCAGAGGGTTTTTCTTTCGTTATAAGTTTAGTGCAGAGCAGTGAAGCGCAGACTCCGTGACAGCCATCACGGTGCCCGATCTCTGCAAGACTAGAGTATGAGTAGAGGGCGTGTCCCCTTCTGTAGGAGGCCTACGGGCTGGCCCTGGTAGGCGGGTCCTGGCCCTTGCGGCTCCGTCGACCAGGAGACGGCTGGTGGGCTGACAGGAGAAGGGAGCTGCCCTGCCCAGCCTGGGCCGCGCGCTGCCAGGGAGCAGCAGCCGCCAAGGCCACCCCGTCTCCGCCTCTTCCCCCCCTCCTTTGTGAGTGTCCTCCCTCCCTCTTCTTCTCTTTCCCGAGTGTGCTGAATGCGGGTGCCTTCCCGCTCGACGGGGCACCCTCCCGCATCATCGAGGCAGAGGGCCGCCCTGAGCATGCGCCCTTGCGAGTATTGATGATACAGGGCGCGTGAGAGATCCACGCAGGGGAGCCCGAAGTGCTGTTGCAGCCGATGGACATGCACCCCCGAGCGCAGAGCCGAGCCGAGCCGAGCCTCCTCCTCCTCCTCCTCCTCCTCCTCCTCCTCCTCCTCCTCCTCCTCCTCCTCCTCCCCCTCCCTGCTCACCCCTTTTCCTCCACTCCCGTCTCCCGTCCCCTCCATTTATTCCGTTCTCCTTCCTTCTGCTCTCTTCCCCCTCGGTGCCCCGCTCCTCCCCTCATGCTCCTCCGCTGCCTCCGCCCTCCTTCCTCCGCCCCCGCCTCCGCCTCCGCCGCCTGCTCCCCCCCTCACCCGCACCCACCTCTGCCCCGCCCTTCTTGCTTGCGTCTCTCTTCCCTGTCCTCCGCCGCCTCCCGTTCCCTGCTCTTCGTCTTCGATGTTCTGACAGATGGGCCAGGGGAGGGCACCTTTGCTACTGGTGGTGGAGACGGCGTGTTTGTCTTCTGGGACAAGGAGATGCAGCACGATGGGGAGGCGGAGGAGGAGGAGGAGGAGGAGGAGGAGGAGGAGGAGGAGGAGGAGGAGGAAGAGGAGGAGGAGGAGGAGGAGGAATAGGGAGGGGGCAGATGCGGAGGAGGGTAGCATATCCATATCCCAGATATACGAAATACAGGTATACGCACACACCTTCCTGACCACGCGCCGATGGAGTCTTGAATATCGTTTAGGGATTCACCCATGTACAAAATAAATTGTAGATGTAGATATGTAGAGTGGAGGCGGGAATGGAAGGGAGGGTGCGACGGCTGGGGATGCCTAGCACTGTGTTAACGCCTCGCTCCCAATCGGGCTCCTGCCGCAGCGAGGATCACGGCGCGAGATCGCCCAGGGGTGACTTGGCCCTCTTGCGTGCTTTCCACAACTGTACAAGCAGCAGTATGCAATCGGTTGTGGTACGGACAGGAGGTGGCCGCGTCGTCGTCGTCGTCGTCGTCGTCGTCGTCGTCGTCGTCAGCGAGGCCGGCCAGCTTTGCGCCGCGTCGGCCAGCGCGGGCGCGCGGGGGGAGAGGCCGACGGCGGCCCAGTCGTGTCAGCCTCGAGCGGTCTCCGCTGTCCGATGCGGGCGTCGATCGGGGGACCACCGCCCACGCGGACGTCAGACAGCAGCGGATGCCTCGGGGGCGTCAGTTCAGTCTGCGAGGCCCCCCAGATGCCGCGGGAGGTCCCACGAAGCCTCTGGAGGCCTCCGGAGGCAGCCGGCGGCACGACGAGCGCGCCCAGCGGGCCCAAGCCTCCAGTCCTCGATGCCAAGAGGAGGAGGAGGAGGAGGAGGAGGAGGAGGAGGAGGAGGAGGAGGAGGAGGAGGAGGAGGAGGAGGAGGAGGAGGAGGGAGGAGGAGGAGGAGGAGGAGGAGGGAGGAGGAGGAGGAGGAGGAGGAGGAGGAGGAGGAGGAGGAGGAGGAGGAGGAGGAGGAGGAGGAGGAGGAGGAGGAGGAGGAGGAGGAGGAGGAGGAGGAGGGCGCTTGAAGAGACGGTCCGTGGTCTGGCGTGGGAGTGGGGTATCATGCCTGGACATGATGTTCTGACAGTGTTTGCTCGCGCGGATGCGACGCCGGTGCGATGCCCCCGAGTGTTGAGTGACATGCGACATGTGGCCTGTTGCCAGGCGAGCCTCTCGTCCCATTCCGGCTGCTGATGTAGATCATTGTGGACAAGATGGGGATGCGAGGTGAAACAAGGAATGATGATGCTGCTGCTGATGATGATGCTGATGATAATGATTACGAGGATGATGATGACGATGATGATGATGATGATGATGATGATGCTGATGATGATGATGATGATGGTGATGGTGATGATGATGATGATGATGATGATGATGATGATGATGATGATGACGATGATGATGATGATGATGATGATGATGATGATGATGATGATGATGATGATGATGATGATGATGATGATGCTGATGATGATGATGATGATGATGATGATGACGATGACGATGATGACGATGATGATGATGATGATGATGATGATGATGATGATGATGATGATGATGATGATGATGATGATGAGGAGGAGGAGGAGGAGGAGGAGGAGGAGGAGGAGGAGGAGGATGAGGAGGATGAGGAGGATGATGATGATGAGGAGGAGCAGGGATGAGGAGGTGCACGGGGCGGATACACAGCAGACTCCTTGAATCATGAATATCTCGCCATATAATCACGGACAACCGCGTCACGCGTGCTGACCATGCACCCAGAGTTCTGCTGCCTACAGGAGAACAGGCAGCGCCTGAAGCAGTTCACTTCGACGAATTATCCGATCACTGCGGGCAAGGTGCCAAGGGGGGGGAGCGAAAGCGCAGGCTGCGAGGGCACGTGAGATGGGCGATCTGGGCCGGACTCTTGCTGGGGTAGCGAAGTTCCGTGGCCTGACGTGCAGGGTGCCAACGGAGAGTCAGAGGTCGACGTAGGAGGAACGCACCACGTCTAGAGCGACAGCACGTTTCCCAGCCTCCAGCGTGCGTCCTCGGCATCATCCTGCCCGTTCCCCCCTTCCTCTAACTCTCCCCTCCCCGCTTTTCCCTGTACTTTCTCCTCCTATCTCGACCCAACACCAGGGCGTCTCACATAACCAACACGGACGACAAATTATTGGACATGCACCCGCCGTCCATGTTAGGACAAGATATTTCAGAATCGAGCCGGACGTTCCAATCAAAATCAGGAGCCCTCCCCAAATGCAGATAAAGTCCGATCCACAAAACATGCAGATCCGAAATGATCGGAAATACAGCCCGACGAAACGTTACAACCCAACCAGGGCGTGTCAACGACCCAGAGATGCCGCACATGTCGTTTCCAAGTCACCAGGGTCGAACAAATCATCGGGCATGTAGCCCGCCCGAGGAGCTCACCAGGGCCAAACGATCGTTCGGGACATCGGCCCGATCGAGTCGTTTCAACATTTCTAGGGCCGAACGAAATCATCGTTGCAAAATTTCGGGGCCAACCACTCTTCGGGCATGTAGCCCATCGAACTCGGTTCAGAAAACACCACGGCATGTAGCCAGCCGAACTCGTTTCGAACATCTGCCCCAACGCGCCCTTTCAAAATTTCCCGAACTCGATTCAGAGACGCCAGGGCTCAACGTCGTTCGGGACATCTGCCCGAACGCATCGTTTCAAACTCCCCAGGGCCGAACATCCACCGGTGTAGCCCGACGAACTCAGTTCAAAAATGCCAGGGCGAACAAACACGTCCGGGACATCGGCCGGAACGCATCGTTTCAAAATTTCCAGGTCCGACAAATTGTCAGACATGTAGTCCGACGGAGACTCAGTCCAAAAACACCAGGGCGAAACAATCGTTCGGGACATCGCACCGAACGCATCGCTTCAAAGTTTCCAGAGCCGAACACTTGTTGAACATGTTGCCGGACGAACTCAGATCAAAAACATCTGGCCAACCAATCGATCGGAAAAAAGACCAGGGCCGAAACAAATATCGGACCCGTAGACTGACGAATTCGCTTCAAAAAAAGCAAGTGTCAACAAACGAAACCTGCTTACCACTCTGTTGGCCCCATCCGAAAACGGTGGCTCGGGGGCCCGAAGGGGACCGAGGGGGTCCTGGGGGGGGCGAAAACGGGTGTCAAGGGGATGGGGCCGGCACCCCTCCGAAAGTGGAGGGACCACTGTTGAAAGAATTGGACTTCCCCAGTCTTGGATTTCCCCAGTCTTGGACGCTTTGACCGCTCGCGAAAACTTGGCCCCGTCACCAGGGGGAGGGGGGGGGTATTCCGCTCCCCGAAGAGGAGCAATTGGGCTGGAAGAACAAACTCCTTCAACCACATGCGTCCAGATGGCTGTTGCCACTTCCGGTGTGGGCGCCATGTGTTGCCGTGCTAGAGAGGGCTGTCTCTAAGCGTTTTCTCTAAACTATATCTCTATATACACACATATATAGATGTATATATATATAATCAAAAAATGTAAGACACATAGAAACAATAAGATAAACTGCGGGCATAGGCCGGGCAGCTCACACATAAGAGGCGGAAGCTCGCGGCCATGAGCCCCGCGGGAGCTCGCAAACAGCTCGTTGATTCGGTACATCACACCTGACAGCTTCCCTGGCGACGGACCAGCTAATTCCAAGCAGCGCACACGCAGTTGCAACGCACATGCTTAATTCCTTGGCAACCTGACTGCACCAGGAAAGGATGTCTCAATCCAAGATGGGTCCCAGACGATCGCGCGACCTAACGAATGAACATATCCTAATGGCCTTCGGCCAATCCCGACACTTCCAGGCTCTCTTGGGTCGTCTGGATCCTCTTTGGGGGCATTTTGGGGCTCTTTTGGAGTGTCGTGTGGTCCTCTTGGGCCGTCCTGGAGCCGTCTTGGCGTCCTTTCTGGCGCCAATTACGCCATCGTGGGACTATGTGCGAAGCGTCCTGGGCCGTCATGTCCTTCCAAGACGACAGAAAATGCGAACGCTGAAAATCGGATCTGATTTCGGGTATAGCCCGAAACTGTTTTCTCGTGGACTCAGTTGCTGACTTGACCGACAGAGTAACTGGCTGACTGACTGACAGACTGACTCGGGGGCCATAGTAGGGGGGGATGGGCATCGGGGGGGACGCATCGACCCCCAATCGCCCAATGATCGCCGATAGGGGCCCGATAGCCCGAACCTGGCCAGGAACTTGCGGATTCAGGATCAGGGCCATATCGCCGATCTATAGGCGATGTATCGCCGATTCCAGGTCGATGCGCCCCCCCCCCCCGCGTCCCCCTATGCCGGCCCTCCCCCCCAACGTTGCCCCGCACTGGCTGGCAGGTCGCAGCCGCCAGCAGGCATTCTTGTCGGCGGCCGCCGAATGCGCCACCTGTGGCGCGAGCAGCAGCAGGCCACTCTGGCTGCGGCCGCCGAGGGCGCAGCCTGTGGCGGTGCATGCCGTTGTGCGCCCCCAGTAGCAGAGAGCGCGCAACCTCTCTTTCGCAGCGAAGGACGCGTCGCCTTCGGGCCAGGCCAGCCCGGCTCCTCCCCGCTCCTCCGCCCTCCTCCGCCATCCTCCGCACACCTCCGCCTTCCGTCCCGCTCCTGACCAATCCTCCGGCCTCGCCCGCACGTCTCCCATGCCTCCCCACTCCTCCACCCTCCGTTCCACTTCTGTCCGCGCTCCTCTGATGTCCGCACTCCTCCGCACTCCTCCCCGCGCATTCCTGCTCCTTCCCAGATCACTCCACTTCTCCGCACTCCCCAACGCTCCTCCGCACGCCTCGCTCCTCCCCTGATCCCTCCTCCCGTCTGCTCGTTCGTTTATGTTTCGCACCGCAGGCAGGTTGAGTAGAGCCACGTGCCAGGTGACATATCCACAAGTCTCGGAAGAAAGCATCGAACGTTCATGCCACATTCGTTTGTCAATGCCCTCAACGTTGGCGGTGGTGGGTTGAATGAGTTGCACTTCGGCCGCAGTCTTCCCCGCGCGTTCCACCTTTTTGTTCAGGGGAGAGGGGGATTGTCCACTAATTGTTTCCCTCTGCCAGAAGGCATCAGCAGCTCGCGCGAGTTTACTACTCTGGGGGGAACCCACTTGGTGGTAGTGTTCCATGGGCGAGCCCAGGCGCAGTGGATGAGTCCAGATCTTTGTGGCACCATGACTTATGTTCGAATCTGTCAGCAAGCCTCGTTGCCATCTTAACCTCGCTGTATCCACGCCAGCAGTGTTGTCGTGCCTTTCCCTCCTACCGAGCCCAGCTGTTTCCAGCGGTGTCATTCATTGTCGGCTCCTCCTGCATCACGTGTCCCTTCCCTGGTGCCCCGTCACCATTCGAATGTTCCCTTTTCGTGTGCCTTCTCTCCTTTTTCTCTCTCTCTCTCTCTCTGTCTCTTTCCATCCCCCCATTCATCTCTTTCGTGCTCCAAGCGCGCACCAGCAGCGGCGGTTGCCCAGTTCAACGCGCCCGGTGATATGTTCGCATACGCCTCGTCATACGACTGGAGCAAGGGCCACGAGGCGACGGTCGCCAGTGTGCTATCTGCCTCCTCCCTCCCCGCCTCCCACTTCCTTCCCCACCGCCCCCCCCTCCCCTCTTCCCCCCTGAATCAGGAGGGAAAGAAACACACAGACACAATTAATCGTCGACTCCCAGGAAAATATGGGAAAATATGGGAAGTGGGGGGGAAGGCGAAAACCCAGAATGTACAGGAAAATATGGGGAATCGTTTCATTTGTGTCTTTTTATTTGTGTGTCCCAGGGTCCCTTCACTAAAGCCCCCTCCCCGTCCCTCCGCCAGCCCCCTTCCCGCGGCCACCCTCCACTATCTCTCTCCCTCCCCGCGTCCTCTCCCCTCTTCGGCCGCCTCCCTGTGCGTGCAGCCCCTCGACCCCACGCCGCGCACGTCCGCGGCACTACCACCACTCGGCCTCCCCTGAGATCCGCCGCTGCAAAAGCAGTTGTAACATCGCACACAATCACGACCAGAGCACTGGACCCTATCTTTTCTGGGCCATTTTTCGAGCCGCATCGATCTGTAAGGGTCCAAGGGCCCAGCATTGAGCAAAAACGACCGTTGCGAGAAAATTGCAACGCCAGGATCTCAGGGTCCCCCTTTCCCCCCTTCCCCCCCTCACTTCCCCGTTGCCTCCCTCCCTCGCATCGTCCCCCTGCCCACCACTTCTGCAGAGGCGCCCTGCGGCCGGTGCCGACCCGACCCGACCCTGCAGGCCGGACCTCCCCCTCGGGACCCCCGCGGGCGACCCTCCCGGGACCCCCGCGGGATCCGCCAGGACCCCAGGGGGAGGGGGGCGGTGTTCGGACCCGAGGCCCCGCCCCCCACCCCCCTCACCACCCAGGGCTCATTTCGATTCCTCCGATTCGATTCAAATTCGATTCGATTTCGATGGATTCCGACTCCGATTCGGTTCGACTTCGGATTCCGATGTGGGATCCGAGTTCTCAATGGAGGCCTACTATGCTGCCGATTTTCGCCGATTCGACTCCTCCCAACTTGGCTGCTGATTTCCGCCGATTCGATTAATTTCGATCGCCGATTCGACTTATCGATTCGATTCTGGGCTCCCCCACCCACGCCCCCGTCAGGGAGGGGGAGAGGGATGCGGCTTAACTGCGACACTTCGTATCCGTCTTGCTAAATTTCCTAGGGACTGACGGCGACGACGACGACGACGACGACGACGACGACGACGACGAGGACAAGGCCTCTCGAACACGCCGAAGGTCGGCGGATTTTCTTTCTTTTCCACCCCACCTCGCCCCCCTTCCCTTCCTCCCCGCTCTCTGGGTATGTAATTTCCTCTCGTCCCTCTGAACATTACTGCCTCCCCTCGCTCTTGATCGTCCCTTACCTTCTCTCTTTGACCTCTCATCCCGCTCTCTGTGCCTTCCCTTCACCCATCGCCCTCTATCTCTCCCTCCCTCCCCTCTCTCTTGTCTCCCCTTCCATCCCCCCATTCCCGCCCCCTCCCCTCCCTTCCTTCTCGCCCTCCCCCGTCTGTCCTCTCCCCTTCTCCCTCCCCCTCTCACCTCTCTCCCCTTGTCCCCTCTCTCCCTCCCTTCCTTCTCGCCCTCCCCTTTCTCTCCTCTCCCCTTCTCCCTCCCTCTTTCACCTCTCTCCCTCCCCCCTCTCTCCCTCCCTTCCTTCTCGCCCTCCCCCTTCTGTCCTCTCCCTTCTCCCTTCCCTCTCTCACCTCTCTCTCCGCTTCCCCCCCTCCCTCCCTTCCTTCTCGCCCTCCCCCTTCTGTCCTTTCCTTCTCCCTCCCTCACTCACCCTCTCTTCCTCACCCCTTCCTCTCCCTCCCCTCCTTCTCCGCCCTCCCCCTTTGTCCTATCCCCTTCCGCGCCTCCCTCTCTCACCTCTCTCTCCTTGTGTCCCCTCTCTCCCTCCCTTCCTTCTCGCCCGGCCCCTTCATTCATCTCCGTCACCTTCTCCTCTTTACTCACCTTTTTCTCCCTTCCCCCCTCTCTCCCTCCCTTCTCGCCCTCCCCTTCTGTCCTCTCCCCTTCTCCCTCCCCTCTCTCACCTCTCTCTCCTCCCCCTCTCTCCACTTCCCTATCTTCTCGCCCTCCCCTTTCTTGTCTCTCCCCTTCCACCTCCTCTCTCACCTCTTCTCCCTTGTCCCCCTCTCTCCCTCCCTTCCTTCTCGCCCTCCCCCTTCTGTCCTCTCCCCTTCTCCCTCCCTTTCTCACCTCTATCTCCCTTCCCCCTTTCTCCCTGCCTTCCTTCTCGCCCTCCCCCTTCTGTCCTCTCCTCTTCTCCCTCCCTCTCTCACCTCTTTCCCCTCCCCCATCTCTCCCTCCCTTCCTTCTCGCCCTCCCCCTTCTGTCCTCTCCCCTTCTCCCTCTCTTACCTCTCTCTCCCTTCCCCCCTCTCTCCCCCCTTCTTTTCCGCCCTCCCCTTTCTGTCCTCTCCCCTTCTACCCATCCTCTCTCACCTCTCTCTCCCCGCCCACTCTCTCCCTCCCTTCCTTCTCCGCCCTCCCCCTTCTGTACTCTCCCTTCTCCATCACTCTCTCACTCTCTCTCCCCCTCCCCCCTCTCTCCACTCCCTTCCTTCTCTCCCTCCCTCTTCTGTACTCTCCCCTTCCCCCTCCCTCTCTCACCTCTCTTCTCCCCGCCCCCCCTCTCTCCCTCCTTTCCTTCTCGACCTTCCCCTTCTGTCCTTCCCCTTCTCCCTCCCTCTCTCATCCTCTCTTTCCCCTCCCCCTCTCTCCATCCTTCTTCTCGCCCTCCCCCTTCTGTCCTCTCCCCTTCTTCCCCCTCTCTCACCTTTCTCTCCTCCCCCCTCTCTCCCTCCCCTCCTTCTCGCCCTCCCCCTTCTGTCCTCTCCCCTTCTCTCTCCCTCTCTCACCGCTCTACAATTACTCAATATGAATACTACTCTCCTCCTTCCCCTGATGACGGGTTGGGAGTGTTCGCCCCCCCCCCCCCGCGTACTGTTTTTTTACACAGGATCCCCTGGGGTTGGGTTGTCGCCTGCGTTTTTTTCAAAATGCTGCTCTCGCTGAGAAACCGGCCTCATTTTCGGGCCCCCCTCGTTCCGAATCGTGCTCCCGCTGCAGCGCTGGCCTCATATCCGTGCTTCCGCTCGTTCCGAATCGTGCTCCCGCTGCAGCGCTGGCCTCATTTCCGCGCTTCCGCTCATTCCGACTCGTGCTCCCGCTGCAGCGCTGGCGTCATTTCCCGTGCCATGCCACGGCATGCAATACAATGCTAGGTTGCGTTCCGCTGCGCGATGCCATGCCTTCAGCTGAAGCTGTGATATGCAGTGCTTAAGTGCCACGTCGTGCTGTGCCATGCTACGCTTTGATCTTCAACGCCATGCTATGCAATGTTATGTTCGGGGCCGCTGTGCGATGCCATGCTTTGCGTTACAAAGCTTTGTGATGCAATTCTTCACTACGCCACGCCACGCCATGCTGTGACATACTACGCTTTGCGGTGCTCTTCTACGCCATGCCATGCCGTGCTCTACAATGCATCGCGTACCTTTTCGGGATCATTGCCCTGCTCGACATCCGACTGTGCGAGCAGAGAGGGGATCTACGCCATGGTAAGTGATGGGAGGGAGGGGTAGGATGTCAGATATGACGCGAGCGCACCTAGCTTGCCCCTCCCCCCTCTCTCCCTCCCCTCCTTCTCCTCCCCTCCCTCCTCCCCTCCCTCCTCCTCCTCTCCCTCTCACCTCTCTTCCCTCCCTCTCCCTCTGGCCCTGGCCCTGGCGCCCGACCCCTTCAGGTCAGCCTTCGGGTCACATGACCACGGGGCGAGGCGCGTGATCATCCTTCCCTCCTCGATTGCACAGTCTGAATATTACTGTTAAGTCGGGCCTCTCCCTTTCTCCCTGCCTTCCTTCTCGCCCTCCCCCTTCTGTCCTCTCCTCTTCTCCCTCCCTCTCTCACCTCTTTCCCCTCCCCCATCTCTCCCTCCCTTCCTTCTCGCCCTCCCCCTTCTGTCCTCTCCCCTTCTCCCTCTCTTACCTCTCTCTCCCTTCCCCCCTCTCTCCCCCCTTCCTTCTCGCCCTCCCCCTTCTGTCCTCTCCCCTTCTCCCTCCCTTTCTCACCTCTCTCTCCCTTGTCCCCTCTCTCCCTCCCTTCCTTCTCGCCCTCCTCCTTCTGTCCTCTCCCCTTCTCCCTCCCTTTCTCACCTCTCTCTCCCTTGTCCCCTCTCTCCCTCCCTTCCTTCTCGCCCTCCTCCTTCTGTCCTCTCCCCTTCTCCCTCCCTCCTCAACGTCTCTCTCCCCTCCCCCCTCTCTCCCTCCCTTCTTCTCGCCCTCCCCCTTCTGTCCTCTCCCCTTCTTCCTCCCTCTCTCACCTCTCTCTCCCGCCCCCATCTCTCCCTCCCTTCCTTTTCGCCCTCCCCCTTCTGTCCTCTGCCCCTTCTCCCCCCTCTCTCTCACTCTTTCTCCCCGCCCCTTCTCCCTCCCTTCCCTTCTCTCGCCCTCCCCCTTCTGTGTCCTCTCCCCTTCCCCCCCCCTCTCTCACTCTCTCCTCCCCCCCTCTCCCATCTCTCTCCCTCTCCTTCCTTCCGCCCTCCCCCTTCTGTCCTCTCCCCTCCTCTCTCTCTCTCTCCCCCGCAGCGCCTCTCTCTCCTCTTACTCAATACCTCAACATGAAAATACTCTCCCTCTTCCCCTGATGGCGTCCGGGTGATGGCCGCGCACCCTCCGCGTATTGTTTTTTTACACACAGGATGCCCGGGAAATCCCGGGAAACGACTCTCGCTGAGGCGCCGGCGGAAAATACTCTCCCTCTTCCCCTGATGGCGTCCGGGTGATGGCCGCGCACCCTCCGCGTATGTTTTTTTACACACAGGATGCCCGGGAAATCCCGGGAAACGACTCTCGCTGAGGCGCCGGCGTCATTTTTTCCCAAAATGCTGCTCTCGTTGAGGCGCCGGCCTCATTTCTGCTCCCGAATCGTTCCGAATCGTGCTCCCGCTGCAGCGTGGGCCTCATTTTCGGATCGGTGTTTGGCCTCCGTCGTTCAGGATGGCGTTCTCGCCCCAGCGCGGGCCTTTTCTCGCGCGCCCATCCGCCCGCCACCACCGCGCCGCACCACCACCACCACCACCACCACCACCACCACCACCACCACCACCACCACCACCACCACCACCACCACCACCACCACACCACCACACCACACACCACACCAGCACCAGCACCAGCACCACCACCACACCACCCACCACCAGCACCACACCACACCACACTACACACACCACACCACACCACACCACACCACCACCACCACCACCCCACCACCACCACCACCACCACCCCACCACCACCACCACACCACCACCACACCACCAACCACCACCACCACCACCACCACCACCACCACAACCACCACCACAACACGCACGCGCACGCACCACACCACTACGCACGCGCGCGCGGAGCCACATGTCCGCTACGACACGCGTCCGCGGATAGAGAAAATCAGCGCCATGGTAAGGGAGGGTGGGAGGGGTAGGACGTCAGATATGACGCGAGCGCACCTAGCTTGCCCCTCCCCCCTCTCTCCCTCCCCTCCTTCTCCTCCCCTCCCTCCTCCCCTCCCTCCTCCTCCTCTCCCTCTCTCCTCTCTTCCCTCCCTCTCCCTCTGGCCCTGGCCCTGGCGCCCGACCCCTTCAGGTCAGCCTTCGGGTCACATGACCACGGGGCGAGGCGCGTGATCATCCTTCCCTCCTCGATTGCACAGTCTGAATGTTACTCTTAAGTCGGGCCTGTCCCTCTACAGGAGGCATGTTCAAAAGTCGTTCAAAATAGTCAGGGGACGATTTTGGGACTATATCTGAATACTTGTGGGTATTTTTGGACCATTGATCATTCTTCGCCCCAAATCCGCCTGTAGGGGGACATGCCCGACCTAAAACTACTCCTTTCTTTTCCCCGAAGACGCCGGTGAGGTGTCCTGGCCTCTTCCGCGTTTTCCTTTGTTACAAAGGATGCCGCCGAGTTGGGAATGAATATGTGTTTTCCTAGGCCGCAGCGTTGGCTCCAGTTCTCCGTTCTTCGTCTTTTCAAAATCATGTTCCCGCTGCAGCGCTGACCTCATTCCACTGTTTGGGTTCTTTTAAGTCGTGCTCCTGCTGCAGCGTTGGCTTCGGCTCCGCGCTTCCAGTCCTTACGAATTGTGCTCCCACTGCAGCGCTGGTCTTATTTCCGCGGTTTCGGTCCTTAGAAATCTTGCTCCTGCTGCAGCGCTGATCTCATTTTGCGCTTCCGCTTTCCAAACCGTCCATTTACATTTCCCGTCCTGTGCCATTTCTGGTTTCCTTCCGACCTTGTTGTTGAAATGAGTCGCGTTCTCGACGCGACGACGTCGGCTGTGGCCGTGCTCTTCGATGCCATGCTACGCCGTGCTGCACCATGCATCGCGTACTCTCTCGCGGTTTGTGCCCTGCCCGACATCTGATTGTGCGAATAGGGAGGAGGTCTGCGCAGTGGTATGGGATGGGAGGGAGGGGCAGGACGTCAGATATGACGCTCGCGCTCCTAGCTTGCCCCTTCCCTCTCTTCCCTCCCCCCCCTTCTCCCTCGCCTGCCCCTTGCCCCTGCTCCCGCGCTCAGGGCAACCACCCCAGCCTGCCGAAGTCCATCATGATACACAAGGTGCAGGAAGCCGAGGTGAAGCCGAAGCCTGGCCTGGGCCCCAAGTGCCAGTGGGGCCTTGGCGGACGGCAAGGATGGGGAGGAGGAGGAGGAGGTAGCGAGCGATGAAGGGCGAGTCCGAGCGTACGGACCCGCATCAGCGGGAAGAAATTGATGAGCCGCACGGCGAGGCGTCGAGCCATCGCACCGTGCGGCTTGGCCTCGACAGCACCGTCCCCACCACGTCGGAAAGCCGACAGAGAGGACCTGGCGTCGAGGTCGTCATGGGCAAGGGTCCCCCGACCTGGGGTGCAGCCCGCGCATCGCACGTGAGATCTGCATCTCCTCGTTTGCACGCGTAGAGACTACGTCCGAATGACCTCTGCACTGGGCACGCAGCTTCCGATTGCGGCCTCCAGCCACACTGAACGCCCCGCAACCGAGGCAGATGACCGTGGAGCCAAATCGCTCCATCCCGTGGCCGAGCTCCGAGTACAATTCCACCTCCCGATCGACCCCGACGGCGACGACGTCAGCCCCCACTCCACCACCCTCGCATGGGCCTCCAGAGGGCCCTAGGCCTTCATCAAGGCCGGCAGCACGCACGGCGACGTCCACCGCGCGCGAGGCGTGCCGATACACTTCGGGGGTGAGGGCAAAATAACGCGTTGCCATCGCTCTCGCAAGGTCCGTGGGCTCGCATCGCTTCGCTCGAAGGGCCTTCAAGGAATCGGTCGTCCTAGCAAACCTGTTGCACTTCAGGCACCTGTGTTCAGACAGCCTCTCACAGAAACGAAACTCATGCGAGTCAATCACAACCTGTGGGGCGGCGACGTCTCGGCAAACCTGAGACGGCACGACTTCCCTAGGTTGGAGCTCAGCATTCTTTTTGGCGACCGCTTGGGCCATCCAGGCAAAAACTTGCGAGTGATCTTTGGCCGCCTTCATGGCCTGCTTAAAATAATCCTGCATGGTCTGGCCCGTTGAATGCACCTGGGCCCCGCGCTTGGCAAAGAAGTCAGCCCACTCGTTAGCAACGAAACGGACAAAGTCACACTCGGGGGCCTCCAGAACCTCCGAGAGCTCTCTGTGCGCAGGGACCCACTCGAAAGTAGGAGGAGCCTCGGGACAGTGCCGACGTATTTTCTCCCACACAGCCGCGTGGCGGCCACTAGAAGAGGCAGCGGCCGCCGACCAGGCGCACCCTTCACGCACCATATTCAGGTGATCGGACACTATGATAGCAGGCTGTTGCGCAACTTCTACTGCTTTGAGCGCTGCGTAGTGCTCCGCTCGTGGCACTGTCTGCACAGCTCCTGGTAGCGCGCCAAAAATTGCACGCAACACGCTGCCAGCCTCGTCCACCTCGACCACGGACCAGCCACATCGGGCCAGCTCTGGGATCGACGACGCTTGGCCGCTTCCGTCGGTGTACACCCTCCGCCCCCATCGCCCGCGCCAGTCCCCCCATCCCAACACAGGGTACTCATCGCTCGGGGGCGACAGTGCTTGTGGCTCGGGCGGCAATCCGAAGCTGAGATAACATTGATCCGCTCCAGATTGCGAATTATTCCTGGCCTTAATATCCTTCCTCAGCTCGAGGACGTAATCTGGAACAGGCACGTCCAACCCGTCTAGCATGGCGTCGCACTCAAACCATTGGTGGGACTCATTGCCTGTTGCCTGCTTGCATACAAAACACTGCGGGGAATTGCGGAGCCCAATGCTGTGCAGCCTCTCGGGGGTCCAAACCCCTGACGACCAGAGCGTCCGCAAGGCGCCTCGCCTCGCAACGTCCCTTACAGCAAACACTGCTTTCCTCATTCCCCTCCTCCAGCAGCTCTCTCCAAGGCTGTTGGGCAGGTGCTGTAGGATCCTATCTACCTGCCAGCGGCGAATGCTTTCCTCCAGGAAAGCTTTCACATCACCTGGACACTGCCTGACTAAATCTACGTGGCGACCTCGATCGTCCACAAGCACTGTTGGAGAAAACATCGCCCAACCCACGCGCAGGAGCGTGACCCAAACAGAGGCGATGGGGCCACGGGCTCTGGACCACGAGATGCGTTGGTCAAGCTTCGCCTTGACCGCTTCCCAGGCTCTGCGGAGCCGTCCAGGCGCGACCCTATTGTCCCAGATGAACGAGGCAAACCTGACAACCAACGGAACCGTCGCATCAAAAATAGGGTCGCACCTGTCGTCTCGCTGTGTAGCTAAAAACAGAGTGAGCGACGCCTTGGGCTTGGCCCCGCACATGCCTCCAGCATGCGTCCGAAGCTCGCGAATCGCTGTGTCAGATATCCCTGACACTCCGGCGCCGTGGCCGCCAGCTGGGAGTAGCCCCGTCCTCCACAAGGATTTCACGGCCTCCCCTGCGGCGTGCTTCAGGCCCCGCACCTTACGCCTACGAGCCTTGATATTCTTAAGACGCAACTTTTCTTGCACCCGCAAGACTCTGGTGCCGTGCATCTCGTGACCTAGATTACGCATCGCTCGCTTCGCTCGCATACGAAGAGGCACAACCAATCGAGCGAAAGTATCTCGGCCTCGGCTCGTGTTCGCAACAAAACCTGACTTGCTCGGCTGGACGACTAACCCGAGCGGTCTCACACTGAGGCAAAAACTGTGTACTGCATTGGCCAAGTCTCTTGCCTGGCCGACGCTATCTCCCTCCCTATCGCGCTCTCCTGACCAGTGGAAGCTAACATCGTCGATCAGCGCACGCGGCTTGACCGTGGGGTATATAGTCATGCAATCCTGCAAGCTTCTATGCAGCAGGACCCGCAGCATGGTAGTGGCCAAGGAGCAGCCTGCTAGGATACCCTGATTAGACTGCACTGGTACTGACAGGGAGGCAAAAGCACGCAGGCAACGAGGTTGCAGATACGTTTGAATCGTCATCCACGCTAATCTCATCGGGAAACGATTCAGCTTGGCCTCGCGAAGCAGGCTCTGCAAAATGACAGTCTCATAGCATTTCAACATATCGATAAAAACTGTGAGGCTGTCCTCTCCTAACTCGTGCGCAATCTCAGCCTCCAGATTCAGGGAAAAAGCGCTGTCCGAGCTCGACCTACCAGCTCCCGTCCCCCAGAAACAATCCAGGTCGTGCTCAACCTCCCAGGCGGCCGCGATGGGCCTGCGGGCCCTGCACCAGACTCTCAGGAGCGTGTTCAAGAGCGCTATCAGCCTACATCCTCCCGACGCCTTGGGGAGGCGAACGAGCTGCGTCAGCAGTCTGTCCGAAGGCCAGATCAAGAGGCTTTCACACTTCATGAACAGCTTCGCTAAGGCCTCCAGGCCTGGGCTGCTCAGAAAGATTAAACTGCGAGGAGCAAAACTGAACTGGCCGACTCCCGTCGCCCATGGGAACTGAAGAATGGCGCGTTGCAAGTCCTGCAAGGTCAAAGGTGGGAGCTCTTCCCAGTCCTTCGCCTCTGCTGGCAACAGAGGAACTGCGGCATCGTGCATCGACCAAATTTCTTCCCATTCCTTCATGGCCTTATCGGCTAGCTGATACGGCTGGGAGGGCGTGCGAGCAGTCACATTAGCATTAACCACTTCCTGCAACGCTCTCCCTTTCGTGTGCCTATGCGCGAAACGCGCGCCATTCGAAAAACTTGCTGCCGCCCAGTCCCTCCAGGCTTTGGCGGTCTTCTGACTGTGTGCCTCCGCAAGCTCCGTTGCTTTGGCCTCGATTGCATCCAGCACTGCATCTACTTCTGTGTGAACAAGGAACTCCATTCCCATCAGAAACAAGTCAGACGCCCAGCTGTCGAGCTCGCTGAGCACGGCCGTCTCAGTTAGCACCTTCGCCAAAAAGCGGCCTAGCTCAATCGTCAAACTCGACAGCTTGTGCAGGTGGGCCGTGTCTGCCTCCCCTGCCTCTTGCTGCAGACTTACCTTCGCCGTGACATTAATGATAGCTTCTTTCGCCCTACGCATGTGTCGCGCCCATCTGGCTGCTACGCACCACGCATTGGCTGCTTTTGACAAGTATGAACGCTTCTGCTGTGGTTGCCACTGCAGCTTGACAATCTCAAACTCAACTCGGCCACATGCTCCAACGAACGGCTCAGCCTTGGTGCCAACTACGTCATGTCTGGCAAGCAGCTCTAATTCAATTTGGCTCAGCACAGCATCCCATGCCACCTGCAAACTGCTGTCGTCACACGCGGCATCTATAATACGTGCAACTCCGTGCCAACACAAAGGAAACCTCGCGCACCCTGGCTTCGGTTGCTTGGGCACGGCACGCGGCCCACGCAGCTCTCGATAAAACAACTGGATGTCCTTGCCACTGATATGCATATACACTGGCAGGTGCGGAAAAGTGGTTGCCGCCTCCTGAACACATGGCTGCTCTACTCGTGTCATCAAGTTAGACGACGTGAGGAAAAAAACGATGCAACTGCCAGGCATAGCCTGTCTGCATGTGGTCGCCGCTGGAGCCCGAAGCATACCACCAAGCCCGTGTAGCCAACGCATATCGCCGAACTGGGATGCTTCGATGTTGAAATCTCATGCCACAATCCAATCGTAGCCTGCATGATTCAATTTTTCCAAATAGCTACTGACCTCCTGCATGATGTGTAGATTATTGCCAGACCAACCTTCATTGACGTAAAGATACACTGAGACCAGTACCACTCCCCCAGGGACTCCCCAATGTACTTGAGCGGGCAAAGCTCGACCGCCAGCCAGTACGGTCTGTCCGTTCATGCACGGCCCGCGCGTAATCATGACGTTCGGCCTGGCCAGAACTGCTAGCCCTGCCTGCGTGCCGCCGTTGACTGTGTGGTTGGCCGCCGCCCATATGCCTTGCCAGCCCGCGCCCAGCAACCGATGCTGTGCGTCTGCCAGGTCATCATGAGCAACGTGATGTTCCTGCACCGCGACCACTGTGTGACTGCAGTGCACCATGTACTCGAGCAGCTGCTTCTCGGACGAGCAATTCAGCGTCACGATGCTGCCCTTGTGGCCAGCCTGCTCCGTGGCATCGGTCCCCCTCGGGGCTGCGCTCCGTCCGTCGACGGCCCGAGTGGGCCCTGGGGCGTGAGGCGAGGCATCGACCACCCGCGCGTCCGCGGCTCGCCTAGCACGCCCCTTGCCACCGCCTTGGGCCGCAAGGCCACCCTCGCCATGGCCTGGCCCCACCTGGGCAGCATCACGTCTGTGCCTGGAGTCGAGCGGCTGCGGACTCGCCTGGGCCGCGGCTGCCTTCCCGCTCGGGGCGCTACGTCCGTCGACGTCTCGAGCGGGAGGCTGGGCGTGGGACGAGGCAGCGACCACCCGCGCGTCCGCGGCTCGTCCTCCCCGCCCCTTGCCACGGCCCTTGGCACTGTCGCCGCCGCTCCGACCCAGGCCGTGCTCGCCGCCCACGCCAGCCTGCCGCGTGGCCAGGGCCCCACTCGGGGCTGCGCTCCGTCCGTCGACGGCCCGAGTGAGCCCAGGGGCGAGGAGCGAGGCATCGACCACCCGCGCGTCCGCGGCTCGCTTCGCACGCCCCTTGCCACGGCCCTCGGCCGCTAGGCCTCCTGCACCACGGCTTGGCCCAACACTTGCCACATCGTGTCTGGGCCTGGAGTCGGACGACCGCGGTCTCGCCTGGGCCGCGGCTGCCTTCCCGCTCGGGGCGCTACGTCCGTCGACGTCTCGAGCAGGAGGTCGGACGTGGGACGAGGCATCGACCACCCGCGCGTCCGCGGCTCGTCCTCCGCGCCCATTGCCGCGGCCCACGGCACTGCCGCCGCCGCTCCGACCCAGGCAGTGCACTCTGGCCACCTCCACATCGGCAGCACTGCCGCCAGTCTCCTGAAAAAGAGGATTCGCTGCAAGCGACCCTGCTACCGTGCCCAGCGACGGCATCGCACTCACAGTATGAACCAGGCCCATCAAGCATATCACCAGTGCTCTAGGCAGGGACCTGGACCTTGGCACGCTTCTCAGTCCTCCATTCGTTGAGACCCTCGGCCAGCTTGCGAACGCTCCCTCGGATCGTTGCCTCGTCGGCCTCGGGCTGCACAGCAACCCCAGCGCGCCCCAGGAAAGCCCGCAGCTCCTCCAGGTCCGTGTCGTCTGGTGTTGGTACGTCGACTCCTCCAGGCTCAGGCCTGGTCTCGCCCTGAGAGGCGGCCTCCCGCTGCGGCTCAGCGTTCTCGTGCTGTGCTGCCTCGGGTGTCGACCGCCCCTGTCTCCTGCGCTCCTCCAGAACCCGTACCTCCTCCAAGGCCGAGTCCAACTTCGCTTGTAACTGACCGTCGTCTCCGAGCCCTGCAAGGATGCCTCCGAGCTTGTCGACCGTGATGCCGAGGGCGGCCACGAGCTCGCCTGCCTCGGTGGTGGACGATGGAGGAGGAGGAGGAGGAGGAGGGGGAGGAGGAGCAGGGAGGAGGGTGGAGGGTAAGGTCGAGGGTAGGGAGGAGGGGAGCGCAGCCGGGAGGAGAGAGGTCAGGCGGCTGTGCGCAGTGCAGCCGCCCGTGCTGTGTGGAGCACTGTGGCAGAAGGGGTCCAGCGATACGACCTCTGCAAAGACGGGACGGCTGCCGAATCGGCGGCTGGGGCCCGGCGCGAAGAGATGGCCGAGCATCAGACGAAAGTGGCTGACGTCCGCAGTGCCATCAGGTTCGAGGAGGGAGCCGTGGGAATGCAATACGTCTGATGGCTTTCGGCCCATCCCGCCACCGTGCCTGGGTTCTGGGTTGAGGCGCAGTGGATGCATACCAGGGTATGTTGGGGTGCCTCTCGGGGGCCTGTTGGAGGCGTCTTCGGGGTTTCTTGGGGGCCTCTGGGGGGGCATCTTGGGACCTCTTGAACCAGTTTTTTTTTTGATAAACGAGTGTGCGTGCATCGATTTGTTTCCAGAAGATGAGGGGGGGATGCCAGTTCTCCTGGGATGGTGCGAGTTCATATTTCGAAGGAGTGATGAGGTCGGTCCTATGTGACTTGCACATCCCCAGAGGGGCACGGATGAACCCGGACGGTGTGGTGGTGGTGGTAGATCCTAGTTTCTGTTTAGAACACTGAGTGTGCGCGGTGCAGCCATTGAGATGCAATCTATGCGGTGCAATTGATTTGTACAACTGAGTTGACAGCTGCCACGCCGTGCAAACAGCCTTCCCACCCACCCGAAACTGGGCTTGCAAAACCCATGCAGCCGCGATGGCAAGGAGAGCTTGGCATTGGCTGGTGCGTCTCTGCGGCCGCGCTAGCCCGCGCATGCTCGCGCCCACAGCGGCCAGCTAGTTTGGCGCGGCCGACGCGGCCGCGGTGGCGCTGATCGCTGGGCATCTCCCGGCGGGCACTGCAGTGCGAGTCGGTGACTTGGGCGGGCGCGGTATCATGGCGACGCCAACAGCGGTGGACACGATCATGGGAGTAACAATGATGGCGACGATGGTGGCGATTACGGCGGCGAGGCCACTGACAGCGCCGATGTTTACCATGCCTGCTTATAACAATGACGATGTCCTAGCGTCGGCGATGGAGGTTTTTGAAGGAGTTCGGCATGTGCGCGTGGCCGATGCGCGCGAGTGGCCGGCGTTGTATTATTTGACACGGATCGTGCCCCCCCCCCCGGCGCGCGCGCAAGGGCGTTCGAATGAGGTCGACATGCGGCGCGAGAGGCCCGTTTGGCAAAGGTTGATGAACATGTTGCACACTTCTTGGGTTTCTGGAGATTCCGCAGGGCCGTGAGCCCAGGTTTTTCTTTGAAAAGTGATGTCGCAAAGCCATGTGTTTTCGATGCTTTCGGGACCACCGTTTTTTCAAGTCTTTACGAAACCTGAGGTTTTTGAAGGTTTTTTTCGGCGTGCGCGCGCGACAACGCGCGCGTGCACTTCCTTTCTTGTTCTGATGCAAAAGGTTCTTGCGACAACACGCGCGCAAGGGCGTCCGAACGATTTCGACATGCGCGCGCGAGAGGCCGTCTGGTATGAGAACATGTTAAGACACCGAGCGTTTCAGTAAGAATTCGCAAGAGCGCGGGCGCAGGTTTTTTGCTTGATCTTTTCGCGAAGCCATGTTTTTTATGTTTGTGTGTGTGTGTGTGTGTGTGTGTGTTCGTGATTATCGGTTTTGAAGCCTTTGCGGAGCCTTCGGTTTTTGAAGGATTTCGGCTCGACGAGGCGCGCGCGTGCACTTCGCCATTTTTTGTCAAGAAGTATTGGGAATTGATGATTAATGATGAGCGAGTGTGCGCGCATAGTTTCTTTTGCTGAAAATGAAGGGGGGGCGAATTCTGGCGGCCTAGCTGAGATGGTACGAGTTCGCATTTCGGATGGACGACGGGGCACAATCATTTGCAATTTGCAATGCGAAAAAAGGTGTCCCGTAAACCCGGGGGGTGGGGTAAATTTTATTCGTAAAAACGGGAATTTATGTTGGGCAACCTAGGGCGGTGACGAAGTGGCGACGGGGCGGCGGCGACGGCCACACAGTCGCCAGACTGACAGACCGACAGACATGCGCAGACGACGGGCGGCGACGAGGCGGCGACGGGGCGGCGACGACGACTACATAGCCGCCAGAGCGGCAAACCGTTCCCGACAACTGACGTCGACGAGGCTGCGAGGGGGGCGGCGACGGCGGCCACATAGCCGCCAGAGCGGCACACCGCCCCAGACGATTGGCGGCGACGAGGTTGCGACGGGGAGCGACGGTGGCCACAGCCGCCAGGCCGACAGACATGCCTTCTTCCTTAGAGCAGAAGTGAAACCCCCAACGTGCAAACACTGTTTGGGGAAGTTTTTTGTTTATTTATATAGATATCCGTCAGGGTTTCGCCCCCTGCCGCCGGCCCCCTCTCTCGGAGAATGCGCCATGCAAAAGCTATGTCATGAGGCCTGGGCGCTGTCGTGAAGCAGTATCGGAGCATCATGCGAGGCCGACTCGTAATGAGTAACACCAATAGATGACCAGAGGGGTTACCACACCTGGCGATTGGTAAGACGTCGTGGCCCTGCCGATCTGCGTGAGGGGTGCCACTGGATTTTTTTTTAAATGTGGCAAGTCCTTCGTTTTTTTGTACCATGACCCTACGGATCCGCGTGAGGGTGCCACCGAATTTTGGAAATGTTGAGAATCCCTTGGGTTTTCGGACCCTGACCCCGCCGATCTGCGTGAGGGGTGCCACCGGATTTCAGCAATGTGGCACAAACCCTGAGTTTTTGGCCCTTGACCCCGCCGATCTGTGTGAGGGGTGCGAGCGAATTTCAGAAATTTGCAAATCCTTTGTTTTTTTGCACCCTGACCCCGCCGATCTGCGTGAGTGGTGCCACCGAATTTCAGAAATGTAGCAAATCCCATGTGTTTTTGGACCCTGACATCGCCGATCTGCATGAGGGGTGCCAGCAAATGTCAGACATGTGGCAAATCTTATGTGTTTTTGGACCCTGACCCCGCCGATCTGCGTGAGGGGGTGCCAGCAAATTTCAGAAATTTGGCACATCCCTTGTGTTTTTGGACCCTGACCCCGCCAGTCTGCGTGAGGGGTGTCAATTTTTACCCACCCCAGCAATTCAGGTAACACGCTCAGGGCGTGCTAAACCTGCCTGTCTGGGCCTCCCCCCCCTCGCGCGGTCCATCAACAAGGAACAGTAAGCAGCAAGAAGCAGAACTGTAACAGTGGAAACTGGAAGCTGCAACTGGCACAGGAAACTGCGAACCTTCGGCCTACAGCCGGGTGGCCCCACAAGGGGGCCGGCGGATATATATATATATATATATATATATATATATATATTTATATATGATATATATATATGTATATATACATGCATCTATATATATAGAGAGAGAGAGATCTGAAGAAGAAATTGCTGACTGACAAGAACGACCGGAGGAATTTGAGAGGTCAGGGTGATGGTGTGAGGAGTGGGGACTGGAAAGTTGCTGGAGGAGGCGGAGGGAGGATTATGAAGAGGACGAGGAGGCAGCAGGGGGAGGAGAGACAGCAGAGGGAGCAAGGTAGGGAGTGGATGGGGAGTGCTTGAAATGATATGGCTTTGTGTCGCCTCAAACCCGTTGGTGTGACTTGAGGACTGGTGTGCCACCATGCTGTACCCTTCGAGGACAGCGCAACTGTGGAGCAAAATGATTGTATCTTTGGAGAGTTTCTGAGGGCCAACGGGAAGGAGGATATAAGAAGGATGAGTAGAAGAGTGCGAGGAAACGGGGGATGAGAAGGGGGATGAGGAGGGGGAGGAGTGGGCAGGAGGAGGAGGAGGAGGAAGATGAGGATGAGAAGGAGGAAAACGAGAAGCAGGAGGAGGAGGAGGAGGAGGAGGAGGAGGAGGAGGAGGGGGAGGAGGAGGAGGAGGAGGAGGAGAAATTGGAGGAGGTGGAGGAGGAGGAGGAGGAGGAAGAGGAGAAGGAGGAGGAGGAGGAGGAGGCGAATAGGAGGAGGTTGAGGAGGAGGAGAAGGCGGAGGAAGACATTTATATGTATGTGTAGGAAGCCTTGCTCCGCTTGCCGAGGCTCCAACGCGAGGACACGCCGCTAGAGCCTCGCCGAGGCGGGCCCCCTCTCCCCCCCCCTGCTTGCGCCGCCGCCCCTGCGCCGGCCCACCCGCCGCCTGCGACGGCTTTGCCATTGGGGAGGGCGGCTTGTTCACGCTCGGGGCGGGAGGAGGAGGGCTTTGGGGCTGGGGGAGGCGAAAGAGTGAGGAGCGAGGAGCCAGGAGCGAAGCGGCGAGGAGTGTGGGTCGTGGGGCGAGGGGTGAGGAGCGAGTGGTTGGAGGAGTGAAGAAGGGGAGGGTGAGAGACAGAGGGGGAGAAAGATGATAGTGATGATGATGATGCTGATGATGATGATGAAGAAGATGAATCTGATGATGATGCTGATGATGCTGATGATGATACTGATGCTGATGCTGATGCTGCTGATGATGCTGATTCTCATGATGATGCTGATTATGATGATGCTGATGATGATGATTATGACGATGATGAGGATGATGAGGAGAAGGAGTATAAGGAGGAGGAGGAGGAGGAAGAGGATGATGATGATGATGATGCAGATGATGGTGATTCTGATGACGATGAGGAGGAGGATGATGAGGATGCTGAGGAGGAGTATAAGGATGATGATGATGATGCTGATGATGATGGTGGTGATGGTGATGATGATGATGCTGATGATGATGATGCTGCTGATGATGATGATGATGCTGATGCTGATGCTGATGATGCAGATGATATGATGATGATGATGATGATGATGATGATGATGATGATGATGATGATGATGATGATGATGATGATGATGATGACGATGATGATGATGCTGATGATGATGATGATGATGATGATGATGATGATGATGATGATGATGATGATGATGATGATGATGATGATGATGATGATGATGATGATGATGATGATGATGATGATGATGATGATGACGATGATGATGATGCTGATGCTGATGCTGATGATGATGATGATGATGATGATGATGATGATGATGATGATGATGATGATGATGATGATGATGATGATGGTAGTGGTGGTGGTGGTGATGATGAGGAGGAGAGGAGATGGATGGAACACTTACGATCTGGATATCTTAAGTAGTGACGGTCGTGTGGCTTTTTTTCCGTAAGATGCGTTTAAACGTAGCGTTACACGCGCGTATTGTGCGATTAGCACGTGCGCGTGTGTCTAGGAGGAGATGCAGCGTTTCGCGCTGTAAAGCATGCGTGTCGCTGCCCGTTTTGGCTCAAGGTCAGAGTAAGACCGGCGGGTCTTTGTACGAAAGGCCAAAAGGATATCGATATCGTAGATTTCGTTGGAAGAACCACGTGCTTTAAGAAGGGAGCCTCGAAGATCTTCCAAGGCCCTCGAGGCATAGGTCACCCTGATCAGAGAACTCGGTGTGACTCCATGCCGCTTGGGAGGATTTGCTGCACCATCCAGACAGCCCGAGAGAACACCTAGGTGTTAAAATAGGTAGCGGCTATCCCGCACGTTGCAGGTTGGGGCTGCGCCAGGAAGTCTCTTGAAGCACTCTGCTAGAATAGTCTTAACCCTGCGGGCTAAGGCTCGTCTAGAGCGGGTGAGGACAGGATTGGGCCCGACCCGTAGGATACGCAGTAGCGTAGGAACCATGGTGACAGGAAGTGGCAGCGAAACTGCAGGAGTTCGCTTTGGCGAAACCGGACAGGGTGACGGATCGCTTCGGCGGAGGCTGGCAGGTGGAAGCGAAGGCAAGTTGTAGACGCTGATTCACGCGAGGAGGCGCCCGCGAGAGAGGATCAAGGAACTCGAGGGATAGCGGGGGGGTCGGCGCGAAGGCCGCCCCGAGACGCCCAGAGGATCATGGAGAAAGAGAGCTGCGGGCTGGAAAGCGAGATGAGCGTGAGTCAGCGGAAGAGACCGAGAATCCCGAAGTCGGCAGCGGCCGAGAAGAGAAGAACGGGAGTGTGCAAATGATTGCGCTAGAACTCGAGCAGAGGCGCGCAACAGTGACATGACCAAAACCTACGAGCGAAGCAAGCGAAGTCGCGAACTGGGCAGGAGATTTCACGAGTGCGACGCAGGTCAAGGTTGTTCCGAAGCCGGAATTGCTCGGATGGAGCGAATGGACCGCGTGGCGAGTGGCAGAGGTCTTCGGATACATTCGAGGTAAGGCGAGGAACAGGCCCGGGGACAGATTTGGTGGAGGAATCTAGGATCTTGAACTTGACTACCCTGCACCGCGCTTGACCACTCCACTGCTCGCGCAAACATCCCACCCACCCACCCGCAACTTGGTTCGCAAAATCTCTTAAGACCGTGACGGTGGGTACCAGATGGCACTTGCCAACGACAGCGACGCCGACGACGACAGCGACAACGACGACGACGACGCCGCCGACAACGACTACGACGACACCGACGACGTCTCCAACGACTTCGACGACGCGGACAACGACGACGACGACGACGACGACGACACCGACGACGCCGACGCCGACGCCGACGACGACGACGATGACAACGACGACGACGATGACGACGCCGACGACGACGACAACGACGACGCCGACGACGACGACGTCAACGACGCCGACGACGACGACGACGACGACGACGGCGGCGACGACGACGACGCCGACAACGACGACGAAGACGACGATGACGCCGACGCCGACGACGACGACGAAGACGACGACGACTTCGCCAACGAAGACGACGACGAGGGAGGAGGGAGGACGACGTCGGCGACAACGGCGACAACGACGACAACGACGAGGGAGGAGGGAGGACGGCGACGACGCGAACGACGAAGAAGGAGGAAGGACGGCGACGCCGACGACGGCAACGACGAGGGAGGAGGGAAGACGACGACGACGACGACGACGACGACGACGGCGACGAAATAGGAGGGACGACGACGAGACGCCGACGACGGACGACGACGACGACGAGGGAGGAGGAGGAAGGACGACCACGGCGACAACGACGACGGAAACGACCACGACGCCAAAGAGGACGACGACGACGAACACGAGGAAAGACAGAGGACGACGTAGGCGACGACGACGACGACAACGACGCGGGAGGAGGGAGGACGGCGACGACGACGACGACGACGCAAGAGCGCGCGCGCACGCTTTTGTTGAAAATCCGTGTTGCGAAACCTTGGGTTTTTGAAGGTGCGCGATTTCGAAGTCCTTCCGAAACCGATGGGTTTCGAAGGATTTCGGCGTACGCGCGCGACCGCGCGCGCGTCTGCACTTCGTCCCGTTTTTTGCAGAGGATTCTCGCGACGGCACACGCGCAAGGGCGTTCGACAGATTTCGACATGCGCGCGCGCGAAGCCCGTTTGGTAGCATTTAGTGAAAATCTGGAAAAACCTATGGTTTTCTTAAGATTTCGCAAGTGCTCGCGCGGAAGTTTTTTTAGCAAATCAGTGTTGGGAAACCATGTGTTGTTGTATTTTCTTGGGGAACTCGATTGCGGAATCTTTCCGGTACCGAAGGTTTTGAAGGATTTCGGCATGCGCGCGCGACGACGCGCGCGTGTGCACTTCGTCTCGTTTTTTGCAAGGGATTCGTGAAAAAGTGTCATGTTAGAACAAAAAATGGCACCGCATATGGTTCTTTACAAGGGAACCTCAGGGGGGGGAAACCGGCCTGCCTGGGATGGTATGATTTCATTTTTAGGATGGACGAGTGTGCAGAATACACACATATATATATATATATATATATATATTATTAATGTGAAATTATACTATCCCAGGGGGAACCGTTAAGTCCCTGGGGGGGGGGAGTCTATTCTCTTTTTAGAAAGGAGAATACACGATGGCGATCTACTGCGGGGATAACTTGGCAGGGGGGCAATCGGGGGAAACGAGAGGCGACCGAAGCGGCAGGGAGAAACGTAATTCAGAGAGTCGAAGACGCGCGCCTTAGCATGTCGAATGGGAGCCCAGAGGCGTCAGCGTTTGGAGGGCCACCTGGAACTAGCGCAGCGACCCGGCGATATAGAGAGGCTGAGAAGGCCCACATTCCGCGAACTTCGTAGTCGCGACGGGGAAGATTACGGCGATGTTGCCGCGAGCAGGGTGGATGGACGAATCTCACGGAGCGACGGCGGCACATCATAATCTGATTTCGCGTGAGAACGCAGGCCAGGACCTAGACCGCGACGGCGCCAGAATGCGCTACTGGATGCGTGGGCCGCGCAGTCGGGCGCAGCGGGCGCGAGGGGCTCGGGATGCAGTCCGAGCGCGAGGGTGCACATCGAAAGCCTGAGAGAAGTGAGCGAGCTATGCGACGTTGACGCGGAGTTGCCGGCGGGGGGCGGAGTTGCTCCCAGAGCGTTCTGTCGGTGGGGGCGTTCGTGTTCCTGGCGGCCCGCGCGAAGAGTTAAACCGCGGCGCGGGCCGAACCGCGTCTTCCGGGGCCGCGCGTGGCGGAGCAGACGCGTCGGAGTTGCGCGCCCGGCGGGGGCCCGAGGGCCGCGCCCTGGCGAAGACCAGTGGGTCGGTGATTGGGGTCCGTGGTCGGAGGGGCCCTGGACAGGGCAGTCGCGCGGATGCGAGCTCGAATTGCGAAGCCGGGGCCGGGCGAGGCCGCGAGGGCGCGACGTCGGAGGAGGCCGCGGCCAGCCGCCAGAGCCGGCCAGGCCCGATCAACCTCGCGACGCCTCGTCGCGGGTCGACGGGCGCCCCGTCGAGGCGAGGCCCCGCGGGCCCCCGGCGCGGGCGCGGGGCGCGGGGCCCGCTGGATGGGGCCCGCCAGGGGGGCTACTTGAGCGCCTTCGGAGGTCCTGCGCTCCGCTCACTGCGATCAGAAAAACCTTTCGCGGGGGGCCCCTGAGCCGAGAGCCGGGGGGGCCCTGCGAGGGGTCGGCCCGGGGGGCCGAGGGGCCCCGGGGCCCGGGGCTCAAGTGCGACCCGAGCTCGAGGCCGGGCGCGGGCCCGAGCATTGCCGCGCGCGGTCGTCGGAGCGAACTTCCGAAGACGCCCGGTGGAAGGAAGCGGGTCGACGCGCCGGGGGAGTTGGGGGCGCGCGGCTGGGCGCGCGAGGATGTGGGCCGAGATTTTGCCGCGCAGACCGGGGCCATGGCGCCGCGATGAGGGGCTGGCCGATCGCGCGCAGAGGATGCGAGCAATGAAATGGGCGACGACATGATAGGCTGCTTGACGCTGGTGACTCCCAGGCCCGCGCCGCGCCGCCGACCGGGCCCCGCAGGGGGCGGGCGGTTGTGGATGGTTGCTCGTGAGAACCTCCTGGGCTGCTTTGGTGGACTCTTTGGCGCCCTTTCGGGCGCTTCGCGGGCCCCCCCGGGGGGGCGGGGTTCTCGCGGGTCTCGGGGGGCCGAGGGCTCGACGCTCAGGCTCGGGTTTCCTGGGGCTTCTGGGGCCGGCTCGGGGCCGCGCGGGGGCTATCTCTGTTTGTTTCGGGTTTCTCCTCGAGGCTTCTGGGCCAGTCCGGGGAGATCTCGGGGGCCTCGTCGGCCGTCGGGGGGCGTTGGGGAAGCGCGCGGGCGAGAGCGCTAAACTCTTGCAGCGGCGGATGTGCACATCAATGAACGTTGCTTCGCGGGGCCCACTCGGGGGGGCTCTAGGAGGCGTCTCGGGGCGCGTTGGGGGCGCGTTGCAGCTGTTCCCGCGGCTGACGTTTGCAATGTTCGTGGTGCGCGGGCAGGGGGGCGGGCGAGAACCCGCGCGCGGCAACGGTGGGCGCGTGTTCGAACTCCGGAAGAATGATGATCGACTCGCCTTCGGCGCATCCACCCCGCCGCCGCGCCTGGGCCGCGGGCCGGAGGCCGCGCAGGTGGCGGGCGGGGTTTCGTGGGGTGCGTCTCGGTGGAGTTTCGGGGGCAGTTTTCTGAATTTATTGGGGGCGTCCCGGGGCCTTCCTGGGAGTTTTCTGGGGGCCCCGTTTAGCTCCCCAGGGGCCTGTTGGGGGCTCCTTCGGGCTGCCGGGCGGCGGTTCCGGGTGGGCGGCTTGGCGCGTCTGCGTGGTTCCCCTCCTCTGGGGCCCCTCTTGGATCCTTCGCGAAGCCTTCCTGGGCCGTCGCGGAAGCTTTATGGGCGGTCTTGGGGCCCTCTTGGGTCGTCCGAGAGTTTTTCATGGAGGCAGTTTGGGCCGTCCTGGGGCGATCCAGGAGGCGGCGCGCGCTGTTTTGGATGGTGTGATCGCAGGAGAGGCGAATGTGTTATACGTGCAGAAATCCGCCGGTTTGCGGTCAGTGGGGGCGTCTTGGGGCGCCTCTTATGGGCATCTAGTGGCGTCTCGGGGGCTTCTTGGGCTGTCTCGGGCATTGGGATCGCAGGAAGTGCTTGCGTGTTTTTCAAAGGACATGTGGCAATGTGTGCTTCTTGAGGTCGTCCTGGGGCGCGCCTTGAGGGCGGGCTTCCTGGGCCTTTCGGAGGCCGCCGTCGGCGTTTTCGATTGGGCGCTCGGCGGCTCGTGGCCACCTCGGATCGTCCAGAGGGCTTCCTGGTGCCCTCCTGGGCTGTTCTGGAGCCCTCTGCTCGGGGCGACCCAGGAGGCTTCTTGGGCCGCCTGATGTTTGTGATCGCGGCAGGGGCGAAAGTGCTAGACATGCAGGTTCCACGTGGGGAAAAAGCGAGAGGCCGTCCTGGGCGCCTCGCGACGGCTTCCCGGGGCGCCTTGGGGGCTTCTAGGGCCGTTTGGAGGCCGGCGCGGGCGTTCTCGATCGATCGTTCAGCGGGTCTGGGCCCTCTTGGACCGTCCAGCGGGCTTCCTGGTGCCCTCCTCTCGGTCAGTTGTGGGCCCCCCCGCCCCCCCGCGGCGCGCGCGGCCGGCCCCTGCGGGCCCTCCGCTTTTCGAATTTCCAAGTCGACCGGGCCAGGCTCCCGGGGGAGGGGGGTTCGGGGGCATCTCGCGCGCCGATGACGAGCAAAGAAAGGGGCGGCAAAATGATGGGCTGCTTGGCGCGGAGGACTCAGGTCACGGGGCAGCTCGCGGCCGGGCGAGGCCGAGGCGACCAGATGAGGTCAGTCATCGAATTCGCGCCCGAGATGAGTTGGCCGACCTTGGGGCCGTCGGCGCGGGCCCAGGTTTGCCGAGTTGTTCGTCGACGACTTCGAGCAGTGCTGCAATCTGGTTGGAGACGGGGCAGACGCGCCCTCTCGCGAGATGCTAGTACTTGGCTATCGGAGCCTGCCTTTTCCGGCGGCAGGAAGACGATTTGCGCTGCGATCTGCAGGGGCGCGAAAGCGAGCGGCGCGTTCGCCTCAGCTCTTGCCGAAGTTTACCGACAGATCCGAGGTTGGATTCTAGAGTTCAGGGAGGCGCCCAGGGAAGGACAATCCCAGGTCAAAAACGATTGGTGTATGTGATCAAGCCGAGAATCGTGGGACGTTGGGAGGTTGACGTTCTGTGGGGGGCTTGCCGCGCAGATGAGGTCGAGTGGTGGTCAATGCGGAGCAAGCGCGAGGAGCTGCTCGACTACCTGAGCAGAATCGATCAGCATATGGCCATGAACATAGGGAAATGCCGACAGGAATGGCCCGATGGGCGCGGCGGAGTCTCGACCCGACGCGCAGGGGCCCCAGGCGAGGCGTGCGCTGTGCACTGTGAGCTGGAGAGCCTTCTCAGGGATGCCCGAGCTTCGGCCGCCAGGGGGCCCTTCCAGCTCGCAGATCTCCAGCCGTGGGGTCGCGGCGCAGGAGGCTTGCGAAGCCCGCGCTAATTCGGGTCGGCAGGGTGGCTGGTTGAAGGCGAGCGGGGCCCGAATTGTGGCCGGGAGATGCGGGGGCCGACGGGCTTGGGGCCGAATGTGCCGCGGCGTACGTTATCCTCGACTTGTACGCGAGGGGAGTCATACGATGCCCAGTGCCTGGTCGAGGCTCAGTCTGAATGCCCTTCGCCGCAGGGTCAGCGGCGGTGGCGCGTCGCGCGCGCGCGCGCGCCAGGCTGCTTGCGAGTGTCGCGATTGTTGGAATTATTGTTTTTATTTCTCCTCCAGCAAGTGTGGGATAGGTAGAGGAAAAGGCAGCGAGGGTGGTGAGGGAGGCGGGAACGGTGGCAGGTGGGCTCGGGGGGGGCCCCGAGGCCGAGCAGACTGCCGACGAGCGCCCGGGGGCAGACCCGCTGCTTCAGGGGAAAAGGGGCGAGGGTCAGGGGAACGCGGCGGACCCGGGCGCCGATGGCTCCGCGTCGGTGGCCCAGGGTGCGACGGTGATTGCGCGATGCCATTCGCCGGGGGTTCCCGAGCAATCCCGCCGCGGGGCTAGCGGAGGCGCGCCAGGGCGATTCCGGATGGGGAGTGGTCCTTGGGATCCGACGTTGCGCAAAAAGTGGAACATCGCAAACGCTCGCGGCCAGAGCCCTGGGGTCACTGGGGTCCATTATTCTGTGTCATTTTTCGAGCCAGATCAATCTGCGAGGGTCCAGGGGCCCGGAATCGAGCGAAAACGCAAGTCGCGAAAAAATGCGACGCCATGGTTATTTTTTTGCGCATTTGTTGTACCAAAAATATACAACAAAAGAGGAACCATATGCGAAACATACGCGCGCGGAATCGGTGGGCGCCTCGCTTATTTCGGCCGCCTTTTTTCTACTTATGTAAAATAAGCGCACCAAATGCCCGTAGGGATTGCGAATGCGGGGCTTATTTTTTTGGGGAATGTTGATTGGGGCACTTCGAACGCACCTGAACAAATCGCGGCCGCCCGGGGGCCGCGCCGATCGAGGCCCCGCGGCGATCGTGCTGGCGTCTGGTGCGGAGCCTGTGGGGTATCTTGCGCCGCCCTGGGTCGCGGTGGCCATCGAGTAACAATTTATGTGGCCCTCGAATTTGCTGGCCGAGGCGGTGGCGCAATCGGCGCGGGTTGGGCCGGATGCGAGCGGCGCCGTGGATTGGGGTCGCCGCGGGGGGTCGCGGCGCAGACGGCCAGGGGGGGCAGCGGGGTTAATTTGAGAGGGCGGTAGGCAGGATGAAGAACCCGCGAGGGGGAAGGGGGGGGGCGCGATCGGAGGGGGGGTGGGGGTTTGCGGAGGGGGGGGTAAGGGGCGAGGAAAAAGGAGGTCCACGTCGTCGGCGGCAGTCTGGGGGGCGTTCTTGCTGGCCGACTCGCAATTCGCAGCGGCGGCAGCCGCGCGGGCCGCGGCGGCGCGCCCTTGACGGCGTCGGTGCGCGGGGGCACGCAGGACGTTTTGCCATCTGCATTCGCGCGATGATGGTGCAGTAGCCATATGAGAGTTTGGATCGCAGAAATGTCGGGTGGCCCGTGGCCCAATGCAGTGGCGAGTCGGCCTGGGGCTTCGCAAGGCCCGGGCCTCCCTCCACTGATTTTTCTCTACCTCATCGCCCTGTCCCCCTCGTTCCAATGGGCCCGTTCTCAGCGGCCCCATCGAGGTTGTTCTAGCCGCCGCCCCCTTTCAAGTTCTAGTCGCCCCCCTTTGCGTCCTCTGCGCCCCCCCTCGCCCAGTGCTAGTCTCCGGGCGATGTCGCGCGCCTGCCCCCTCTCCGTCCCGTCGTGCGCGGGTTTCGTCGTGTCCGTCGTCGTTTTCCTGGCGCCGTCGTTCTTGTCAGTGGCTGCGCTGCTGCTTCTGCCTCCTTGTCTGCCTTCCGCCGCGTCGCCGCCGCCGCTGCCGTCGCGTATGCGGCGTCGGAGATGTGCAGATTCGGCGGGGTGGCGTCGTCCACTTGCTAGCGAGGCGCTCGAGTTGTCCGGGGTGGATCCCGTGGGCGGGCGCGCGCAGTTGCGCTTCGCGCTTGCCGCGTGCCATTTCGCTAATCCAGCGAGCGGGTTCTGCGTGATTATACAGCGGGGGCATCCGTTTTACATTTTTCACATCGCCTAATTTTCTCACGTGTTTCATGCACTTAATGTTTCCCTGGTCTCCCAGGCTGTCCATGAGTACCTGCCTTTCAAATCTCACCGACTGCGGGTGCGGCGTGGCGCGGGATCTCGGCGCGCAGATCGCATGGGCGCTCGAGAAGCCCGGGCGCCCCGCGACGCCGAGCCCAGGGCCGACGCTCGCGGGGCGGATGGCCGAGGACGAGGGAAGACAAAACGGCGACGGATAGCCGATGCAACGTTGATGGCCAAGGCCGAGAAGGGCGACTGGTCAGGCATCAGAAGCCCGCTGGAAGTCCACGCGCGCTCCGGAAAACGGAGCTCTCGCAGAGGGCCCCCGCGCGGAGCCGGGATGCGTTTCCCATGCCGCTGAAGAGCATGAAGCAGGGCTCGGCAGGGGGCGGCCGGGAATGGCTGCAGAGAGCGCGGCCGCCCTGCGCGAGGCGCTGAGCCGCTGGGCCAGCGCGGCCTGGATGGAAGGAACAGCCAGAACGACGATGCGAGGGATGGGGCGCGACGCCGTGCCTATGGGACTTCCTGCGCGGAGCCCCCCGCGCGACCTTCGGCGCGACGGGGCCAGTTATGTCGAGGAGGGCCGCGGGAATGAGTGGAGACTTGGCAGCTGGAGCGGGGCCGCAGCGAGTGGGCCCCCCCCGCTGTTTCCGACAGAAGGAAAGCTGGGCCACAAGTAGCAGCGAATGAAAGGATCGTCGTGGATGATTGGCGAGTCAGCGCGAGGACTGCCACAGCGGTCCATTTCGTGCGTGGCCAGTCTGGAATCGGGGGGGCGCGCGGCGGGGGCGTTTTCTTGTCGCTCGTGGATGTTTGCAAGGGGTTCAACCAGATGGAGAACGCCAAGAGGGCCAGGGAGATGCGGGCGACTCTGGCCAGGTGTGGGCAGTTACTGCCCCGGTGTCTGATGTTTGGATTGCGCGAAGGGCTAGGGGATGTCGCGCTTGCTGCGGATCAGGTGTTGTCGCAAGGAGAATGAATAAACAGCTTCTTTTTACAAACAGTGGAAGGTCTACGCCGACGACGTCGCGGCGAGGGCCAGCTGGTGCATCGACGGCGCGTTGCACGTCGATGCGGAGTATGAGGGCGTAGTAGGCAGCGAAGGCAGACTGGGCATGGCGGGGGCGGGGCCAGGTTCAGGGATCGCAAGCGTGGACAAGTCTCTTGAGGTGTGAGGGTTCGGCCCTGACGCACTCGCGGAGAACTCGCGACCTGCTGGCGCTCGGGCGCAGACCAAGGGAGAAACTGGGTCGGCCGAACTGAGTAATGTGGGACGACGTTTCCCGTGCCCGTTCGCGCGCGGCTCAGGGTGGCAGAGGCGCCGCGCGAGCGCGCGGCCGAGCGGGGCGCGTCCGCGCGCAGGCATGACAGAAGCTGGTAGAGGACAGCTTCCACGGAAGAGAGAGAAGCGGAGCAGGGCCAGGAAGGCCAGTCCTCGCAGCGATGGATGCGTGCAGGGAATTTGGGTAAATCCAGAGGACTTCGGAGCCCCGGGAAGTCTCGTGGGGCGTTCCAGCGTAGGGCGGAAGGAGATTCTCTTTATTGTGCGACCCGTCAAGCCGCCCCGAGGAGGGGCCCGCTCGCCCGATGGATCGGCGCGACGCGCAACTGCCGCGGAGAACGAGACCGCCGTGGCTTGCGCCGAGAGGACGTGCGTCCAGAGAAAACATTGGAGGTGGAGGACGAGAGGTTCTAGCTGCGCCAAAGCGAAAGGCTTCGAGACCGCCTGGAGCCGCAGGGCGAGAAGGTTGCGGGGGTGCAGCGGGGCCCCGGCGAGGAGAGGAATCGAAGCGGGCCAGGCACTTTTTCGAAGATGCGAGAGGAGCGGGTTCTCTCATCGACGCGCGCTCGGGGCCAGATGGAAGACTTCTGGCCATCAAATCTTTCTTATAGAGTATCGAGCCGGGACGGCCTCGGCCCGTGCTGCGCGCTGGGGTGGCAGGCCAGTGGCGGCCGAGGCTTCGCCCCCCCCCTCCCCTGAACGCCGAGCCGTGGCACTTGTCTGCGAGGGGCCGCCCGGTAGGGCGTCGGGGTCGGAGGGCCGAGCCGCGGGGCCAGCTGACAGGCCCAGGACTGGATAATCTCCAGGAGGCGCATTCTTTTTGAGAAGAGCCCTCGCGTTCGCTTCCTCGCGGCTGTGATCGCGCGGATAACGTGCCAGCGAGAAGTTCAATAGGAAAAAGAGGACTCGCTGAGGGCTTTGCCTGATTGCTGCCAGAAGACTGTCTGGGGGGGGCCGTCTCGATGGAGACCGGGGTAAGGCGACGGCGAGGGGGTGCCCTAGCAAGAGGAACGAGCAGTGAAAATGCTGGTGCGACGCAGAGGCTGTTGCCCGATGCGGACGCGACATGAGCAGAGGAAATTGGGTTTCTTGGTGGCGGGCCTGGGCGAGCCATGGGCGCGGGTGGCCCGGGGGCGCATGTTCGGAGAAGTCGACGGAGACGGAGCGGATAATGTCCAGTTCAGCGCGCAGAGTAGATCTGGCCGTCTGGAAGCACGTCCAAAACGTGCTGCTCGCTCTAGCTCAAAGCGCGGAGGAGGGTCTGATCGACCCGGGGCGCCAGAAGGCTTCGGCATCAGGGCCAGGGCGCTGGAGAGGGGGCGTGGATCGAGACGGCGTGGGGGATGGGCCAGGCGCCGCGGAAGCGGGGCAGACGCCGACAGTGCTGCGGAGCGTAACCCTAATGCCAGCTGGAACGACACGGTGACTGACGCTCTGCTCGGATGGATCGTAGAGTGCGCTCATGGCGGCGGGTGCAAAAGATCGCGGGGCCGAGCCGA
The DNA here is from genome assembly GCA_963575745.1 of Prorocentrum cordatum. Classification (NCBI taxonomy): domain Eukaryota; class Dinophyceae; order Prorocentrales; family Prorocentraceae; genus Prorocentrum; species Prorocentrum cordatum. Next base: position 116,008 of record CAUYUJ010018573.1, read on the forward strand.
AGAGATGATCCTGCTAGTTGCGGGGCCTCTAACGGGCGATTCGAAGCGGGCGCTTTGGGCCGCAGGTGCTCGCGCGAAGCCGGCAGGTATCCTCGTCCGTTGCTGGCCGAAAAGAGCATTCGCTAATCTGGACATCGAGGCCCTGCGGTGCCTCATCCGCCGCAATCTGCTGCAGAATCGCTGCCGGCGCGCTGGCGGGGGGCGCGGCGTCGGGGGGCGAGAACTTCGAGATCTCGACCGCAGAAGCGGCCGACTGCGTCTGCGAGTTCGCCGGGATAGCCGACGGCGAGCGCGGGGCCCGGACTGCGGCGAACGCGATGACCTTGTACAGAAGCTCAGTGGCTGCTGAATGACAGGGCCCATGAGGATTGGCTTTGCGGGCGCTTCCGCGCAGCCATCTGCCGCGTGGATTGTGCAGGCGCGGGGGCATCTCGCCTGTTTTTGCCCTGGCGGGGTGGTTCCCCTGCAGCTCGCAGCTGCTCTCGCGTGCGCAAATCACGCAGCGGTAGAGCCAGCCGTTGCGGCATGCGAGCAGCATGGGAGATATCAGGATGAGGCTAAGAGGTGCTTTCGCGAGCTGGGAGCGCGGCGTAGATTGCCGGGGGGGCGGATCCGCCGAGCCGACGGTCCGGCGGGAGTCCGTGAGAGCGGCGGCCCGGCAGAGGCCCCCCCGCGCGCCGCCTCGGAGGCCTGCGCGGCCTGGAACAGTGGACAATTGGCGGGGCAATTTGACGCCCTTGAACGGGTGGCCTCTGCGCGGGATCTAAGGCAGGATGATCTGCGGCGGAGACCAAGTATGCGGCCTGCGCTACGAGCAAGGGTTCAGAAATTGGCTAGATGTCCCGATCATCAGCTACTTTGAGGAGCTGGGGTGGAACGCCCAGACGACGACGGGGCATGGATGGCTGGAAGGGGCGCCGAAACCTTGAAAGCTATCCGGGCCATTCGATGGGCGCGCGACGGACTGACGTGGCTGAGGGGCACTTTTGGGCTCCCAGGGGTGCGCGCGTTAGAGGCTGCGGAAGAATGCCTCCCAGCGCTGCCGGATCATGCTCGGCGGAGCCAGATCGCCAGACAACCCGAGCCGCGGTTTAAGGTGATGCAGGGGATGACCGGTGGGCGGTGGATCGGCGGCCCTTGCGGTCGCAACGGCAAATCTTAAGGAATGTCGGGTTGGGCGACCCGGCTTTCCAGTCGACGTTGTTCGCGCCCGAACGTGGGGCGCGGGTCGCGCGCGCCGGTCGCGGGGCCCCGCGGCGGGCGCCCCGTCGATCGAGAAGGACAACCTTCGCGCGCGATGCGCCCGCGCATCCACCTGGCAGAAATTGTGCAGGTCGTCGCGCGAGGCAGCGACGTATACGTCGGAGTTGGCTTTCAAGGGCTATTCGGTGATGGGCGGGGCGAGCGCAGCCCTGGCGGCCAGCGGATCAGGATCTTTCTCGGGGACAGATGCTCGATCTTGACGAATGGGGGGCCATGGCAAATGGCGGGGC
>CAUYUJ010018573.1:125000-177500 GCA_963575745.1 Prorocentrum cordatum
CCTGACCTCCCCGACCAGCGCCCCCGCCTCCTAGCCTGCCGCCGCGCCTCCTACCGCATCCGCCTCATCAGCTCGCCTCCTGCCTCCTCTCTCCTTTCTCTCACGCCTCTCTGCCGCCTCCACCTCATTCTCTTTCTTCCTCCTCCTCCTCCTCCTCCTCCTCCTCCTCCTCCTCTTCCCTCCTCTTCCCACTTCTTTCCTCTTCCTAACTCTTCCCCTCCCCCTTCCTCGCTCCCCCTCCCTCCGCCTGGCCCCCCAATGAGGGTGTGGATTGGGTGGTGGGCGGGGGGGCATGGGCTCGGGGGGGACTGCGCAGACCCAGAGGCGACGATAGTACTGAGGTGCGCCGATGATTTATGTCTTCGGAAAGGCTCCCAGGCGAATCCGTGTACTGCCCGCCCCTGGGCTATTCGCCCTTATCGTCGCCGCCGACAGACCCCCCAGTCGTCCATTCCTCGACGATGGAGGCCTGACAGCGCCCCACCCCCCCGGCCAGGAAGAGTGAGGGTTCGTGCCAGGCTAGGGGCAGCAGCAGGGGCGGACGGGCCGGCGGGACGGGCCGAAGCCCCAGGGGGAGTTCTTTTGGAAGAAGAACCAACACCAAAAGCCATATCGTCCGGCACGCCAGGCACCCCTTTGATAAATCAAAAGGGGGCGGCGGATCGAAGACGCCTACGGCGAATCACCGCCGCCCCCTGCCTTTGTGGAAGCGCCCATGTGGCCGAACGTTGGTCTTGGAGCGCTCTTGGGCCGTCTTGGAGGCCATCTTGAGCGTCTTGGTCTTGGGCCGTCTTGGGGGCCTCTTGGGGTCGTGTCTTGGGCCTCTGGGGCGATCTTTGGGGGCACTTGGGCCGTCTCGGGCCGTCGGAAGGCAGAAACAACAAGCAAATGCCACAATCCTTCAAGAACCCATGGGAAATCAATGATTTTGGCCTTTTCGGGCCTTCCTAGAGGCCCTCTTGGAGGCGTCTTGGGCCGTCTTGGGCCAGCTTCGAGCCAACTTTGGCCATCTTGGTGGGTTCCTGGCACGTCTGACGCCGTCGGGAGCCGTCTTGGGGGCATTTCTGGGCCGACTTGGGGCCCTCTTGGGGCGCTTCGGGGCCGTCTTGGAGGCCATCTTGGGCGTCTTGGAGGCCATTTTGGGAGTGCTGGAGGCCTCTTGGGCCGTCTTGGGGCCCTCTTGGGGCCATCTTGGAGGCCACTTGGGCCGTCATGGGGCCTTCTTGGGGGCCTCTTGGGCGATCTTGGGAGCCTCTTGGGCCGTCTTGAGCCGTCGGAATGCCGAGAAGAAGCAAATTCCAACATCCTTCAAAAACCTAGGGAACATCAATGATTTTGGCCTCATCGGGCCCTCCTAGAGGACCTCTTGGAGGCCTCTTGGGCCGTCTGGGAGGCCTCTGGGGGGCCTCTGGGGGGCCGTCTTGGGCCGTCTTGGAGGCCGTCTTGGACCATCTTGGGCGGACTTGGAGGCCATCCTGGACCATCTTGGAGGCCATCTTGGGCCAACGTGGCCATCTTAGAGGCCATCTTGAACCATCTTGGAGGTTTTTTTTTGTTGTGGATTGAGCTCCTTGAGATCCTTTCCAGGTGGCCGGCGGGACGGGCCGAAGCCCCAGGGGGAGTTCTTTTGGAAGAAGAACCAACACCAAAAGCCATAGGATTCGGCAAGCCATGCACCCCTTTGATGAATCAAAAGGGGGCGGCGGATCGAAGACGCCTACGGCGAATCACCGCCGCCCCCTTGCCTTTGTGGAAGCGCCTATGTGGCCGAACGTTGAGGCCAGACCTGCCAAGCCATCGGACCATGTGTTCCCCGAATCGGTTTGGAAAGCCTTCGGGGAACACGTGGGCGTCTTGAAGGTCATCTTGGCCGTCTGGAGGCCATTTGGCTCTTTCTGGCCTTCTTGGTGGACGTCTTGGAGGGCTCTTGGACCGTCTTGGAGGCCATCTTGAGCGTCTTGGAGACGTCTTGGGCCGTCTTGGGGGCCCCTTGGGGCCGTGTCTTGGGCCTCCGGGGCGATCTTTGGGGGCACTTGGGCCGTCTCGGGCAGTCGAGTCGGAAGGCAGAAACAACAAGCAAATGCCACAATCCTTCAAGAACCCATGGGAAATCAATGATTTTGGCCTTTTCGGGCCTTCCTGAGGACCCACTTAGGCCGTCATGGGGCCCTCCTGGGGGCCTCGTGGGCGATCTTGGGGGCCTCTTGGGCCGTCTTGAGCCGTCGGAATGCTGAGAAGAAGCAACTTCCAAAATCCTTTAAAATCCTAGGACAAATCAATGATTTCTGCCTCTTCGGGCCCTCCTGGAGGACCTCTTGGAGGCCGCTTGGGCCGTCTGGGAGGCCTCTGGGGGGCCTCTTGGGCCGTCTTGGGCGGACTTGGGCTCTCTTGGGCCGTCTTGGAGGCCGTCTTGGACCATCTTGGGCGGACTTGGAGGCCATCTTGAGCCATCTTCGCAATTTTTTGAGAATGTCCCGAGCGAACGGCACGGTGGCGGGACGGACCGAAGCCCCAGGGGGAGTTCTTTTGGAAAAAGAACCAAAACCAAACCCGAGAGGGTCCAACACGCCAGGCACCACTTTGATACATCCAAAAGGGGCGGCGGATCGAAGACGTCTACGGCAAATCACCGCCGCCCCCTGCCTTTTTGGAAGCGCCTATGTGGCCGAACGTTGAGGCCAGACCTGCCAAGCCATCGGACCATGTGTTCCCCGAATCGGTTTGGAAAGCCTTCGGGGAACACGTGGGCGTCTTGAAGGTCATCGTGGCCGTCTTGGAGGCCTCTTGGGCGATCTTTCGGCGATCTTTGGGGGCTCTTGGGCCGTCTCGGGCCGTCGGAAGGCCGAAAAGAAGGAAATGTCAAAATCCGTCAAAAAACCTCAGGACATTTATGTTTTTGGCCTCTTCTGGCCTCCCTGGAGGCCTTCTTGGGGGCCCCTTGGGCCGTCTTGGGCCAGCTTCGAGCAAACTTCGGCCATCTTGGTGGCTTCCTGGCACGTCTGGACGCCGTCGGAAGCCGTCTTGGGGGCCTTTCTGGGCCAACGGGGGACCCTCTTGGGGCGCTTCGGGGCCGTCTTGGAGGCCATCTTGGGCTTCTTGGAGGCCATCTTGGGCGTGTTGGAGGCCTCTTGGGCCGTCTTGGGGCACTGTTGGGGCCATCTTGGAGGCCACTTGGGCCGTCGTGGAGCCCTCTTGGGGGCCTCTTGGGCGATCTTGGGGGCCTCGTGGGCCGTCTTGGGCCGTCGGCATGCCGAGAAGAAGCAAATGCCAAAATCCTTCAAAAACCTAAGGACAATCAATGAATTTGGCCTCTTCGGGCCCTCCTGGAGAACCTCTCGATGGGCTCTGGGGCTGTCCTTGAGGCCTCTTGGGCCGCCTTGGGCCATCTTGAGGCTATCTTAGGCCGTCTTGGGTACATCTTGGGCCGTCTTGGAGGCATCTTAAAGCCATCTTAGCCGTCTTGGAGGCCATCCTGGCCGTCTTGGAGGCATCTTGGAGGTCATCTTGGAGCCGTCTTGGGCAGGAAATTGGGGAATTGGGCGCCTTCCGGGTGGCCGGCGGGACGGGCCGAAGCCCCAGGGGGAGTTCTTTTGGAAAAAGAGCCAAAACCAAAACCGAGAGGATTCAGCACGCCAGGCACCCCTGTGATGAATCATCAGGGGGCGGCGGATCGAAGACGCCTACGGCGAATCACCGCCGCCCCCTGCCTTTTTGGAAGCGCCTATGTGGCCGAACGTTGAGGCCAGACCTGCCTCGCTATCGGACCACGTGTTCCCCGAATCGGTTTGGATTGCCTTCGGGGAACACGTGGGCATCTTGAAGGTCATCTTGGCCGTCTTGGAGGCCTCTTGGGCAAGCTTTGGGCGATCTTTGGGGCTTTTTGGGCCGTCTCGGGCCAGCTTCGAGCCAACTTCGGCCATCTTGGTGGGTTCCTGGCACGTCTGAAGCCGTCGGAAGCCGTTTGGGGGGCCTCTATGGGCCGACTTGGGGCCCGCTTGGAATGCTCCTGGGCCGTCTTGGAGGCCATCTTGGGCGTCTGGGAGGCCATCTTGGGCGTGTTGGAGGCCTCTTGGGCCCTCTTGGGGCCTCTAGGGGCCATCTTGGAGGCCACTTGGGCCATCATGGGGCTCTCTTGGGGGCCTCTTGGGCGATCTTGGGGGCTTCTTGGGCCGTCTTGAGCCGTCGGAGAGCCGAAAAGGCGGCAAATGCCAAAATCCTTCAAAAACCAAGGGAAAATCAATGATTTTGGCCTCTTCGGACTCTCCTGGGGGACCTCTTGGAGGCCTCTTGGGCCGTCTGGGAGGCCTCTGGGGGGCCTCTTGGGCCGTCTTGGGCCGTCTTGGACTCTCTTGGGCCGTTTTGGAGGCCGTCTTGGACCATCTCGGGCGGACTTGGAGGCCATCTTGGGCCATCTTCGCGATTTTTTGAGGATGTCCCGAGCGAAACGGCCGTTTTTGGGCATTGACAGACGCATTTTGGGAAATGCGCGGGTGGCCGGCGGGACGGGCCGAAGCCCACTGGGGAGTTCTTTTAGAAAAAGAACCAAAACCAAAACCTGAAACATCCAGCACGCCGTGCACCCCTGCAAGCAGGGGGCGGCGGATCGAAGACGCCTACGGCGAATCACCGCCGCCCCCTGCCTTTTTGGAAGCGCTATGTGGCCGAACGTTGAGGCCAGACCTGCCAAGCTATCGGACCACGTGTTCCCCGAATCGGTTTGGAAAGCCTTCGGGGAACACGTGGGCATCTTGAAGGTCATCTTGGCCGTCTTGGAGGCCTCTTGGGCAAGCTTTGGGCGATCTTTGGGGCTTTTTGGGCCGTCTCGGGCCAGCTTCGAGCCAACTTCGGCCATCTTGGTGGGTTCCTGGCACGTCTGAAGCCGTCGGAAGCCGTTTGGGGGGCCTCTATGGGCCGACTTGGGGCCCGCTTGGAATGCTCCAGGGCCGTCTTGGAGGCCATCTTGGGCGTCTGGGAGGCCATCTTGGGCGTGTTGGAGGCCTCTTGGGCCCTCTTGGGGCCCTCTAGGGGCCATCTTGGAGGCCACTTGGGCCATCATGGGGCTCTCTTGGGGGCCTCTTGGGCGATCTTGGGGGCTTCTTGGGCCGTCTTGAGCCGTCGGAGAGCCGAAAAGGCGCAAATGCCAAAATCCTTCAAAAACCAAGGGAAAATCAATGATTTTGGCCTCTTCGGACTCTCCTGGAGGACCTCTTGGAGGCCTCTTGGGCCGTCTGGGAGGCCTCTGGGGAGCCTCTTGGGCCATCTTGGGCCATCTTGAGGCTATCTTAGGCTGTCTTGGGTACATCTTGGGCCGTCTTGGAGGCATCTAAAGGCCATCTTAGCCGTCTTGGAGACCATCTTGGCCATCTTGGAGGCATCTTGGAGGCCAGTTCGAGCCATCTTGGAGGATTTTTTCTGGTCGTTGAGCACGTTTGGGCCTTCGGGTGGCCGGCGGGTTCTGCCGGAGCCCACTGGGGAGTTCTTTTGGAAAAAGAACCAAAACCAAAACCTGAAACATCCAGCACGCCGTACACCCCTGCAAGCAGGGGGCGGCGGATCTAGTGGCCTTCGGCCCATCCCGCCACCGTGCCTGTGTTGCAGGTCAGAGGCCTCTTGGTCCGTGTTTGGGCCTTGTTGAGCCCGTGCAAGTCAAGCGGGAAGATGCCCCCGGACGTTTTTCCTGGGTAGCTCCCTGGCTTTCGAGAAGAAGCCGGCAGGCTGGGCTAGGCCAGCTGTGCTGCCACGACTACCAGGCAGGCAGCGTCGCGGCAGGTTGCTGGAGTTCGCAGCGAGTCCCGCAAGTACTTTCGTAGACAGACAAGCATTGCGTCTAGGTGGACGCGTTGGCAGGAAAGGAGGTGTGACAAAGCGCCACTCGAAGCGCTCGAAGCACAGAGGCGTGACCGAACGCCACACGAAGCATGGAGGTGTGACCAAACGCCATACCTGAGAATGACGGCACAATCAGGGAGGACGAGGTGTGGTGACGTTTACCCAGCCAGCCACTTCGGAGCTCCGGGTTGCTGCTGTCGGGCTTCGGAGTGGTACGAGCTCGCGTCCTTGCGTCTCGGTGGGGTGATCATAGCCCCCATGAGGGGAAACGGATTGGGTGGTCAGGCGAGCTTTATAGGAAAAACAAGCTAAGGATGACGGCGGTTGATGAAGACGACTACGAAAGTATTTTCGTACAGTAGGGTCCCTTCCGCAAGAAACTTTCCACAAGAAACCCAACCCTGAGACCACAGGACGTCCAGTCATTTGTGGTGTGGGAGCGTCACGCCTGCCATCGCGAAGCCGTCGACACACAAGAAACCGAGGGCACCCTGGAGGCAAGCAGGGTGTTTCTTGGCATGGGCCTTCAGTGTACTCGTTTCCAATACGTGGGCCGCGCTCCTGCGCAGCGCTTCCTGCGCTCGTGCGCAGCGCAGCTCCTGGGCAGCGCTTCTCAGTCTCGTGGGCAGCGCTCCCTGGCAGCTCCTGGGGGAGCACTTTTCATCGGGGGGATCGAAAAGGGTACGGAAACAGCAGGTACAAAGCCCAACATCAGTTATTGTTCATTTGGAACAGGATTCGCTGTCGGCGTCGCGGCGGTTGTTGTTCATTGAAGACAGATTGCCGCCTGCCCAGCAGAGGCCGCTGTCGGTTTTGTACAACATTTGTTGTTGGGAATTGTACCCATGTTTTCAATACCATTTCGGGCGTTCAAGCCGTAGGCCCGCGTGCATACCTTGAGTTCGAGATTTTTGGACGTGTTCGTCAATTCTCGGCGGTTTTCCAGCCTGTAGTTGCTTTCCAGCAGCTGGGCCTCGCCGAGAGCGCTCTGGAGGTGCCCGAATCTTCGAACAAACTTGCCGTATCGATCGGATCGATCCGAATCGATATCGTTTTCGGTAGGCTCGAGCCGACTCGACTCGGATATCTAGAGGATCCGATACGCTCCGATGTTTGCACGGCGCTGCCGCGCATCATGATGCATGCCGATCCGACGCGCGATCCGATCCGATTCGAAGCCGGCTGATCCTGGACCTTCTGCGGACCGACCAGATCAGTATACAGCAGTTTGTCGCTGTTCTCGGTCTCTGGCGGTCCTACGCCGAGTTTCTTGGATCTGCGCTGGACCCCCGTGGCAGCGCCTCAGGGGGCCCCAGCGCCGACATTCGGGGACACGTGAGACTCGAGTACGCCAGAACTCCTGTTTGCCGACGCCTTTTGACGAGCGCGTCTAGGAATTAGGTGGTCCAGTTTTCGTGGGATGTCTGCAGCGGGAGTTCGCGCCAAGGCCAGCCCGAGTCCCCCGAACCCGAGTCTCACGTCTCCCCGAGATCCGAAAGGGGAGCAGGAATCCAGGCTTGCCTCCTCTCGCTCCCCCCCCCTGGGCTCGTCGTCCAATCCTAGGGGAACAACAAGTGACATAAACAGAACAACTCGGAGGTCCGCGCGGATTTCTCGGATCGGCGCTGGGCCCCCCTCCCTGGCGCGCGGAGAGCGCCAGGGGCGGCGCCAGAGGCGCCGCCGGGGGGCCCCAGCGCCGATCCGAGAAATCCGCGCGGACCTCCGAGTTGTTCTGTTCATGTCACTTGTTGTTCCCCTAAATCCAGCTCGTGCCTGCCTCTTGTAGGCTCGAGGGTCGAGGCCCTCGAGAGCCGAGGCTCGTGGCCGCCCCGCTGCTCTGTTCCACTCCGCTCTGCGGCGCGGGCGCGCGCGAGGCGTTCGCCGCCGAGCTCGCCAGGCGGTACCAGGCCCGCACGGGGCGCAGAGCGGACACCGTGGTCTTCGTGCCGGGGACCGCGCGGGGCCGGGGTGGCGAGGACGACGCTGGTGGTGGCGATGGTGGTGGTGGTGGTGCCGATGATGCTTGCGGTGACGACGACGATGACGACGGCGACGATGATGAGGAGGAGGACGAGGAGGATGAGGATAATGATGCTGATGATGATGCAGATGCTGAGGATGCTGATGATGAGGATAGCGATGCAACATATGAAGATGACTACGACGATGGAGATGGAGAAGACGACTATGATGATGAATGCGATGATGATCATGCATGTTGATGATGATGCTGATGATGGTGATGATGATGTGCATACTGATGAGGGTTATGATGATGACGATGCTAACTAATTTTGATGCTGATGCTGATGATGATGACGATGGTGACGATGGTGACGATGACGATGTGATGATGAAGATGACACAGACGATGATGATGCTGCTGCTGATGAGGATCGTGATGATGCTGATGATGATGCAGGTGATGATGACGGTGCTGCTGCTGATGATGCTGAGGATCATGTGACTGATGAGGCCATTCATGACGAAATTGATGATGATAATGACGATGTTGTTGATGATGAGGATGCTGATGATGCTGATGCTGATGCTGATGCTGATGCTGGTGATGATGATGATGATGATGATGATGATGATGATGATGATGATGCTGATGCTGGTGATGATGATGATGATGATGATGATGATGATGATGTTGATGACGATTATGACGATTATAGCGATGGCGATTGCTGTGATGCTGATGCTGATGATGATGATGCTGATGATGATGATGGCGATGATCGACGATGGTATCGACGATGATTACAATGGTTGCGTTGATGATATCGTTGTTATGGTTATTGCTGCGGCAACGATGATGACGATAATGATGCGGGTGTTGTAGACGTTTTCAGTATGATGACGATGATGTTGATGCTGATGATGATAACGATTATGATGATGACGATGCTGCTGCTGCAGATGATGATTTCGACGATGATGACGATGCTGATGATGATGATGATGCTGACGATGGTAATAGTGTTGATGATGATGCTGCTAATGCTGATGCTGGCGGCGGTGAACGTATCATGATAGTTACTGCCGGTAGTGACTTGTCACTGGTGATACCGGTCGAAATGATGTTAGGTACTGGTGATACCCATTGTAGCTACTAATGCTGGTGCTGATGATGACGTTATGTTATGTTATGTGATGTGATGTGATGTGATGTTCTGTTATGTCATGTTATTTTGTGTTATGCTCTTGATTGTTATGGTGATGCTGTCGACGGTGACGGCGGTGACGACGCCGAAATTGATGGTGACGACGTAGGTTATCATATTTTGACGCCATCGAGCGTGACAATGATGACAATGCCGATGCCCATGATGGTGATGGCGATGATTCTGATGTCGACTGCGATTGTGATTGTGATGGACGATGGTGATGATGATGACGATGATGATGACGATGCTGATGGTGATGATGATGGTGATGATAATGATGGTTGTGATGATGATGATGATGATGACGCATGCTGATGATAATGGTGGTGATGCTGATGACGATGATGATGACGATGATGATGATGACGATGATGATGACGCTGATTCTGATTAGGATGATGATGTTGTCGATGGTGGTGCTGATGTTGATGATGATTCTGATGATGTTGATAATGTTGACGATGGTGATGCTGACGATGACGACGACGATGCTGATGATGCTTGCGATTATGAGGATAACAACGAGGACTATAATGATGCTGATAAGGATGATGCGGATGACGATGAGGATGAGGATGACAACGACGCTGCTGCTGATGATGATGATGAGTATGCTGATTATGATGGAGACGATGATGATAATGATGCTGATGGTGATGCAAGTCCTGCTGCTGATGATGACGACGCTGTTGATGATGACGAACGGGGATGATGCCGAGGATGGTGATGTCGATGACGACGATGACGATGATGATTCTGACGACGACGATGATGATCATGGATGATGCTGATGCTGATGCTGATGATGATGGTGGTGATAATTATGACTATGACGATGTTGATGATGACAACGGTGGTGTGATGACGATGTGGATTCTGATGAGGATGATGATAATGATGGGAACTAGTCATGATGATGACGACGACGAGGACGGTGATGATGCCGATGACGATGATGGCGATGGTGGTGATGATGCTGGTGACGATGATGATGGCGATGAAGATGGCGGCGACGACGACGACGAGGACGTTGACTGTGATGGTGATGGTCATTTGGATGATGCTGCTGCCTGTGACGATGTCGAAGTAAGTATGATGATGGCGATGACATGGTGACTCTCATGGTAATTGCGATGATGATTATGATGGTTATGGGCGTAGCCTTTGGATTCCTCCAGTTGCTTGTGATTCCTCCAGCCCTGTACACTCCAGATTGTGTGGATACCAAGACGTCAAGTGATCATGGCGTGATTGCTGCCATCTGAAGTCAGGGGGAACCTTTTTGTGTATTTTTTTCTCAACCCTCCTGCGTTGGGTACTCGTTTTGAATAGAGCACTGCGGTCTCCGTTCTCCTCCTCCCGCCCCCCCCCTCTCTTCCCTCTTCCTCTCCTCTCTTGCTTGCCTTCTCCTCCTCTCTTCGCTCCTCCTCTTCTCTTCTCTTGCCTTTCACGTCATCCCTGGCGGGCTGCGATCTGCGGAACTGTCACCACTTTCGAGGGCTGCTGGTGGGTCCAGCGGAGTGAGGCACCACGGGGACTCAGATTAGACCTCGCCATCCCTGGGGGGGGGCTGCGATCTGTGAAACTGTCGCCACTTTCGAGGGCTGCTGGTGGGTCCAGCGGAGTGAGGCACCACGGGGACTCAGATTAGACCTCGCCATCTCTGGGGGGGGGCTGCGATCTGTGAAACTGTCACCACTTTCGAGGGCTGCTGGTGGGTCCAGCGGAGTGAGGCACCACGGGGACTCAGATTAGACCTCGCCATCTCTGGGGGGCTGCGATCTGTGAAACTGTCGCCACTTTCGAGGGCTGCTGGTGGGTCCAGCGGAGTGAGGCACCACGGGGACTCAGATTAGACCTCGCCATCTCTGGGGGGCTGCGATCTGTGAAACTGTCGCCACTTTCGAGGGTTGCTGGTGGGTCCAGCGGAGTGAGGCACCACGGGGACTCAGATTAGACCTCGCCATCCCTGTGTGAAACTGTCGCCACTTTCGAGGCTGCTGGTGGGTCCAGCGGAGTGAGGCACCACGGGGACTCAGATTAGACCTCGCCACCCCTGGGCGGCTGCGATCTGTGAAACTGTCGCCACTTTCGAGGGCTGCTGGTGGGTGGCCAGCGGAGTGAGGCACCACGGGGACTCAGATTCTGACCACGAGCAATGCTCGCGTGCCCTTGCTCTGCGGTTCGTGCCACGTGGCGCTGCGACTCGAGCTGGCGGTCGTCCTTCGGACCCGCAGAAACATCAGCTGAGCTCGATGAGCTAGGGGAACTACAGGAAATAAGTGCAGGAAACGGAGGCCGGTCATGCACTCGCCGATACCTCGTTGCTCTGTCATCGTCTTTGCTGTTGCATGATCCTTATCTGGCCTGCCGGCGCCGCGGCTCGAGCTGGCGGTCGCCCTTCGGGCCCGCGGGAACATCTTCTGAGACAAGTGGACGCCGCCGCCTTACTTGCAGGCAGCGCATTTCGCGGACAGCAGCATGGCAGACCGCAGTGAGATCCTCAGTCGCGTGGTGTTGCCAAGCCTGGTGGAGACGCGCGTGATCGACCTGAAGTCCCAATCGCGCGTGCACTGTACCTGCGTGGCGTTCAGGCACGCGCGTGATGCTGCTCGCTCCGCGTTCAACCAGTACGTCGCCAGTGCAACTTTGGACGATGGACAACCGATTGATGATACGCGACCCCGGCCTTGAGTTTCTTTCCCGCGGGCCGCCCGCAGACCTGGCGGCGCGCCTGCGAGCGTTCAGCTCCCGCGCTGAAATGTGCGGGAAGGAGGCGGAAAAGCTAGCGGGCGAGCTACGCCTCGCTCGTTCCTAGCACTCTAAACAAGTTTTATCATGTGGAACTCTGCGACGACATGGCGCAGGCAACGCTGCGGGTTTAGCTCGCACTTGAAAAACGCGGCAGTCTTCTGTCTCCTCCCGCCACTTTCGTCGTCGTCCTATTCCCCGCCTCACCTTCTCCATGCAAGCTGCTGCTTCCGCGATGGCCTTTCGCCCCCCCCGCCCTCGATTCCATCCCTCTCGTTCCCCTCGTTCCCGTGCCCGTTCTTCTGCGATCCTGGGGCCTCAAGCCTCGTTCTTTCGATCGTCGTCCTGTGAATCGTGCAACGCATGCGCATCCCATGTAGCTTGCGCAGCAACTCGCCGCGTCTACACTGTCGTTGTTCCTGCTAATGTTGGCATACTCCTCCTGCCATTTGATGCACGTGGGTTGGGTACGTCGCAAGGTAATTTGATGATGCTTTGTAATCTTGTCGATGCAGCCGTATGGGCTTCGTCGACGAGGTCATGCGACTCCACAGCCTCGCCGTCGGATCATTGGAACAGCACAGCGACGGGGGTGGAAGGAACGGCGCGTTCAGCGTGAAGGCGGACTGAGTGGGCGCGCGCCGTGTATAAGTCTTTCACCGGGCAGCTGAGGGGCAAGGAGCGAAGGGTGGGGGCGGAGGGGCGGAACAGGATCGGAGGGGAGGGAGTGGAGGAGCGGAGAGGTATTGTGTGAGAAGAAAAGCGCAGGGGAGGGAAAGAATGAGGAGGATGCTGACTAAGACGAGGAGAGATGGGGGTGGGGGGGGGAGGCAATCAGCAAGTCGGGCGAGGAGGACAGGAGAAAAGACGGCAGATCGGAGGAGGAGGCGGAGGAGGAGGAGGAGGAGGAGGAGGAGGAGGAGGAGGCGGAGGAGGAGGAGGAGGAGGAGGAGGAGGAGGAGGAGGAGGAGGAGGAGGAGGAGGAGGAGGAGGAGGAGGAGGAGGAGGAGGAGGAGGAGGAGGAGGAGGAGGAGGAGGCGGAGGAGGAGGAGGAGGAGGAGGCGGAGGAGGAGGAGAGGAGGAGGAGGAGGAGGAGGAGGAGGAGGAGGAGGAGGAGGAGGAGGAGGAGGAGGGAGGAGGAGGAGGAGGAGGAGGAGGAAGGAGGAGGAGGAGGAGGAGGAGGAGGAGGAGGAGGAGGAGGAGTGAGGAGGAGGAGGAGGAGAGGAGAGGAGGAGGAGGAGGAGAGGAGGAGGAGGAGGAGGGAGGAGGAGGAGGAGGAGGAGGGAGGAGGAGGAGGAGGCGGAGGAGGAGAGGAGGAGAGGAGGAGGAGGAGGAGAGAGGAGAGGAGGAGGAGGAGGAGGAGGAGGAGGAGGAGGAGAGGAGGAGGAGGAGGAGGAGGAGGAGGAGGAGGAGGAGGAGAGGAGGAGGAGGAGGAGGAGGAGGAGGAGGGGGAGGAGGAGGAGGAGGAGGAGGAGGAGGAGGAGGAGGAGGAGGAGGAGGAGCCAATCAATGTGTCGAGCGGGGTGGCTGACCAGCCTCGCACATCCGCTTAGGGGGTCCAGCGGCCTGGCTTTTCTTTCGCCCTGAAGGCTCTCTGGCACCGAGCAACGGGCCCTTGGGCGTGATCAAAGCCGATCATGGTGGTGCCGGGGCCGCCAGTGTGTGCCCGGATGGCGGGGATGGCGGGTCGAAATCTCGACCTTCCTGCAGGGCAGGGGTCTCCCCGCGGCATTTTCAAAGCCGGCTGCGCCGCGCCCGAAAGCTGGATCGGAGCTCGTGATCAAAGCCGATCATGGTGGTGCCGGGGCCGCCAGTGTGTGCCCGGATGGCGGGGATGGCGGGTCGAAATCTCGACCTTCCTGCAGGGCAGGGGTCTCCCCGCGGCATTTTCAAAGCCGGCTGCGCCGCGCCCGAAAGCTGGATCGGAGCTCCCGTCGGGCAGCCTCTCTCGGCCACAGCGGAGCCCCCAGTCTCGGCACCACCCGCATACTTATGCATGCTAGGTGTGCGTCCCCTCAGGGGCGACGCGCGCGCTCGGAAGTCTGAAAGAAAATGCTCGGAGGTGGGCGCGTTTTGGTTGTGCCGCCTGGGCACAGCGATACACTATAAGATTTCTGCACTATGTATTCGGCTCGCACGTGCGCCTAAAGGATGGCACATGGTACTCGTACGTCCCACTGCGTCCCATGGTCCGAAGGGGGGGGGATTGAAAGAAAGAGGAGATGGGGACGGGAAATCGGGGGACGTCAACCGACCACCTCGCCGAACCTGGCCGGGGCTGGGCCCTTCTTGGGCCCAGGCCCGGTGTGAAAGCCCCCCTTGCCAGGCCGGGGGGGCGGAGGCACCCACCCTGGTCGGGGCTCACGCTCACGGGGGTCAGCCACACCCTTATGGCTGACCTGGGTTTGGGAGCCACGTGAGGCGTCCAAGAAAGGCCCTCGTCTTCGAGGATCGAAGGAGGTGTCGTCCCTTCCTCGGCGGAAGGCCAGCGGAAGACGCGGGGGACGCCGTGAGACCCGGGCGTCGCTTTATGTCGGGCCTGTCCCCTACAGGTGGATTTTCGACGAAAAATACAACATACCCAACAACTACGCCAAAAAGGTAAAAGAAATACACCAAAAAAGGTCCCCCGACTATTTTTGGACTGCTTCCTGGGGGTCTCTTGGGGGCCTCTTGGGGCTTTCTTGCGGCCTGTTGGGGGCCTCTTTGGGCTCTCTTGGGGGCTTCGTGGGGCTACTTGGGGGCTTGTAGGGGCATTTCGGGGGCGTGTTTGGGCGGGAGGCTCAAAATTTCCGTTCAGGTTGCCCCTGTGGACCTCAATCATGGGGCCGTCTTGGGGCCTCTTGGACCGTCTTGAGGGTTTCTTGGGCCTTCTTGGAGCGCTCTTGGGCCGTCTTTGAGCGGTCTTGAGGGTCTCTCGGGCCGTCTTGGGGTGATCTTGGGGGCCTCTTGGACCGCCTTGAAAGGTGTGAAAGACGAAGAGGCGGATATGTTAAAAATGCACGTTTTCCGAAGGGAATGACACAATTTTTGCTTGTGGGAGCCCTCTTGGGGCGCCGCTTAGGGACCTTTTGGGGCGTCTTGAAGGCCTGTTGGGCCGTCTTGAGGCCATCGTAGGCGCTTGGGGGTGATATTTCGGCGTCTCCCGGCTCTCTTGGTCTCTTCGGGCCCCTCTTGGACCGATTTGGAGCCCTCCTGGGCTCCGAAAAAGAGTTCTTGAGGGTTTCTTGGGCCTTCTTGGAGCGCTCTTGGGCCGTCTTTGAGCGGTCTAGAGGGTCTCTCGGGCCGTCTTGGGGTGATCTTGGGGGCCTCTTGGACCGCCTTGAAAGGTGTGAAAGACGAAGAGGCGGATATGTTAAAAATGCACGTTTTCCGAAGGGAATGACACAATTTTTGCTAGTGGGAGCCCTCTTGGGGCGCCGCTTAGGGACCTCTTAGGGACCTCTTGGGGCGTCTTGAAGGCCTGTTGGGCCGTCTTGAGGCCATCGCAGGCGTTTGGGAGTGATATTTCGGCGTCTCCCGGCTCTCTTGGACCGTCTGGAGGGCTTCTCGGGCCCCTCTTGGACCGATTTGGAGCCCTCCTGGGCTCCGAAAAAGAGTTCTTGAGGGTTTCTTGGGCCTTCTTGGAGCGCTCTTGGGCCGTCTTTGAGCGGTCTTGAGGGTCTCTCGGGCCGTCTTGGGGTGATCTTGGGGGCCTCTTGGACCGCCTTGAAAGGTGTGAAAGACGAAGAGGCGGATATGTAAAAAATGCACGTTTTCCTAAGGGAATGACACGATTTTTGCTTGTGGGAGCCCTCTTGGGGCGCCGCTTAGGGACCTTTTGGGGCGTCTTGAAGGCCTGTTGGGCCGTCTTGAGGCCATCGCAGGCGTTTGGGAGTGATATTTCGGCGTCTCCCGGCTCTCTTGGACCGTCTGGAGGGCTTCTCGGGCCTCTCTTGGACCGTTTGGAGCCCTCCTGGGCTCCGAAAAGGGACCTTGCCGGGACCTTGCCGGGACCTTGCCGGGGTACTTTTCGTCCGGGGAACCCCAGGGCCCGCCCCGCGCGCGCGATCTAGAAATATTGTTGAGCAGTTACCGGAGACCTTAGCACGCCTCTGGCTCGTTGGGCCGGCGAATTTTTTGTTGAAAATCAGCCTGTAGGGGGACAGGCCCGACTTAAAGCGTCGCTCTTCGGTGCACCCCGGCCGCTCTCGCAGAGTTCCTGCCCCGGGGGGCTCCCGCGGGCCGACTCGGCGCGAGAGCCGTGGCAGAGGGGTATCGCGCCGCCGAGAGCCAGCAGGAGAAGGAGGAGGAGGAGGAGGGGATGAGAAAGGGGAGCGGAGAGGAGGGAGAGGAGGAGGAGGGGGAGGAGGAGGAGGAGGAGGAGGAGGAGGAGGAGGAGGAGGAGGAGAGGAGGAGGAGGAGGAGGAGGAAGAAGACGAGGACGAGGACGAGGAGGAGGAGGAGGAGGAGGAGGAGGAGGAGGACGAGGAGGAGGACGAGGAGGAGGAGGAGGGGGAGGAGGAGGACGAAAGGGAGGAGGAGGAAGAGGAGGAAGACCAGTGTAAACCCAATAGCCATCCTCCAAGCTCCCCCTTTATGGACCCCTACAACGGTTCATTTCCACTGAGGGAACTGCCTCGTTGGAAGGCACCCGTTTGAAGACCCTGAAGCGTGCCAAAACATTGTTTTCGGGATTCCAACGCCACGGATCAACCTGACTGTTGCGTATTGACGATCATGAATCGTGCCAGGACGCCATTCCTGGGGCTAGAACGGCGAATCGACGTAACTGCTGCACCCTCAGAATCCTGAATCTTTCCCAAACGCTATTTCTCGTACGTTGATCACGAGAGCCCGTGAAACTCTTGCAATTCTTAGACACGAGTGTGCGAGGCGCAAAGGCGAGAGCCGCATTTTGAAAAGGAATTGCCCTCAATCCGTGAAGCTCTTGCAAAGTTAAAAAACGAATGCGCGCGGTGTTGAGGCGAAAACCACATTTTGAAAACGGCCCGCCCTCAATCCGTGAAGCTCGGGCAAATATTCAAAACGAGTGTGCGCGGTGCGGAGGCGAGAGCCACGTTTTGAAAACGACCACCTGTGAAACTGTGGCCAATGTTTAAGCTTCAGGGTCAAACATGGTGAGGAAGTCACGGGCGAAACGCGCAGCCCGCCCTAAAAGCTGGCCTTGGGGTGCGACAGGGCGAAGATATTCATGATGAAGAGGAAAGGGGGAGGAGGAGGAGGAGGAGGAGGAGGAGGAGGAGGAGGAGGAGGAGGACGACGACCATTTTTGCGAGCTCCCGAGGTGCTTCTCCTCCTCTTCTCCTCCTCGTCCTCGCCCGCCTCGCCCCTTCCCGTTGCTCCTCGTCCTCCTCCTCGTCCCTCCTCCCTCCTCCCTCCTCTTCGTGGTCCCCTGCTGCTGCTGCTGCTCCTTCTCCTGCGTCATTCCCCTCGTCCCTTATTTTGCTCCTGCTCCCGCGACTGCGGCCGAAGGCTGTGTCACGCAGCTCTCCTCCTCCTCCGCCTCCTGTGCCTCAGGCCCTGTTTCTCGTCGTCGTCGTTGTCGTCATCGTCGTCGTCCTGCCTCCTCCTTCTCGTCCTCGTCCTCGTCCTCCTCGCCCCTCTCCGTTGCTTCTCCTCTTCCTCCTCCTCGTCCATCCTCCTTTCCCCCTACTTCCTCCTTGTGGCTCCCTGCTGTTACTCCTCCTCGTTCTCAACCCTCTCGCCCCTTCTTGTGCCCCTCCTCCCGCGACTGTGGCCGAAGGCCGTGTCGCGCAGCACTTCTCCTCCTCCTCATCCTCCTGTGGCGCCAATCCCGATCGTGGCTATCCCTGATACTCGAAGAACGCGACACAACCATAAGCTTTCGGACCCCTGCGCGGATTGCTCGGATCAGTGCTGGGGCCCCCGTCGATGCCTCTTTCGCGCGGGAGTCCAGTGCCGATCTAAGAAATTTGCGCGGACCTTCGACACGTCATGTTTACGTGCTTGTTTTGGATCTCGAGGTGCACATACATGACAGTAGCAGACCTTGAACAGCTTCACACGGTTGCACGGATGGGGGGCGCGATGAAGGGCCACGATGTTGGCCATGTTGGGGGGCCGCGATGGGAATCCATCGGCCACCGATTTCGGGGGCTTGGTCTCGCTGATCGGGCGTTCAGATACAACATAGGCGTATATAACATACCTAGATCCATGTTCATATGCACGCGCACATGCATATACATATGTGCGTACCGATGCACACATTCATTTACTTAGATATGCACATACATGTACAGCACACACATATACATGCACGTACACATATACATCTGCATGCATGCATGTATGTATGCACGTATGTGTATGCGCAGCCATTCAGTTTTGTATGTGGTCTTGCATACACGCGTACATTTACGTGTGTGCGCACATATGCATGCCTGGATATGTGTACACGTATACGTACGGGTACATTCACGTTTATATGTGTATGCATTTGTATTTGTATGTATATGTATGTATGTGTACATGTACATGCATAGATGCACATGCATAGGTATCTTACTATGTATATGTATATGAAAATGCATATTACGCTTGCGTGTACAGGTGTATGTATATGGGTATGTCTATTCAGTGATAGGTAGGTGTGTATGTGTGTGTGTGTACATGTAGACGTTTATGTATGGGTATATGTATGGTTAAGTGCACCTGCAATGGCTACATACATCTAGGCGTGCACATATGCATAGGTATACGTATACGCATACCTTTGTGTGCATGCATGCGGGCATGCCGTTGTACATATAAATATACATGTGTATGTACATGCATATGTATGTCTATATGTAGTTGTATTTCTACCTGCACATGTCTATGTTTTTGTAACTGCACGTGTAGTTGCATGCGTAGGTGTACGTGAATGCGTATGTCCAGTTATGTGTACACGCATGTATACATACGCATCTATACATGTAGCTATGTGTATGTATATGGATATGAATATGAGTGTGCATATGGTTATGCATATGTGTATCCCTAGTCTTACTGGCATGTATATGTATATGTATCCGCGTACGCATGTGTATATGAGTGGACATGCATACGTACATGCATCAACCCACGTATATGTATATGCACCTGTATATGTATATGCAGATGTACATATTGAGTGTTTGTGTATGCATATGTTTACGTATGTAAATGCATATGCATACGTACGTGTCTATACATGTGTACACATTTACATGTAATCTATACACATATATATATGTATGCAAAGGTCGGTATATATACTGATGTATATATATATGTATACACATATGTGTTCGCGGATGCGTACATGCATATGTATATGCACATATACATTCATAGGTATGTACACATATATATGTATATGTTTATATACAGGTATATGCATATGTATGTGTAGTTCAATTTATTAGACGTGCGTGTATACGTGTATGTGTACGCCCCTGTACATATATATATATGTGTGTATATGTATATGTATATGGATTTGTGTACGGGTAGGAACATGTGCATGCATATGTATATGTACGCGTATAGGTATAGACATATGTGTATGCATATGGGTATGTTTATGTATATGTTGATGTATATGTACATGTGCATGCATATACATGTGAACATGTTCAGGTTTATGTATAGGTGTATGTAAATCTACTTGTATGTAGCTGTATTTTCACTTCTACATACACACAGACTTGCGCCCCTCCAGCACCCATTACCTTCCCATCGGCGATTCGCGCTGTTCGCGTCTACTTTACTCTCTTTCTCACTGCCCCTGCTCCTTCTCATGCTGATACTCCTACCTTTCCATACTTCCCATCGTTCTCCTCAGCGCATTCTGGTCCGCTCGCACCCCTGCTCTCCCTCATCCTATCACCCCTGATGCCCATCTCCGCTGCCGTCCTCCATTTCTTGATGGATCCCATTCCTTTTCCGCGGCATCAAACATACAATGGAATTCCTCGAATGCCAAGCATCCCAGTTAATTCACGGGGTTCGCGACGGGCCCACTTCCTGTGATGTCATCGGGATGCTTGGGGCTTCTGGGGCGCTAATCACCGAAGCGGCATGATTTCATTGGGACGCTTGGGGTTCATGTGATCCCCCCCCTTCTCCGACAGCATTTCACCCTGGAACCCCCAGGCAGGGTCCCGAACGCCAAACATCCCAGTCAATTCATGGGCTCGCGACGTCAGGGAAGTCCGACCCCTGGGATTTCCATTGGGATGCTTCGGATTTCTGTGGTGCGAGTCACAGAAACCCTGTGATTTCAATTGGATGACTGGGGTTCCTAGGATTTCCTGTGGCTTTATATCTTGGAAGCTGCAATGCACTTTTTGGGGCAGGCTGGGAGGGGAAGTGTTAGGACACCCAAGCATCCCAGTGAACTCGTATGGTTTCTGGGATTCGCATCCGAGGTATCCCAAGCACCCCAGTCAAACCACAGGTTTTAGGCTTCCCTGGCGTCGCGGACTATGTGGTTTGGTTGGTGCGCTTGATATCGATTCGCCGGAGTGACTGCTGGTGCGGGCACAGATGGGTCCCCAGACGGCTGAAAACGAAGCAGGAGCAGCGGCTTGCGCGCCCAGGTTTGGTCCCCCCGCGGCCCCAACAAAGCCGCGCACCAAAGGTCACTCTTACCCAGGGTCACTCTTGCGTGTAGCCGATGATATTCGGAGCCCTGAGGGGTTCCAGGGCAGTTTTTTTTTCTGCAGGAGGTGGGGCCATTTCGGGAATCCAGCGCATCCCAGTGACATCATATGGTTTGTGGGATCCGCACCCCAGAAATCCGCAGCATCCCCGTGACATCAACAGGTTTCGGCTTCCCTGACGTCGTGGACCCTGTGAATTGACGGGGATGCTTGGCATTCGGAGCCTTGGGATCTCCAGGGCAGATTTCCGTCGATGGGGTCGAGCGCTAGGAATCCCAGCATCCCAGTGGAATCATGTGGTTCTTGGGATTAGTACCCCAGGCATCTCAAGCACCCCGCCGAAATCACAGGATTCGGTTGCTCCTCGTGTCTGCGGGATGGCTCACAAGCTTTGGGCTTCCCCTGCGGGGGAACGCGCCGCTTGCATCTTCTACAATGCGCTGCCGTTGGGTGTTGGCCAGCCCACCAGGGCGCGCTCGCCAGTGGCCGAAACAAAAGCGCCAGCAGATGTCAGGGGACTCTGTAGGCGAGGACGGGGAAGGACAGGAGGGAGGAGGACAACACGAACGACACCAGGAGTAAGAGATGGATAATGAAAGGGGACGGGCCCGACAACGTAGTCAACATAAAGAAGGTGGTGAATTGGTGCTGGGGAGGGGGGGGGTGGGGCTGTCCATATATATATATATAGACATACATACAAATGTCTGTGCACAGTGATCGTTTTCCTTTTCCTTGTTTTGCAAATCGGCGCGGGCTCTCGCCCCCCCTTCCGCCCCCCTTGGAGTAGATCTTGGCTGTTTTTGGCGCCTGTGTCGAGCAGGCGGGGCCTCCCCCTCAGGACGCACTGTTGCAAACAATCGCATTCAGCAGACATCTGGAGCCAGACCCCCCCCCCTCCCTGTCCCCATCCGCCCAATGTCGGAATCCCGAGTAAGAAATCGCTCACATATGCATCCACACATGTTTCAGGTTTTTATATACACATACCTATACGACCACCCTTCGGGTGATAAGGAGGTTCGGGGGGGGGGAACCAACGTCTGACTCGATCGGTCTCACTATTGATCTCACTATCGATCTCACTATCGGCACCGCTTGATCGATCTCACTCGATCGATCTCACAATCGATCTCACTCGATCTATTTCATTCGATCGATCTCACAATCGATCTGACCATCGATCTCACAATCGATCTTACTATCGATCTCGCTATCGATCTCACAAACGGTGTCACATTCGGTCTCACTATCGATCTCACTATCGATATCACAATCGATCTCACAATCAACGTCATCATTATCATCAACATCATCGTCATCGACGTAATCAACATCATCATCATCCTTTCATCATCATCGGGACACCATCACCATCATCACCTCACCACCATGATCATCAACATCATAATCATCACCATCATCATCACCATCGTGACACCATCATCGTCAATGTCATCATCAGCATTATCATCGGGACACCATCATCATCACCATCGGAACATCATCATCATCATCACCATCTCATCATCATCATCATCGTCATGAACAACATCATCAACATCATCACCATCGGGGCACCATCATCATCATCATCATCAACATCATCATCAAGATCGTCATCATCGGGACACCATCATCATCGTCACCATCATCATCATCATCACCATCATCATCATCATCATCATCATCATCATCATCATCATCATCGGGACCATCATCATCACCATCATCAACATCAGCATCATCATCGTCATCGGGCCACCATCATCAAAATCATCATCACCTCATCATCATCCTCATCATCAACATCATCTTCATAATCATCGGGACACCATCATCAACATCATCATCAACACCATCATCGGGACACCATCATCATCACCATCATCATTATTATCATCATCATCAACCTAATCATCACCATCATCATCGGGACACCATCATCATCATCATCATCATCATCATCATCATCATCATCATCATCATCATCATCATCATCATCTCATCATCTCATCTCATCATCAACATCATTATGATCATCATCACCATCATCATCATCATCATCATCATCATCGGGACACCATCATCATCATCAGCAACATCATCAACATCATCATCAACATCATCATCGGGACACCATCATCGTCACCATCACCAACATCATCATCAACATCATCAACATCATCATCATCATAATCATCGGGACACCATCATCATCACCACCATCACCATCATCATCATCATCATCATCATCATCAACATCATCGACATCATCTTCATCATCATCATCATCATCATCATCATCATCATCATCATCATCATCATCATCATCATCATCATCATTATCATTATCATCATCATCATCATCATCATCATCATCATCATCATCATCATCATCATCATCGGGATACCGACGGGACACCGGCGGGACACCGGCGGGACACCGCTGGCTACCAGCCCCCGGAAAGGAATCATTTGGTCCGGCCGCGCCTCAGCTGGAGGCGGGACACCGGCGGGACACCGCGGGCCACCGGCCCCCGGAAAGGAATCATTTGGTCCGGCCGCGCCTCAGCCGGAGGAGACTTTCTTCTCGCCCGCCCACGCAGCTTCGCCTCGCCCACACGCACGCCACGCGCGAACACGAAACCGAAACCGATTTCCCTGTAGGGGGGCTCTCCGTTCCAAATCGATCTCACCCCCTCACATCCGACATATGTATATCTGTTTTGCGTATTGTCAAGTAAGTGTATGTATGTCTGTCTGTCTGTCTGTATGTATGTATGTCTGTACGTCTGTATCTATCTATGCATATGCATATACATATGACTTTCTTTGAAGATAATTGTGCCTCATCTCTCACTTGAGCTCGACCGCAACTGCGTGTGCTCAAGTTCTTTCGGCAGGAGCCCCGTCCGCGCCCCTGCATGGCCGCGGCCGTGGAGCTGGTGGGGCTCGGCGTGCGGCTGGCCGAGGTCTGGCTGCTGCGCGGGCCGGCCTGCCCCGCGTGCCCGGCCTGCCCGACCCAGAGCTGCACGCTCACGTGCAGCGGGCCGGCCACCTCCTACACCGAGCCCGCCGAGGCGCCCGCGCACGCCGCCGCGCCGGGCTGGCTGGCGGTGTGGCTGGCCGCCGCGGCCGGGGCCGTGGGTGCTTGGGCCATCGGGCGCCTGCGGCTCTTCGCCAGGCCGCCCGCCGCCCGCGCCGAGCCGTCGGCCCCGCCGGCGCTGCTGCCGGCGCTCGCGGCCCCAGCGGCTCCCGCCCCTGGGACGGCCTGCCAGGCTCCTGCACCAGGGCCCGTGACGCCGAGTCAGCGGCGAGCCCGCTCGCTGGAGCAGGATGGATCGTAGAGTCCCAGATGTCCCGGAGGCGCAGGTCCTCATCGACTTCATGGACGACGAGAACGGGCTGCGGTGGCACGCGCGGCTACTCATCATCCAGACGCCCACGCCAGGGGTCTGGATCGGCAGCACTCCCGACTTCTCGGTCCAGCGGATCGACCTGAATGTGCATCGTGTGATCGCCCTCGCCCGGGGGCAGCCGTACCCCCCGGCGCAGTGGGCGGAGTCGTACGTCTTCGACAACCCCATTCCCGACGCCGACCTGACGCGCGTCAGGCAGCAGGCGGCCGCCCTGGCCGCCGTGCTGGGCCAGGCGCCTCCAGCGGGCCCAGCGGCCCCGGGCGGCGCGGGGGTGTGGCGAGTGGCCGACCCCGCCGCTCGCAGCTTCGGCGACGAGGTGCCGGCCCAGATCCTCTCGGACCGCGCCACCTTCATGACGCCCGAGGCGGCGGCCGACGAGGAGTACCTGAGCGGGCTCGTGCTGATCGACAACTGCTGGACCTTCTGCCAGCTCGTGGCCGACGACGACCGTGCTGCCTGGGAGCGGGCGCTGGTTTCTGGCAATCGACGGGACGATCGCGTGACAGGCGACGCCCGCGAGCCCGTCTCAGGCCGTCGCTTCATCTCTTTCGCCGACTCTTTCGGGCTGCAGCACGCGGCGGCCGAGCCGCCCTTCCCCTTGAGCGGCAGCCGGGTCACTCACGAGTTCGTGAAGACGCTCCGCGCCACAGGCATGGAGTGGATGTCGCACCACCTGGACTTCATCCACAAGTCGGGCATCTCGCCCAACAGCAACATCACGCGTGCACATCGTAGGCTCACAGAGGCGTTGCACGCCTTCCAGCAGCAGGACATGTTGAACCTGCCCAGCCTCTCAGGGGTCGAGATCCTGGTGCGCTACCTCGTGCAGATCGAGATGGCGGTGGCCCGCAACCCTCGGAGCCCCGACTTCCAGGACCTGGACGCGGTGGTGGCCTCGACAGTCAATGAGTATGGCGGCCTCGTCCTTCCCGAGTACTCGAAGTACATCGCTCAGATCCAGAAGGACGAGGCCTTCACTTTGAAGCAGCAGCGGCAGTGGCGCGAGGAGCAGTCCACGCGCTCCCGCGGCCGTGGCTCTGGCGACGACGCAGGCGGCGGCGCTGGCGGCGAGGACGGCGGCGCTGGGCGCTTCCGGGGCCGCGGGCGCGGCCGTGCAGGTGGTGGCGGACGCGGCGGTCGGGGTGACGCCCCGGCCGCCGCGCAGGGATGACTCCTGTCGCGCGGGCTGCGGGGAGACGGCGCTCGCCCCGGCGCCGTTCGGCCAACGACACCTCCGCAGTCCGCTTCGCAGGCGGGCGCACGAGGGGGCCTGATGCCGAAGGGGCTCCTCGTTTTTTGACAGGTCGCGCTCACGGCGACCCCTTTCCTCTGCCGCTCCTGGGCAGATCGACGCCGAGGGAGGTGCTGCCCCTGAGCCTCTCCTCCGGCGTACGGCGGCGGTGCAACCAGGCGATCATGGCTCTGAACGACCTGGACGCCCCGCTGGCGGCTGCGCGGCGACTCGCCTCGGTCCTCCCGGCGAACGCCGCCCAAGCATCTGTACTGCAGCGTGTCCATCAGCGAGTGGCCGCCTTCGGCGACCCCATCGGCGTGGACGGTGATGACGCGCTCTGTTCTCTCCTGAAGTCCAAGGACGTCTACAGCGGCCGGCCGACCCCAGTTCGGCCTTATGAGCCGCGCCTCCTCAAGGTTCTCGACAGCGGCATCTCGCCGCAGCCGATCCGCTCGCTGGTGCCGCCCTGGCTGCTACCGCTGATCGACGAGCCGGAGAAGCACATCTTTCGGTCGCAGGCGGTCCTCGACAGCATGGTGGAGGCCGGCGAGCTCCCCCCCATCTACCCCTACTGGGATGCGAACCTGCGGCGGGACCCGGTCCTGCGGCTGGGCCTCTTCAAGCAGCTCATGCGCATTGGCCTCGTCGGTGTGCGCGCGCGCTGCCGTGCTCGCGCCAGCATCTTCTTCGTTGGCAAGAAGGACGGCTCGCTGCGCATGGTGATTGACGGCCGCGAGCCTTCGGCTCTGCATCGCCGCCCGCCTCGGACCGAGCTCGGTTCGGCGGCGGCCCTCAGCGGCCTCTGCCTCGACGCGGACTTGCTGGGCAGCGACGGGCAGGGCTACCACGGGGCCAGCGCTGACCTGCGCCAGGGCTTCTACCAGATGCAGTGGCTCGAGATTGGCAGCTGGTTCTGTTTCGACTACCCCATGCCCATCCGCAACTTCGACACGGATCAGGTGTACGACGAGGTGCACCGCCGCTTCGTGCAGGTCGATCCCGACACCGTGGTCTACCCGTGCTTCCAGGGCCTCGCCATGGGCTGGAGCTGGTCGCTCTTCATCTGCAACGGCATCACCGAGGACGTCACTCGCGTCGGCATCAGTCGGGCGCTGTGCATCGCGCCCGAGGAGGTCAGGATGGTCTCCGAGCGCTCCCCCTGCGCGCGCCTCGGCGCGGGCGAGCTCGCTGGGGCCTCCTACGTCGACAACGCCAATGTCGTCGGGTCGCCGCGCCGCCTGGTCGACGCGGCGCTGGAGGCTATCCTGCTCGAGTTCGAGCGCCGCGGCCTGGCCTACCACGAGGTGTGCTACGCCACGCGGGACTTCGTCTGCTGCGGGGTTCGGTTCGACTTCAGCGACGGCCGCGCGGTGCCGCAGCGCGAGCGGGCCTGGCGGCTGCATCGGGCGGTCACCGCCCTGATCGACCGCCGCGGCTGCACGCCTGCGGCCATGGAGGTTGTGCTGGGGCACGTCGTGCACCACTTCATGCTCATGAGGCCGGCCCTCGCTGTCCTGAGCTCCTTGTACCGTGTCGTGTATGCGCCGGGCGACTACTGCCACTTCGACGCCGAGCAGCTGCGCGAGCTGGGGCTTGTCAAGGCCCTCATCCCGCTCGCTGGTGTCGACCTCGGCGCACCATGGCACCCGTGGGCCTACTGCTCTGACGCTAGCCTGTGGGGCTACGCCCTGGCCACTTCACGCTTCGACGAGAGCGAGCTCAGGGACATCGGCGCCTACCGCGAGCGCTGGCGCTTCGTCGCCATCGACCGCCACGCCGATGACCCGGGCGATCCGCCGGGTACTGAGGTTGCCACGCAAGCCGGCTTTACTGCCGGCAGCGACGACGCCGCTGTGTTTGCCGGGCTGGATTTGCCGCCCCGTGCGGGTCGGTCGTCACCGCGCCTGGCAGCACGGCGGAGCCGAGCGGCTCGGGTCGACGTGGAGGCGCCGGCCTCCGCCGCCTGCAGGGGCGGCATCCCGGCGCTGCCCGACGCCGCCCTCGCAGCTCACAGGTGGCAGCTGGTGGTCCGCGGCGCCTTTCTCTTCTCGGCCCCGATCCACATCCTCGAGGGCCGGACGACGCTGCTGGGCCTCAGGCGGGCCACCCGCTCCGTGGCGGCTCACGGCTGCCGCGTGCTGTCCATCGGCGACAACCTCTCGTCCATGATGGCCTTCGAGAAGGGCCGCTGTGCCAACCCGGTGCTCCGCCAGCTGGCCTGCCAGGCTGCCGCGCGGCAGATCGCCACTGGCATCCAGCACTACCATCGGTACTCGGAGAGCAGCCGCAACCCGACCGACCACGACTCCCGGGCGGCCGACCGCTTCGAGCTCGAGCCGGGCCAGACGCAGCGCGGGGCGCCGCGCGACCTGGCCCCGGCGCCCCCCCCAGCGCCGGCCGCCTCGCCGGCCGGCGGCGCGGGCCCGCACCGCCTGGGCGCCCGGCCGCGAGAGCGGCGCCGGGCCCGCCACGTGCTCGAGCTCTACGCCGGCTGCGCCCGCCTCACGGCCGCCTGTCTCGACGCGGGGCTGCAGTCGTGGGTCCCAGTCGACATCTCGCGGGGGCCCTGGCACGACCTGTCCGACAAGCGCATCATCAGCGTGATCCGCTCCCTGATCGTGCGCCGGGACGTGTGGTACGTCCACTTCGGCACGCCGTGCACCCCCTTCAGCCTGGCCACCCCGGCGCGCAGCCGGGCCAAGCATTTTGCCTCTGGTAGTGCTTCGGTTTCGTTCACCATAGACATGCTTCGCCTGTGTGAGCGATTTGGCGTGCGCTGGTCCGTCGAGAATCCCTCTTCTTCACGTCTCTGGCATTCTCCCGAGGTCACATCTTTCTTGGATCGTCACTGTCACTACTTCGTTCATATGCATTATTGCCACTACAACTGCCGCTACCTGAAGCCCACAACCCTTGTCACCAACCTGAAGCCGCTTCAGGCCCTCGAGGCCAGCTGCTCCCGTGATCACGTTCACGAGGTCCTTGCAGGCAAGGTTCGTCTGGGTCCCAAGAGTGCCTCCGTCTGGAAGACCAGCCTAGCCGGGCGCTATCCGGAGGCGTTGGCTCGGAAGTGGGCAGGCATCCTCCGCGAATGCGCTCCCGCGGCAGGCCGTCTCGATGGTGCTCGCCCTGAATGCCGAGGGGAGGCTCAGCTGGCAGCCGCCGCCGAGTGCGACGACTGGACGCGCACGCCAGACCCCGTCTGCCCCGCCGCGGGCCACCAGGAGTGGTCGCCCGACCAGCTGGGCTGGGGCAGCTGCGCGGCGCAGGCGAGAGCGGCCGAGCGGGATCGCCGCCGCCGCTTTGCCCCAGCGCCCCGGCACGGAGTCGCGGCACCCCCTGGGCCGCGAGGCCCCGCGCCGCCGCTCGCGCCTGGCTGTGGGCTCGCAGCGGGCCGCCAACAACGACGTGGCCCGCGAGGACTTCCTGGCTCGGCGCCGCGTGAAGCCCCTGACCCAGCAGCACTACGCCCGGGCTGCGGCCGAGGTCCGGCGCTTCGCGATTCAGCATCGGTACCCGCTGGCCACGCCAGCTCAGAGAGACAAGCTGATGGTGGACTACCTGCAGAGCATCTTCCTGGCGGGGGACGGGATCTTCGCCGCGCGGACCGCCCTCTACGGCTACGCGTTCGAGGAGCGGGTCAACCTCAGGGACGTCACGGAGTTCCCCCAGGCCCGCCTCACGCTGAAGGGCTTCGCGAAGGCGTCGCCCGGCGAGCAGAGGGACCCCTGCCCCTGGGAGGCGGCGCTGCTGATCATCGATCAGTGCCTCACCTCCCACTGCCCGCGCCAGCAGCTCGTGGGGGCCGGCGTCGCCGTGGCCTTCGACGGCTACCTGCGCCTCTCGGAGCTGCTCCACCTGAAGGCCTGCGACGTGACCTGCCTCCGCCACTCCGCGACGTCGGCCTACCCCCAGGTCTCGATCACCTTGATGCCGGCCGCCCCGGCGGACTGCCCTCCGTCTGTGACGACGAAGGCCGGCGAGTACGACGACACGGTTACCTTCGGCGGCATCGGCAGCGCCGGCATCTCGCGGCGCTGGGTGGCCAAGCTCCTGCGGGACCTCAAGGCCACCACGCCGCCGACCAGACCGCTCTTCCCGTTCAGCCACCGTGAGTTCGAGGTCGCCTTCCGTGAGGCGGCTGACGCTGCCGGCTTGCAGCGCCTCCGTCTCTGCCCGCGCTCCCTTCGGCACGGCGGGGCCTCGACGGATTTTGCGCTGAAGCATCGCTCCCTGGCGGAGGTGCAGCGTCGGGGCCGCTGGAAGTGCGCCGCCAGCGTGCGACGCTATGAGAAGGCCGGCCGCCTCACACGCCAGCTCGCCAAGTTGTCCCGAGGCCAGCTGTCAGATGCCGCTCGTGTCGGCAGGAGGCTGGCCGCCAAATCTTCTTTCGTCTTCGGCGGCCGCTCAGAGAGGTGAGCTGTCCTGCTCACCAGCTCCCGGTATGGGCGGATATGGGCTTTGTTTCAGCATCGCTTGTGTGCACGTGCAATGTTCTGCGTTTCATAGCGATTGCCTCTTGGATGATGGCCGCCTTCGGCGGCACGATGCAGGCTGTGGAAAACACGTTTTCTCTGCACTCGGCTTCGCCGTGCACCGCCGTCTTCTCTGGTCGAGCGGGGTTAGGCTTTCAGCATAATGACTTTCTTTGAAGATAATTGTGCCTCATCTCTCACTTGAGCTCGACCGCAACTGCGTGTGCTCAAGTTCTTTCGGCACCGTCCGCCATCGCCCTCCACCACCTGGGCTTTGTTTCAGCATCGCTTGTGTGCACGTGCAATGTTCTGTGTTTCATAGCGATTGCCTCTTGGATGATGGCCGCCTTCGGCGGCACGATGCAGGCTGTGGAAAACACGTTTTCTCTGCACTCGGCTTCGCCGTGCACCGCCGTCTTCTCTGGTCGAGCGGGGTTAGGCTTTCAGCATAATATATATATTTGTATATATATATATATGTATGTATGTATGTATGTATGTATGTATGTATGTATGTATGTATGTATGTATGTATGTATGTGTGTGTATGTGTCAGTGTGTTAGCCAGCGTGGACCCCAAACGAGTGACTTCTTGCAGTCTATGCTGTGCAATCAATGTGGTGCAACCCAGGTGGTGCAATCAATCTGGTGCACGGCTGTGCAAACGCAAGACAAACCAATGCACACCAGTGCAACGCGAATCAAATGCAATGCAATGCAAAGCAATGCAGCACAATGTGACGCAAGGCACAGCAATACAACGTAATGCGAAACAGTGCGAATCAACCACACGCAATGTCAAGCAATGCAACATAACTGCAATGCAACGCAATGCAACGCAACGCAACGCACTGCGACGCAATGCGAATCAATGCACATCAATGCGCAGCAATGCAAACACATCCAACGTAGTGCAACTCAATGCAACGCAATGTACAGCGACGCGCAGCAATGCAGCGCAATGCACAACAATGCAAGGCAATGCGAAGCAATGCGAAGCAATCAAACGCAATATCAAGCAATGCAATGCAACGCAATGCAACGCAATGCACATCAATACAACGCAATGCAGCGTAATGCGCAACAATGCCAAGCAATGCAGCGCAATGCGACGCAATGGGCAGCAATGGAAGGCAACGCAACGCAACGTGAAGCAATGCAACACAATACAATGCGACGCAAAACGATGCACAAACAGTGCAGGGCATCACGCACAGCAGCGCAGTGCAGTGCGGTTGCAGTGCGATGCGATTGCAGTTCGGTGCGAGGCGAGTGCACTGCGCTGCGATGCAAGGAGTGCAGCGGAATGCGACTGCAGCGCCGTGCAGCGCCCTGTGGCTGCCCTGCCGCGCGGGGGGATGTGCATCGGCGACGGGCGGCGACGGGCGGGGACGGGGCACCGCCGGGGGGCCGCACGCACAGGGGAGCGGCGACGGCCGGGAAAGGGGCCGCGGGCGCGCCACACCCGGGCCCGGCTCCCTGGAACGGGCTCGGGAGCCTCGAGACGGGGGTCGATGCAAACGGGGGTCAGCCAGGGCGCCAGATCCTGCAGGATCCTGCGAAGGCCCCCTCTGGCTGACCCGGGTTGGCGAGCCGCTCGTGGCCGCGAGGCGGCCGCACGTATTGGCTGACCCGGGTTTGCGAAGACCTGCGTTGCATTTTTTTTTTTGCATTGCAGTTTTTGGTTTCCTGCTGACCCGGGTCTGGATTGACCCGGGTCAGAACCCTGACGGGCGTATCAGGGCTGGACCTAAACGGTGTTTCAGCGATTTCGTGGGCCGCTTTCGTTTCGACTGCGTTTGGCGGTGGAGGTGGTGAAGACAAGCAAGGGATAACGAAAGCGGAACGAAACGGAAAACACCGTTTAGGTTTAGCCCTGGGGCGTATGATGACACCTGAGCGCGAGCATTGTTTGGGACATCCGCAGGCTGCGATCGTTTTCTGAACCCCCTCCCCCCCCCCCCCTCCTGGAGCAGGTCTTCGCTGGTTTTGGCGCCTGTTTCGAGCAGGTGGAGCCTCCCCCACAGGGCGCACTGCTGCAAACAGTCGCACTGAGCAGAGGTCCACAGCCAGACCGCCCAATGTCGAAACGCCGAGTAAGAAAACGCTCGCGTTGCAGATACAGAGCTCCCTTACAGACATACCGTTTGCGGAAAACTGTCGATGGTCCGCGCGGAGTTCCGGAAGATTATGATGATGCCGTTTCTCTTCTTGTGGATATGCCATCCGCACCATGGTGCCCGTCTAGCTGCGGCAACTGTACCCTCGGACGCTGCTGAGAGTACGTTTCCGACGTGGTATGAGCAGGGGAGGGTTACCATGCACAAGTACACTTCCTGACGAGAGGAGGTAGGGGAAAGGGGTGGGACGGAGTGGCTAGGTCACTCGGTACGGCTTCTTGCCCCGTTGGAGGTGTAGACTTTTTTGGGTAGCGTGGTGCTCGAAACCCTTGCCTAACATGTACGAGGCGACGTAAATGGCTTTTGTGGCTGGTAGGGGCCTCCAGTACCATGCCTTCGGAGTCATGTCGTAGGATACGTGCTGTAGGATAATGTAGGTCGTCTGTAGTCTCTCGCCAACAAGCTCTTTAGCACTCTGCGCCACTGGTGGCGTGTACGGTGGCGTAGGAAGCAACGATAGCTGATGTGGTGACAGTCTCTTCGCAGATCTCAGACGTAGAAGGAGAACGCGGCATAGACAAGCATTCGGAGGTCCTCGCGGATTTCTTGGATCGGCGCTGGATCCCCCTGACGGTTCCTCTGGCCCCGCCCCAGGCGCGCCAGGGAGGGGGGGGGCCAGGGCCGATCCAAGAAAGCCGCGCGGACTTCTGATATGTGTATGCTTTCTGATCCCTTGAGAGAGCGATGGGTGTTCGATGGGTGTTCGGCTGCAGCTGCGGGTGCACTGCCTCATCCTTGCGGCTGTCGACAGCTGTGGTAGGTCCGCCCACGACCCCTGCCGCCCAGGAGCCTCGTTCTCGCCGTCGCCGTCGCCGTCGCCGTCGCCGTCGCTGTCGCCGTCGCCGTCGTCGTCGTCGTCGTCGGTCGTCGTCGTCGTCGGCGGCGGCGGCGGCGGCGGCGGCGCTGCGTCGTCGTCGTCGTTGTCGTCGTCGTCGTCGTCGCTGCCCTGGTCGCTCGGGTGCTGGACATATGTGCTGCCCTGGTCCCCTCTGGGTTGTGCGCCCCTGGCTGCCGCGCTCCCGGCTCAGTAGAGGAGGGGACACTTGCAACGCTATTTTGGTGGGGTACCATCAAGGGGGTGATGGACCTTCCAATTGAGCTTGCCCATCCCCCCCCTCCTCCCCCCTCCCTCCCCCCCTCCTCCTCCTCCTCCTCCTCCTCCAACTACCCTTCCAACTACCCCTCCACCCGTTCCAACAGCAGGAGCCCCACCCCCCCCAAGCGGATCCAAGGCTAGGGGGGGGGGGCGATTCTGGTCCCATCCAGAGTGCCTTTCCCTCGTCGTCACGGCTGGATTCGCCTCATGACTTGACGCCTCCAGCGCCAGGAAGAGCTGGGAAAGTCAGCTACACGAAGTAGTTCGCTACCCCCCCCTGTGCTACCCCCCTCTCCCGTCCGCCCGACCCGAACTATTCTAATCCGTGCCTCCCTGCACCTTCCGCTCCCCCATCCTTCCTCTCTCGCCCCCCCTCTCCCTCCCTTCCTTCCTTCCCCCCCCCTCCCTCCCTCCCTCCTCTCCCCACCTCCCTCCCTCCCTCCCTCCCTCCCCTCCGTAGCCAGTTTGGCTCAAGCCATTTTGGCTCAAGGTGTTTGGAACTGCTCCAGGAGCAGCGCACCTCGCGCGGGGCTGGCTGCCATGGGCGCCGGCCGCCTCGCCTCGCCTTTCTCAGGCGAGTGGAGGGCTAGCCGCGCGCGACGAGGCTTCTCCGGCCGGCGCTGCTGCAGCCAGCCGAGGCCAGACCTCCGTGCCCCTGCGCGGAGATTCGGCTACGCGGCCCGCGTCGGCCGCCGCCCGCGCATGCAGGACGTCGCAGCGCTGGTCGCCGCGCTGGTTCGCCGTCCCGTTCTGCTTTCACCTGCTGTGCGGCAGCATGACGTGCCGCCACCGGACCACTAACGTGTGCTACTTCGTGACCGTGATGCCGGTCCTGTATATGCAGATGGTGATGCTGCGGGTGCCAAGGTGGCCGAGGCCGCATGGTGCTGGCTGCCCGGAACGCTGCCGCCCCCGGCGCCCAGCGCGCCGATCTGGTGGCCCTCGCCGCCGCCGCCGCGGCTGACGACGTTGAGTGCCGCCGATCTGCCGTTGGTCGGGCCGCCGCCGGCACGCGCCCCACCGTTCTTTGTGGAGCGCAACCTGCCGCCGCCGCCAGTGGATGACGACGCTGAAGACGGCCCTGACGTTGCTGCCGACTCGTCTGATGAGTCCGACAGCGCGGTCGACTCCACAGAATTCGTGTATCCTCGGTCGCCCGGAGCTCGGATGCCACGTCGTGCGGGGCCGTCGTTGGAGGACCGTCCTGGGGGAGTGCCACAACTGGCCGAGCGCTAGGACGCAGACCCCGAAGCCGGGGGAGCGCCTCAACTGGCCCAGCGGCAGGGTGCAAACCCCGAAGCCTCCGTGGAGGATGGTGACCTGCGGGCGCCGAGCGCGGACGTCCAGATCGATGACGTGCCGCCGATTGTGGACTTGGTTGCTGCGGCCGCTGGCGTGGTCCCTGGCGCCCCCTGCTCTGCTGTGCCCAGGAGTGCACCCTGCGCCCCGCCGCGTTCCTCTGCGAGCGCTTCGCGCCCGCTGCCGCAACTACCAGTGTTGCCTCCACCACCTGCACATGATGCTCCCGGACTGCCGCCGCTCAGTTTGCTGCCGCCACCCGCGCGTGACGTTCGAGAGGATGAGCGCGTTCTGTCTCGTGCCGGACCGCCTGCGCGTCCCGGTGGCGCTGCGTCTCAGGAGGCTCTGGAACGTGCTGCCTCGCCACCGGCGCTGGCGGAGGTGGTGGATGCCCCGCCCTCGGCGCTGGCTGCGGCCCCGTTGCTGGCGGTGGCGTTGGCCAAAGTCTTGCGCGGCCGAGGGCCTGTTCCCGTGACTCGCCTTCCCGGCGAGTTTGCGGCCATGTAGCGGAGTCGCCTTGACTCCCTCATGCAGGATGAGGGCGAGACGGATGTTGCAGCCCTCCTAGGCAAGTGGACCCAGTGCAAGGTGCACAAGGACAACGACGGGACCTACATGGCGCAGTTGGCACATCCCGGCGAGCCAGCCCTGCCGCATGCAGCGGCCCAGGCCGACCCGTTGGGGGCTGCGGGCCCGCTGGGCGCGCGGGGGCTTGCTGCTGCTGCTGGAACTCCGGAGTTTGCTGCCGCGGCGGCCGGTCGCGCTCGTGAGCCGCCGAGCCCGGAGCAGACGGCTGGCGCCCTGAGCAATGTAGTTCGCCGTGAGCGTATGATTTTGGTGCCCTCCAGCCGCCCGCCCGTTCAAAGATTCGGCTTGCAGTGGACATGGTTCCGTGTGCAGCGGATCCCAGTAGTTTCTACTCCTATTGTTCGCTGCGGGCCCGTATCACCAGATGCTCGCATTGCTGCCATAGTGAATGATGATATTTTTGCTCGGCGCGTGCGTAGGTGGGTGCACCTTCGGCCTCTGCCCACTCCCCCGCCATCCACGCGCGCCCTGGCCGTTCCTGATGCGCTTCTGGCTGCGAGTATCGAGGCCTCCCGAGAGTCGCAAGACTGGTCTTTCCGAAGCCCCCTCCCTGGGAGAAGGAGGCTCGACTGATCAGCAGATGGCCCTGCCGCGTTTCTCCCCCTCGGCATAGCGCGATGACAGTCGCGTCGGTGTCTCGCGTGGGTGCGAAGATAACTACCCTTCTTCCCCCACTGTGCTGCCTAGGAGATGTGGTCCTAGCCTTTCCTCCTTCCTAGCTTTTCAGGATGTATGGGTCCCATGCGTCGTGTTGCCCACTCCTTCGCATCCTGATCAGCGAGTGTCTCGCATGGTCGACGTGCTGTGCTGTCACACGCGTCCATGATAGATGGGCGGAGGGTTTGGAGGGTGGCGTTTAGGTTCGGTGTGGGAATGGTGTTGGAAGTCCTGGATTCGTTACGTTTTGGCTACTACGCGCAGAAGATGGCGGCTGCCAGTCAGAGGCTGCCAGTCAGATGCGTCCCAGCCTTGACCCCGCTCGTGTTCTGCTGCTCCGAGTTTGGAGGTTTAGGATATGTGTCCCAGTCTCACTCTCTCTTCTCGGCTTCATCTATCATCATGCAGCCATTTCCCTCCCTTCCTCCCTCCCCTCCCCCTCCCGAGTGGCCAAGAGCCACGACGCGGTCGTCGTTTCTTTGTTCGATTCGATGCCGGCCACTTGATTTGAGAGAGGAGTGATTTGGGGGGGCGCTGACGTTGGTGGGGACGAGGGTTGCACTGCGGCGTTGGTGCAGGCACGGGCCGCAGGTCGAGCGTGCGAATATCGTGCATTCCCGCAGGCCCCTGCCTTGCTCCAGCCCACTAAGCTGGCTTTCGGCCCCTCGCAGGCCATCTCACCTGCTCCCCTCTTTGATCTGCCTCCTCTTGCCTCCTCCCTCCTCCTGCGGCGTTGTGATGCGCCCTGAGCGCCTTCAGACGATGAGGCGGGTGGGTGGGTGGTAGTACAAGACGGGGGCTGGGAGATTCACCAAACCTTGGCGCCCGTGCTGCATGTGCGCACTGTTGCAGCAGCTAGTGGGTGCCGCGCTAAGCTGACCGTCTCCTCGGCGAATCAGAACGCAATCCAAAAATCCCTCCCTCCTCTTCCCTCCCTCCTTCCTCTACCTCCCCTCCCTCCCTCCTCTCCCT
The DNA here is from genome assembly GCA_963575745.1 of Prorocentrum cordatum. Taxonomy (NCBI): domain Eukaryota; class Dinophyceae; order Prorocentrales; family Prorocentraceae; genus Prorocentrum; species Prorocentrum cordatum. Next base: position 161,328 of record CAUYUJ010018573.1, read on the forward strand.
TCCCCCTCTCCCTCCCTCCCTCCTCCCCCTCTTCTCCCTCCTTTCCGATGCCCGCGGCCGCGCTGCTCGGGCGCCCTGTTTTTTTTCTTAAGGCGCTGCGCGGGGCGGGGCGTGGAGGCGCGTTTGCGGGTGCGCCGGCGGGGCGGGGGCGGCCCGCGGAGGCGGGTGCCGCGCCGGGGAGCGCCCCTGTTTTTGGAGGGCCGGTCGACCAGACGGACGAGTGACTTTTCGTCAGAGGCGACGACAGGGGCGAATAGCCCAGGGGAGAGCAATCCATGTATTCAGGTGCACTGATGATCTATGTCTTCGAAAAGGCCCCCGGGCGAATGCATGTAATGCCCGTCCCTGGTCTATTCGCCCCTATCGTCGCCGCCGAACAAATGGGTCCCCAGATGGCTGAAAACGAAGCAGGGGCAACGGTTTGCGCGCCCAGGTTTGGTCCCCAAGCGGCCCCGAAAAGCCGCGCACCAAAGGTCACTCTTACCCAGGGTCACTCTTGCGTGTAGCCGGGCCTGGGCTGCCAGCAGGACAGGGTCCACCGTAGGGGAACGAGCATTGGCAGAAACAGAAAAGCTCGGAGGTCCGGGCGGATTTCTCGGATCGGCGCTGGACCCCCTTGGCGGCGTCTCCGGCGCCGCCCTTGGCGCGCTCCGTTCGCCAGGGAGGGGGGTCCAGCGCCGATCCGAGACATCCGCGCGGACCTCCGAGTTTTTATGCTTCTTTCACGGCTCGTTCCTTTACTCTTGCTTTCGACCTCCGGGGGCCCTTGTCGGGCCCCAGGGCCGTCAAGGGGGGACCGCAACTGGGGGGGCAATGAGGACGCCGGGGGATCGAGGACTGCAGGAGAGTGGCTCCAAGGGGGCCCTGAGCGGCCCCTGGACTGCCACCGCGTGCCCCAGAAGGTGCGCGGAGGGTGTGTGCGTGTTTTTCATTTCACGTTTGCTACCCCAGCCCCGTGAACAAACATAGGGGAACGAAAAGCAAAATAAACATACGAACTCGGAGGTCCGCGCGGACACCCGAGTTTCGTTTATTATGTCTTTGTTCGTTCCCTTCAAAACATTCGACATGATTCAGGATGAGAAGCTGGTCCCAGTGAAGCGGGTGAGACCTCTCGGGGTCCACGTCGTGAAAAGTCGCGGCGTGGGGTTGCTGGGCTGGCTCGAGGGCAGAGAGGGCGTGACTGTTATGCCCTTCTGCCTGCAGCGCTAAGGTTCTGACTGCAGGCTGAGTCGTGGCCTCCTCGTGCCAGCTAATCTCCGTTGGAGACGAAGGAATGCCTTGCTCGACAAAAAAGCGGCTGATGCCCACTTGGGCCTCCCGTGACTGGAAGGGAGCGTTCGAACAGTCCGGAGCCTGGGGCCGCTTCAGACAGCCTGTTTTGCCTCCCCTCCAGAGCGACGCAACAAAAAACGGGGTCGTCTTCACCGACGCTGGCGCGTAAGCTGCCCGCGCAAGGTCGCGCGTGAGTGCCCTCGTCTCCAATGTGGCGTGCCGCGCCGGCGGCCCGTGTGAGCCACCGCGTAAGGCCGCTATACCGTCATGCGTGAGACCCAGTTACTCTTGCCCTGGACTCGACGCGTGCAAGCATGCGTGCTGCTGGCACGGCCCTCTGTGTGGCCTCTGAGGCAGATTGCTGCGGAGGTGGGTCAGCGCCGCCTCCACCATCCTCCGCCTCCTCTTCGTAGCCGCGGGATCCCAGGGATCCTCGAATCGAGGACGAATCGAACATCTCGAGGAGGAAGAAGAGGAGGAGGAGGAGGAGGAGGAGGAGGAGGAGGAGGAGGAGGAGGAGGAGGAGGAGGAGGAGGAGGAGGAGGAGGAGGAGGAGGAGGAGGAGGAGGGGGAGGAGGAGGGAGGAGGAGGAGGGAGGAGGAGGAGGAGGAGGAGGAGGAGGAGGAGGAGGAGGAGGATCGATTCACCCTCACCCGATCATGTATCCTCGCCCATGGCTTCGTCCTGGTCCCGTGTGGGCCGGGGCCTCCCTGGAGCGGCCCCGGCCGCGCGCTTCCCGGGCGGGCACCCACCCCAGGAGGGCGGGCCAGGAATGAGTGGGCCAGGCCTGGAGCGAGCGGGCAGAAGCTCCGTGCGCGCCTCGCGGCTCCTGCTCCTGCCGCCACTCCTCTACTTCCTCCTCCTCCTCCTCCTCCTCCTCCTCCTCCTCCTCGCGTCCCTCCCCGCCCCCTACTTAGTCCTCCTCCTCCTCCTCCGCGTCCTCCCCGCCCCCCTACTTCGCCTCCTCCTCCTCCCTCCTCCTACTCCTCCTCCTCGTCCTTGTCCTCCTACTCGTACTCCTCCTCCTCCTCCTCCTCCTCCTCCTCCTCCTCCTCCTCGTCCTCCTCGCCGCTCCCCCTCCCCCACCTCCACCTCCTCCTCCTTCTCCTCGCCTGCCTTCTTTCGGCGGCGAGCGAGGGCGGGGGAGTGAGGCGGAGGCCTTCCCAGAAGGCCCTCTGAGAGGTTTTCTGTGTCAGCGGGGCTCGGAGGGAGAGCTTCTCGGAGGGCCCGGCTGCTTCCTGGCCTTCGGAGTGGGCCTTCTCCGTCTCGCTTCCCCCCCGGGCGCGCCGCCGATCCGCCTCCTCGTTCTCCTTCCACAGGGCTGGGCCTAGACGGTGTTTTTGGTGATTTCGTGGGCCGTTCTCGTTTCGACTTTGTTTTGCGGTCAAGGCGGGTTCGAGACGAACAGCGAGGGAAGACGAAAACAAAGCGAAAACGAAAAGCACCGTTTAGGTTCAGCCCTGTCCTTCCACTCTTGGAGGACAGAGTCTGCCTGCTTCCAGAACGCCGATATCGGGGTGGGGCCCATGCCAAACACTGCTCTCACTGTCTAGCCACAAGCATCAATGGACACTGGGTGGTTGTGCGAAATCAGAAAGACACGTTCGGGGCCGATGTGTCTATGGACCACGCGGCCGCTGTGATCGACGCAGTGCAAGGGTCGGAGAAAAGGTAGATCCGTCTTCGATACGTTCCTGTTCTAGAACAGGTCCCACATGAGCGACGCACAAACTCGGGGTCGTCTTCGCCGACATTCGCGCGTAAGCGCCCTCGTCTTCAATGTGGCGTGCCGCGTTGGTGGCCCGTGTTAGCCGCGGCGTAAGAGTGCTATGCCATCTCGCGTAAGACCTGGATTTGATCGTCGCTCACATGGTATATTCGATGTTCGTTTTCGGGACCTCCCTTGGGACCACCTAGAGGATCTGTTCGACTCTGATTCCCCAAACAGATTTGCGCTTCGGGGTTCTTACTTGTCTTCGGAGGAGATGGGCCTGCGGGCCGCTCTGGCCGCCATGTGGCCGCCGTCGCCACCTCGTCGCCGCCCGTCGCAGCCCGTCGCCTGCGGCCTGCGGGCCGCTCCTGCCGCCATGTGGCCGCCGTCGCCGCTTCGTCGCCGCCTCGTCGCCGCCCGTCGCAGCCCTGTCGACTGGGCCCGTGGGCCGGATTGGCCACCGTGTGGCTGACGTTGCCGCCTCGTCGCCGCCCGTCGCCTCGCCGCCTCGTGCTACGTTCTGTTTTGCATTGCTTTGCATGACTTCGGATTGCCATTGCTTTGTGTTTGCATTGCTTTGTGCCACATGGGCTGTAGATTTCTGGCTGCACCACTGTAGATTGCATTATATAGGTTGCCCCAACTGGATTGCACCATCCAGATTGCACTACAGGTATTTGCATTGCATTCTATTGGTCGCATCACCCAGATTACAGTGCACATGCTGCAAGACATCACCGTGGTGGGTACACCCTGGCTAACCTATGCAGGCCATCTTGAGCGTCTTGGAGCGATGGTTCGGCTAGTCGGGGCCCTCTTGAACTGTCTGGGCGGCCTACTGGGGATTTCTTGGCCAGTTTTGGGGTCCTCCTGGCCGAGGGGACCATCCCAGAGGCCCCGCGGATCACCCTGGAAGCGCCCAGCAGCGCCTGGGAATTCCGGGAGCTGTTGACACTTCGCGTATCCCTGCCAGCCCATCTAGAAACGATGCCCTAAACGAGTTGCCATGATCCAGGACGTGGGGAGCATGCAAAGGAACACAAGGAGGGAGGAACCGTCGTACCCCGAGAGGGGGGGGAGGAGGAATCGGAGGAGGAGGAGGAGGAGGAGGAGGAGGAGGAGGAGGAGGAGGAGAAGGAGGAGGACAAGTGGAAAAGGATGATGAGGCGGAGGAGGAGGATGAGGAAACGGAAGGAGGCGGGGTAGGGGGAGGAGCAGGAGGTGAGGATGAGGATGGGATGAGGATGAGGAGAAGGAGGAGAGGAGAGGAGGAGGAGAAGAGGAGATGAGGAGAGGAAAAGGAGGACGGTGGAAGGAGAGGAGGAGGAGGAGGAGGAGGAGGAGGAGGAGAGGAGGAGGAGGAGGAGGAGAAGGAGGAGGACGCGACGGAGGAGAAGGAGGAGGAGGAGGAGGGAGGAGGAGGAGGAGGAGGAGGAGGAGGAGGAGGAGGAGGAGGAGGAGGAGGAGAAGGCGGAGGAAAGGGGCGAGCAGAAGAGCCAGACGCCTCTTGAATGCCTCTCGGAGTCTCCTCCGATGTTGCTTGGAAGCTTTTCCGAGGCCTCTTGGGGCGTCCGGGGGGACCTCTTGGCGGCCGCACGGCTGTCTTTGAGCGTCGTGGGTTCCACGGGGATCCTTTTGAGTTCTCTTGGGGTCTCTTGGGAGCCTTTTGGAGGCCCTTTGGGCGCCTCTTGGAGCCGACTGGGCGCCTCTTGGGGCCCTCTTGGGGCGGTCTTGGGAGCTTTCAGGGCGCCCTTGGAGCCATCTTGGAAGACATCGATCAAACAAGAGGGGATCACCAATTAGGGTCCCCCCTCGGGAGCCCAACACATCGCCCTCGGGGCGCTCTTGGCTCGCTCTTGGGGCCGTTTTGGATGCCTCTTGGGCCCCACTTGGAGCCCTCTTGGCCCATCTTGGAGCCATCCTGAGGCCTCGGGAGGCCATCAGAAGCGAAACGGCGAGACCGTAACACACACATTGACCTTCCATAGGGTTTGAACGGGTTCTGGCCTCTTGGCGGCCTTTTGGGGAGGCTCTTGGGCCACTTGAACGCGTCTCGGAGCAGTCTTGGGGCTTCTCGGGGCATATTGGGAGCCATTTTGAGCCATCTTGAGGCATCTTGAGCCATCCTTGGAGACCATCTTGGACTCTCCAAGGCGCTCTGGGAGCCGTCTTGGGCCATCTTGGACGCTCCAACGCGCCCCTTTCAGGTCCAGCGAAGGGGTTAGGGGAAGGGGTGAACCCCTCCCCGAAGGGGAAGACGGGGATTGGAAGATGAGCCTCCCTAGACCACCTACGTCCAGAGGTCTTGTGGGATTTTGTGGTCCTGGCACTGAAGAGCCTTGCAACCCCTCCATCCACACCTCAGGACTGCATGAGCCTTGGGGCACTCCTCTTCGTGCTGAAGTCACGTTGGCGGATGACGGGACGCGCCTTCTCGGAACGAGAGCGTGATGGGAGTTTTCTAGCACTTCTAAGTGAGGTAGAAATAACGAGCAAACTTGCGAGGGACAACTGACTCCCGATTGTAAATGTTGATACGTTGGCGGATTCCGCTCAAACTGGCCGTTTCGCCTGGGGCATGCTCGAACACGTGAGATGATGAAGCCGTGTAGTTGAGACGCCTTTCGTAACACATGCGGCTCTCGCACGAGACATCCTCGAAACATGAGCTTCGGAGCTCGCTCACGAAATTCAGCGACTCGTTGGAACTTGCCGTTTCGCTCGAGACATCCTCGACACATTGAGATGTTGAAGCCGTGTGGTTAGGACGTCTTTCGTTAAACATGAGGCTCTCGCTAGAGACATCCTCTGAACACGGCATTCGCAGCATCTTAGCTCGAGGTCCTGTATCCTCCATCTCTTCCGTCTCCTCCGTCTCTGAGGTATCCTCCGTCTCCGAGGTCTCCGTCTCCTCCGTCTCCTCCGTCTCCTCCGTTTCTGAGGTGAGGTTTCTTCCGTCTCTGAGGTCTCCTCCGTCATCCTCTTCCTTCGCCTCTTCCCCCTCCTCCTCCTCCTCCTCCTCCTCCTCCTCCTCCTCCTCCTCCTCCTCCTCCTCCTCCTCCTCCTCCTCCTCCTCCTCTCTCATCACTAACGCACGCCGTACCCCCCCCGCCCGTCGCCCTCATAACACATCCCGCACGCTCGCCGTACATCCCGCCCGCCCGTCGCCCCCATTACACATCCCGCACGCACGCCGCACATCCCCCCCGCCCGTCGCCCCCATAACACATCCCGCACGCTCGCCGTACATTCTCCCCGCCCGTCGCCCCCATAACACATCCCGCACTTACGCCGTACATCCTCCCTCCCGTCGCTCCATAACATGACCCTGCACACATGCGCGCACATACGCACGCAGCCGCTCACACAGGCACATACACAGGCATGCGTACATACACGCACGCTCGCACCAGAGTAACCACAGCAACCACAGGCAACCACTAAGCTCTTGGCGTGCTCAACGAGACGTTATCTGACAAGCCTTGTGGACAAAGCGGCGCTTCCCGTTCTTGTCTGGTCAGGTTCCGAGGAGGATTTGGAGGATTTGAAGGAGGAGGAGGAGAAGAAGGAGGAGGAAAAGGAGGAGGATGAACATGAGGAGAAGGATGATGAGGAGGAGGAGGAGGAGGAGGAGGAGGAGGAGGAGGGGGAGGGGCACCGCGCTGATGACCACCATGAGTCACCAGGAAAACGACTCCAACATCGAACGCGCAAGAAAAGGACGTAGTGCTGAAACATCACACGATGCCGCATGTGTGACGTAGTTTATCAGAGCTAGTGGCCGTAATGAGCGATGCCAGCCATATCATTGAAAGCATATTGCTCGGTCCTGTCTGTGGCGATATTTGTAACAACGGTCATGACGACGGCGACAGTGACGGCGCCGAGCGCAAGGCTTTGGCGGAGGTCAAAGATGCGCTCGACGAGGCGGGGGTTTCATGTTGCATGCTTTCGCAGCCTCGTCTCTCGGCGGGAAAGGCCAGACGGAGCCTTCGGAATACTGAGCGTACAGAGGAGTAGCATGGACGGATTGAGGGAGTGAATTCGTGGGGTGGGCGGCAAGTGAGGGAGTGACGAAGGCAGCGGAGGAGATATGCCATGCCGTGCACGTGTTTGCGCATATTCTGTAGCGTTGTCACGCGGTTTACCATAGCTCCCATGCAGTCATGCTGCAGTTCGGCTCAGCATGCGGTTGCGACTAGTCCGTGCGGTGATCACGAGGGGTGATCATGGTGGTGGTGGTGGTGGTGGTGGGGTTGGTGGTGCGTGTTTTAGGGGACCGCATGCGAACCCTACCCCCACCCCCCACGATTTCTGAGGGGAAGGGTGGGGTTCATTTCGTTGGGCAGCTCCCGAGCGAAGTGAACCCCACCCTCCCCTCAGAAATCGTGGGGGTTTGGGGTCGGGTTCGCATGCGGCCCCCTAGCGTGTTTCCCCGGGTATGATCTGGCACAGGGTTCTCTTTGTCCGTCGGGTCTTTGGTCCTGGACCAGGCGCGGTGTCGAGTGACAGCAGTCGGGTTCGCCAACGGATCCATCTCACGCGCGAGTGCGTGCACTGAGAGGGGGTATGCGGCATGCTGCATGCTGTCTGCGCTTGCGCGCTCGGCACGTGCTCTCGCGCGCGTGGGCGCCGAGGGGGATATCCAACGTGCGCGCGGCACGCGGTGGGACGTGCACACTGGGGGCCAGTGGTGCGGGGGAGGAGGAGGAGGAGGAGGAGGAGGAGGAGGAGGAGGAGGAGGAGGAGGAGGAGGGGGAAGGAGGAGGAAGAGGATGAGGAGAGGAGGAGGAGGAGGAGGAGGAGGAGGAGGAGGAGGTAGGAGGAGGAGGAGAGGAGGAGGAGGAGGAGGAGGAGGCGGAGGAGGAGGAGGAGGAGGAGGAGAGGATGAGGAGGAGGAGGAGGAGGAGGAGGAGGAGGCGGAGGAGGAGGAGGAGGAGGAGGAGGAGGGAGGCAGGAGGAGGAGGAGGAGGAGGAGGAGGAGGAGGAGGACGAGGAGGAGGAGGAGGAGGAGGAGGAGGAGGAGGAGGAGGAGGAGGAGGAGGGAGGAGGAGGAGGAGGAGGAGGAGGAGGAGGAGGAGGAGGAGGAGGAGGAGGAGGAGGAGGCGGAGGAGGAGAGAGGAGGAGGAGAGCGAGGAGGAGGAGGAGGAGAGGAGGAGGAGGAGGAGGAGGAGGAGGAGAGGAGGGGAGGAGGAGGAGGAGGAAGGAGGAGGAGGAGGAGGGAGGAGAGGGAGGAGAAGGAGGAGGAGGAGGAGGAGGAGGAGGAGGAGGAGGAGGAGGAGGAGGAGGAGGAGCGAGGAGGAGGAGGAGGAGGAGGAGGAGGAGGATGAGGAGGAGGAGGAGGAGGTAGAGGAGGAGGAGGAGGAGGAGGAGGCGGAGGAGGAGGAGAGAGGAGGAGGAGGACGGAGGAGAGGAGGAGGAGGAGGAGGAGAGGAGGAGGGAGGAGGAGGAGGAGGAGGAGGAGGAGGAGGATGAGGAGGAGGAGGAGGAGGAGGGAGGAGGAGGAGGAGGATGAGGGAGGAGGAGGAGGAGGAGTAGGCGGGAGGAGGAGAGGAGGAGGAGGAGGAGGAGGAGGAGGAGGGAGGAGGAGGAGGAGGAGGAGGAGGATGAGGAGGCGGAGGAGGAGGAGGAGGAGGAGGAGGAGGAGGAGGAGGAGGAGGAGGAGGGAGGAGAGGAGGAGGAGGAGGAGGAGGAGGAGGAGGAGGAGGAGGAGGAGGAGGAGGGGAGGGGGGGGTGCAGTCGGGCTCATCCCGAGGCCGACCCTCCAATGCATCTCGTCTGGTGCCTGTCTGACGCACGGATGCATCCTGTCTCGACTGTATTGACGAGGCTATCCCCCTTGCGGCGCGCCGCTCGACCCGAAGGGCAGACACGCGCGGGCCTGCCCGGTCGGCGGCTGGCTCGTCCGCCGGCACGACGCGGGGTGCGCAGCGCTCGCGGAGTGGTGCGAGGCGCAGGGCTGCTCGGTGCACCGCGAGGTGCTGCTCCCGCACGCCTCTCCGCAGAGCCCCGAAGCGCGCATGGACCTAGTGATCCACGCGCCCGGCGCCGTTGGACCGCTTTGGTCGACCTCACGGTCGTCAGCGCGGTTTCCCAGGACGCCTTGGCGCTCGGGGCTGCGAGGAGGGACGGGGCTGCCGCAGCAGCAGCGGAAAGAAGGAAACGAGCTCGCTATCCTCTGGTGCCCGTGCTGCCCTTCGTAGTGGGGGACCACGGGCGGCTGGGGGAGGAAGCGGCGGCCCTCGCCAAGAGGCTGGCGCCTGCTGACGACGCGGGGCGTTCGGCGGCCATCCGCGAGCTCCAGCAGGCCCTTGGCTGCGTGCTGCAGCGGCACGCTGCGGACGCGGTGCTGGCCGCCACCCAGGCCAGGCCCTGGCGGGCGGCCGCCGCGCTCCGGGCGGCGCCCAGCGGGCGGCCAGAGGGCGCCGCGGCGCTGGGCGGAGGAGGGGGAGGCTGAGGGCAGAGGCGGCGCCAAGGCGGCTGGAGGCGGCGGAGGCGGCGCCGGCGCAGCAGGGCGGCGCACCTGGGAGCCAGGCTGCGGCTGGGGGCTGGGGGGCTGCAGGGGGCCTGCGGGGCGGCTGGGCTGCGGGCGCGCGCGGGCAAGGCCGGGGGCGCCGCTGCGAGCTGGAGGAGGCTCGCGGACCGGCAGGGCAGCGGGCGAGCGGCGGAGGGGCGCGAGCGCTGGAGGCCGCTGCCCGCAACCATTTCGGGGTCGGCTGCTCCCCAGGGCCGTCGACGGGCGGACCCCTGGCTTGCCAGGGGCGTGGGCTCGTCCCCCCTGGGGAGAGAAAAGGGTACGGGCCCCCCGACGGGGGGGCAGCCCCCGTACCTGGCGCCGATGTCGGGGTGGTGTCGTGCGGCGGCGGCCCCCCTTGCGGTGGGGCTGCGCCGGAGGCGCCTGGCGGTGGGGCCGCACCGGAGGCGGCGGCGCGCGCGGCGGCCTGGTCGTGCAGGTCCCCATGGTGCTCCCGGGTAAGCCCGGAGGCCCTGGCCGGCGCACCCCCTCCCCCTGGGAGCGGCCGCCTTTTGCGCGCCACTCCCGGGGGTACCATCCCGTTTGAGGGACGAAGGGGCGAGGGTGTGCGCCGGCTCCCGACCAATGAGCGCCCGCGGCAAAGCGACTCGCGGCGCTCGGAGGAGGAGGAAGGAGGAGGAGGAGGAGGAGGAGGAGGAGGAGGAGAGGAGGAGGAGGAGGAGGAATGGGGTGCGGGGGAGGAGGGGGGGTGCAGTCGGGCTCATCCCGAGGCCGACCCTCCAATGCATATCGTCTGGTGCCTGTCTGACGCACGGATGCATCCAGTCTCGACTGTATTGACGAGGCTATCCCCCAGGGCCGCGAAGATAACAGCGCCTCGCGCGTCGCGGTCTCGGCCAGAACGGCTGCCCTTTCCCAAGGGGTGCGGGGCGAGGGCGCGATTATGCGTCCCGACTGTGCCCAGAGATCCGACGTATTTTTTGTTTGGGGTACGAGGTCCCCAGAAAACCCGATCCTGTTCCCAGGGCCTGCTTACGGTTCTGGGGGGGCCTGGCGAGCGCCCCTGGAGGCCGAACGCGGTGAACAATCGCCACACTTGGATTTTTTCAGTGCTCCACGCCAACACGCGCGCGGGATGCGTTTTGACGCGCGAGCGTGCGGTCTGGCCCCGCGAGCGCCCGGCACGCCTCCTTGCCCTGCGAGGGGGGCCAGGGGGGGGACTCCTCCTCTTTCTCCTCCTCCTGCTTCTCGTGTCTCCTTCGCATTGACGCTGGGCGAGCTTGAGACGCGGGAGTCCCGCGTCTCAAGTTCTACTCTGGTGATCGTGCAAAACATGTGAAGTCCGACTTAGCGATGTGCAACACTAATCACTCACGCGGCACGTGCGGATCAGGAAGGGTGAGACAACATATCAAGTCAAGCAGAGCAGCCCAGTTGGGCACAGCGTGTGCCTCCCCCTCCTCTTCCTCCTCCTCCTTCTCGTGCCGAGGGGGCGGCCTGGACCCTGGAGGGAGAGCGGGCGCCGTGGTCGCAGGGGGGATGCCTCGTGAGGGCCGGCCACTGCACCCAGCTGCGAACCGGAGCCGATCCTCCTCCCCCTTCGGCCTGGCATCGCTCGGACGTGTGCATTTTGTCTCGGCGAGAACCATCGAGGACGATCCTGGACCATCGAGCAACAAAAAACACGCACGAAACCGAAAAATGCACGGGAAATGGACGTCCGAGCGATGGCGAGTCGGCCTTCGGCACACACGAAATGGGTACGGAAAGAATGGGTACAATGCCCAACAGCGGGTCCTGCTCATTTTGAACAGGACTCGCTGTCCGCGCCGCCGCAGCCTGTGTCCGTTTGAGACAGAAGGCCGCCCGCCCACCAGCGGCCGCTGTTGGCTTGGGGCAAGATTTCTTGTTGGGCATTGTACCCGTTTTTTCCGTACCCATTTCGGGCTTCCAAACTCTTCTTTCCAGCCGCGCGCAGAGGGGGGGGGTCGGCGCCCCCCCCAACATATTTATACTATCTGTGCGTCGCCCCTCCAGGGGCGACGCGCACACCGAGAAGTCTGATAGTATAGGCGTCGTGGCGGACGCTTTCTGGCCACACCGCTCGGGAAACGATGTACTACAAGATGGGTATACCACATGTTCGGGTCGGACGCGCGCCTCCGAGGAGGACGTATCGTATTGGTATGTCTCTGTGCGTCCCAGGGGGGGGCGGCAAAAGGGGGGGGGAAGGCTTCTCAGGAACACCCCTGCTCCTCAGAAGGTGCGGGCCCTCTCTGGAGATGTGGGGCCGGCGCCTTCTAAGGAGCAGCCTCCTCCTAAGAAGCCTTCACCCTTCCCCTGCGTCCCTGTTCGCGCCGCCAACTTTTCCCGGCGAGCAAGCTTCGAGCAAGGCCTTCTGGGAGATGTGGGGCCGGCGCCTTCTGAGGAGCAGCCTCCTCTTAAGAAGCCTTCACCCTTCCCCTGCGTCCCTGCTCGCGCCGCCAATTCTCCTTTGCGAGCAAGCCTTCGAGCAATGCCACAAGCGTAACAGCTCGGAGGTCCGCGCGGATCTCTCGGGTCGGCGCTGGGTCCCCCCGGCGGCGCCTCCGCCGACGCCGCCGGAGCGCTCCGCGCGCGGGGTGGGTAGGGGGGGCCAGCGCAGATCGGAGAAGTCCGCGCGGGCCGTCGGAGGGCTTCTGTTTCTGCAGCTTATCCTCCCTTCGTTCCTCCGCCCCCCTACTTCCCCTGAAGTGCGCATTGTCCTGAGTAGACCCCCGACGCGCGCAGCTTCTCATGCGAGGCAATGGCCTCACCCGCCTCGCCCTTAAGGGGCCCGGGCGCATGCCCGCACAGGCGTTCCGTTCCGTCCCGTTCCGTTCCCTGCTTCCTTTTCTCGTGGGCGAAGGGGAGACACAGCCGCTGGGTCGAGGGGAGCCGTTTCTGGCGCCCCCGTGCCCGGCTGACCTCGACCCCCCCCGGCAGTGGTGGCGTCCGCTGGGGGCCCCCGTGGCACGGCCGCCCTGCCCCCCCCTTTTTGCCGTTGTTCTGTCGAGGGCGGCCCAGGCTCGACGCCCGAGTGAGGCTGCCCTGTGTTTTGCCCTGAGGCTGCGCGGTACGACTCCCTCCTCCCTCGCATTGGAGCTTGGCATCGCTGGGACGTGTGCGTTTTTTCTTCGGCGAGGACCATCGAGGAGCATCCTTGATCATTTGGCGAAAAAACCACGCACGAAGCCGAACAAAAACACAGGGAATGGACGTCCGAGCGATGGCCAGGGAGAGGTCTTCGTACTGGGTTCTGGCGAGCGTAGGGGATTGGAATCGGAGTGGGGGATATGATAGGATGTACGGTGGGAGGTTGCTAGTAAAGTACTCGTTGAAGAAGTGTCAAGTCGTCTGTGCCAGTTGTCGATCAGGCGTGCGTCAGCTGGGAAGCAATGGGTGTACAGCTGGCACGAGGGTTAAGAACAACCTGGACTTTGGAGTGGTACCCTTACATTCTTATTGCTTGGGCTTTCCGCCTCGGGACGTGATTCGTTTTGGGACACTCCACGGGCCATGGTCCCACGGCGTCGGTGCTCATGCTCTGCATCCACGCTCTTGTGGCCATGCTTCGACTGCATCGCCTGTGTGACGTCTCCTAGGGGGCCACATGTGAACCCTACCCCTAACCCCCACGATTTCTGAGGGGGAGGGTGGGGTTCACTTCGTTCGGGAGCTCCCGAGCGAAGTGAATCCCACCCCACCCCCCTCAGAAATCGTGGGGGGTAGGGGTAGGGTTCGCATGTGGTCCCCTATGTGTGACGTCTCCCCTCTTCCGAAAAACAAGCAAGTGCATGAGCACAATTACGCTTTCGGATGTCCGCGCGGACTTCTTGGACCGGCTCTCGGCCGCCCTGGCACCGCCTCCGTCGCCGCCCCTGGCGCGCTCCGCGCGCCAAGGAGGGGGAGGGCCAGCGCCGTCGTTTTGTTCCTCTACTCCTCCCCCCTCCTTCCCCCCTCCTCTACCTCTCTCCTCCTCCTCCTCCTCCTCCTCTCCTCCTCCTCCTCCTCCTCCTCCTCCTCCTCTCCCTCCTCCTCCTCCTCTCCCTCCTCCTCCTCACCTCTCCACTCCCTCCTCACCCTCCTCCACCTCCTCCTCCTCCTCCTCCTCCTCCTCCTCCTCCTCCTCCTCCTCCTCCTCCTCCTCCTCCTCCTCCTCCTCCTCCTCCTCCTCCCCTCACCTGCCCCTCCCCACTCCTCCTCCTCCTCCTCCTCCTCCTCCTCTCTCCTTCTCCTCTCCTCCTCCTCCTCCTCCTCCTCCTCCTCCTCCTCTTGATCCACTTCGCCGGCGCAGCGTTTCACTCTCCATTTCGCGTCGCTGCTTGCGACTGTGTCCCTGCCCACGCGCCGGACGGCGTATTGGCTTTGGGGAGGGAGTGAGAGCGGGGCTCTCGCCGGGCCCCGGGACCGTCAGACAGCGGATCAGCTGGTGCTCGGGGGAAGCCGTCCGCGGTCTTTGGCTTCCCAGGGCCTCCCCGGGCCCCGGGGCCGTCATAAGATCGGGGGCCGAAAAGAGGGGGGTGATGACTACCTGGGTTGGATATCATGGCGTGGGCCATGATATCTCCCCAGATTTCGTGGCGCCTCTTCTTATTTTATTACGTCCCTGGCCCCCCCGCTGGGCCGCGCACATGCCGCCGGTCATGATTTGCACCCCCCCTTTTGGACACCCCCCTCTTGGCCGCTCCCGATAAGACGGCTCAGGATGAATGAAGAGCTGGTCCTGAGGGAAGGATCTAGGGTCCAGGACCCGCCTCCCGCAGCGCTCGGTTCCCGCATGCGAAGGGCGGAGCATTCCCCCCCCCCACCTCCCCCACGTCCAGAGCTTCTCCTCGCAGTGCAACAGCTGACGATCTCAATCCTGTGATGCACGCTTGCTTGTTTTGCGGGCTCGCCCTGTGGGCTGCCGCCGGTCTCGCCGGCCCGTCAGGCGTCAGGCTGACCCGAGCAAGAGCGACTACAGTCGAGTTTGATAGTAGGTCGACCTTGCGACATCAGAACATGCCAAATCATGGATGGCATTGTGTCCGGTGTTTAGTGGCCCAGGCTTCCTACATTCCTATGGCAACGTGGCCCTCGTGAGGGTCTTGGGCCCTCTCGCGTGCCCTCTCCACTCAGCCTCGGCTGTGCGGCACGGTCCTCCATCCTGCCAGCACGCGCGCTCGCAGGGGCGAGTGGGGAGAAGGCAGCATCGGGGACCCATGGCCGATCTATCGGTGATGCATCGCCGAGTCAGGCTCGATGACTCGCCCAGAGAGCCAGTCCCCCCTACCGTTCCCCCTCAGATGGGGGTGGGGCCTCTGCTTGGCAGTCTCCAGCGCCTGCAGGCCTTCCACATCATCGACCAGGTGTGCGTTCAGGGCACCATCAGGCCCGAAGTCGGGGCGATGGCCAAGGCGTGCCCTCGCTGGAAGAAATGATGAGCGAACCGCGTGCGCGCGCGCACAGGGGGCGCAGTGCGTGGAGCGAGCCCACGTGAACATCTCCCCCCTGACGCCTCGGTGCACCCCTTCCTCCTACATTCTCGCCTCCGCCGCCCTCCCCTGTTGTGCACATGTATGGAGTGCCTGCGTCATACGAAACCCTCGTTCCTGAACGTCCTCTTCATCTACACCTGAGGGGCCACGGCCCCTCTCCGCGCAGGGCGCTAGTTGGCCCGCCCCTTCCCGGGGACGTCTCGCGCGCTCGTTCGATCCTTGGTTGCCCCAGAGCCTAAGATCCCGAGGTCCCCGGAGGTTCCCCGAGCTATCCTGAGGTCTGCAAAGGTCTTCGGGGACCCCTGAGTGCTACCGCGGGGGGCGGAGTGAAGATTTGGAGTGGGGTGGCTGGGGGTACGTGGTTGGGCGGCAGAGAAGCCCATCACGAGGAGGGGGAGGGGTGAGGGTGGGGAGTAGCTTTGGGTGAGGGGAGGGCCCACTGGAGGCCGAGTCGGAATCAGCTGCGAGAGGAGGATGAGGAGGAGGAGGAGGCAGAGGCGGAGGCGGAGGCAGAGGCGGAGGCGGAGGCGGAGGAGGAGGAGGAGGAGTAGGAGGAGGAGGAGGATGAGGAGAAGGAGGAGGAGGAGGAGGAAGAGGACGAGAAGGAGGAGGATGAGGAAGAGGACCATCAACAATGTTGCAACAGTGAACCATCCCTCCAAGTTTCCTCTTTCTGGGTGCCCACAATGATTTATTCACTGATGGAAGTGCCCCGTTGGAAGGAAACCGTCAGAAAATCCTGAGCCGTGCCAAGATCCTATTCCTTCTACGTCAACGCCGCGAATCAACGTTACTATTGCGTCCTGGTGATCTAGCATCGTGCTAGAGCACCATTCCTGGACTGTAACACCGCGAATCAACGTGACCGTTGCGCCCTGCCAGTCCTGCATCGTACCTGAACACCATGTTTTGGGACGTCAATCGCAATAATCTTGGAACTCGCTGTATTCTCTTAAGACGAATGTGCCTGGCGCTAAGGCAAGAGCAACATCTTGATAAAGAACCGCCCTTCATCCGTGAAGGTCTTGTAACTTTTTATCACGAATGTGCGCGGCGCTGAGACAAGAACCACATTTTGAAAATTGCCCGCCCAACATCAGTGAAAGGCTTGCAAACGTTTTTGTGACGAATGTGCGCGGCGCTACGGCGAGAGCCACATTTTGACAACGGCCCGCCCTCCATCAGTGATACTCCAGCAAACGTGTAAAGACATT